>CM053998.1:537953-993368 GCA_028641955.1 Protonibea diacanthus | reverse complement strand
ACAATAACCAAAATAATACCAAAAAAGATGCAAATAGCTGAACTTGGTTGAAAAGTGAAGAAGTTGGCTGAAATGAGAAAACAGAACAAAGCATCCTTAATGTCACACTACATTTCAGTATTATGTGAGCAACTTACATTTTGATGAATGACCATATTGTCAAAAATGTAAGAATTGCTTAATCATAATATTGTTTGTAGTCTACAGTGTGGATGGGCTGCTGGTGGGATGTCAGTCATTCAGTATTTTTACCTGAAATATGAATATTTGTCTCTCTGGTCTGCTTGATGTTTTTCTGTTGTACTCTACAGGTGAAGTTGTCGCTCTTCTCCACAGTCACTCTACTGCTGACAGTATAGAGGTCATCAGGACCTCTGACTGTCTCTGTAGGTCCAGCAGAGAGGAGGTTTCCGTCACTGTCTAGCCAGAACACCTCAGGCTCTGGATGCCAGCCTTTAGATTCACACTCTACAACAACTCCACTGGTGGTTCTGTCAATACTAAATATGACAGGGGTGGAGACAGCACCTGAATATATAATAAGGAAAAAGTATTGAGAAACACACCTGATGTGTGAATTACTGCTACATATTCAGATAGAAAACACAGCTAGTGAGAGATATTTTAAAATCATTTCCCTATTATCTGATGCAGGCTACTATGTACTTTTCCTTCCTCATCTTGTAAGCTCAGTACATTTAATGCAATACCTAATCACTAACTAGAGACATTTCACATATTCATGAGACACTTAAATGTCTACTTTGATGATGGATATATATAAAACATATTACATCAACTTACCAACAACAAGGTCAATAACAAACTCAACCTTGAAATCTGGAATGAAGCATCTGTATTTCCCCTCATCCGCGATCTTCACTTTGGAGAGTTTCAATGAAATATCACCAAACTTTAGTTTGCCATTAAACAAAGATGTTCTTCCTCTGTAGGATGGATGTTTCTTACTCTCTAGTTCCACACCATCACGCCATACATAAATAAATCTGGGATCCAGGTCAGGTCTTGCCCACTCAACAGTCATGTCTAAAACATTCATGGCAGGTTTGAGGTTGCATAGTAAAATGATGTCATCACCAACCAGGGCAACTACGGGCTGAGATGGACCAACTATCTGATGCCGACCTGAGGAAGAAACAGATCTGTTTCAAATGCCATAGAAAAAAAAAATATTGTGGCTTTTTGCATTCTTCACTGGCCTTGGAGCCACAGTGATGTTAGGCTGCAGCAATGAATTAAATGTCTTAGATCATAATACAATGTGCTGGCAAATGTACATGAAGACTGTAAGACAATATTTGCATGTAAATTTAGATAACTCATTACTGGTCGCCTGTGCTTTCCAGACAAAGTTGATGTTAAATTAGTGACTTATTTTCTCACATGATATTGCAATATAATATTTGTCATTTTGTTACATTGTGTGAAACCCTAGACATTACCATAACATGTTAAATTGATAAGTTTGTGTGTACAGTAAGTTACCTTCAAAACAGGTTGCTGAGAGAAGGACAAAACCCACAAGTGAAAGAACTGTGTGGAGATTTTAGACATGGTTAAACATTAAGGGAACATATAATACAATTTTAAAAAGAAATGAACTTCAAATATATACGTGAACACTGTAAATTGCTAAATAATGATAAAATAATGGTGTATTAAATGTCACAGTCTAAAAAGGCCTATGTCTAAATAACGTAGGTCATTAAAAACATTGAGGTCTGCATCAAATAATTCATTTTCTTGAGTGCATGATAAAGTGCACCCTTTGTTGTTCAATTACATCAGTCTGTAAAAAACGTTTGAATTGACTTGGGGATTTTTGCAATGTAAATGGATTATGACCAACTGCAAGCCCTTTCATAAGTAACTAGTGACTCAAACAGTAACAATTAACAGTTTACAGTTAAATAACCATAAATAACTAGCTATTCAAATTACTGCACATCTAATATAGCTTTTTGAGTGATATAAAGCATTATGTACCTGTTGTAGGTCTTGAGTCCGTCAGCTCAGATGTACACCCCATCACAAACTGGCAGTTTATGTATCATTCAAAATTTGCATCGTCCTCTGGCTGGTTTGTTCGGATAAGCTGGGCCAATTGCAAGCTGTTATGGAAATTTTTTTTCCATGTGCTCAGCTTCATTATCATGTGCTCAGGCAGTTGAACAGCCTGCACTCTAAAACACTAGAGATAATCTAAAGCGATGATAGAAGTAGCTAAAGTGCCCGTCAAGTTACCTGGCTTGCTAAGCTGACTCAGCCAACTGGAGCTTAACTGAACTTACCTTGTCTTTGTTTCTTTCCTGATTATCAATGCTGGGAATTTTTAACTCGGTCATGTTTAATTCGGTAGTTTAAATCAGCACAAAAATTCAGTTTGCGAGTTGAAATCCATCTGAATGCACAGCGCTTTTTAATTTTGACATTTAGTTTTTAGTGCAGATAACACATTACAAATGAGACATCAAACAGACATGCAACTTTTCTCAAGCTTTCATAATAATGAAAATATAGTTACACTTATTACAGTATATTTTTGTCATTACGTGAATACACATATCACCTGAAGCCTGCGGCCTAAAAATGCTGCGGGTCATGTGCAGTGATAACAAGATTAGTTGAAGTGGCTATCAAACTAGCTGGCTTGATAAGCTAGCTAGCTGAAACAGGTGGAGCTTAATTGATCTTACCTTGTCTTTGTTCCCTGCTTCTTCATCAAAACTGGGAATTCTCTAACTCGGTTCTGGAAATCCGCAAGTTAAAACTAACGCAAAAATTCGCTTTACAAGTGGAAGTCCATGTGACTGCACAGCGCTTCAAATTTTGACCTTTGGTGTTTTGCGCAGATGACAGATTACAAATGACACGTTGACTCTTGAAATAATAATAGTTGTACTTTAAAGGTCATGTGTTAAGGCAGCTGAACAGCCTGCAGCCGAAAACACAGCAGATAATCTGAAGCGATAAGAAAAGTAGGTAAAGTGCCCATCAAGCTAGCTGCCTTGCTAAGCTAACTCAACCAGGTGGCGCTTAATTGATCTTACCTTGTCGCGTTCCCTGCTTCTTCATCAATACTGGGAAATCTGCAAGTGAAAATTAACACAAAAATTCAGTTTGCCAGTTGAAATCCATGTGACTGCACAGCGCTTGAAATTTGACTTTTGGTGTTTCGTGCAGATGACAAAGATTACAAATTAGTTAGCATTACGCCTTTTATTAGCCGATTAGCTAAAGATTAGCCGGCATCTAGCTGATAGCCACTTGCTGTTATCATAAAAACTTTATATTTTGTCATCTTCCAGCTTCACAGTGATGTTAAAGTAACCGAGTGAAGCAAAAGGAAAGGCAACATTTCTTATTTAGTGAGGAAAAAACATTAGAACTCTTTTTTTGTCAGTTATATGAGCTAATGTTTGCATTAGCAACACTAACGGTTAGCGTTAGCGTTGTTGCTAACGTTAGCGGACACTATTTTGTATGTTAACAGATATTACACAGAAGCCTATCTTTCCTGTAACTAATGAGTGGGCTCTGTATCAGTTATCAGGCTGGTTTAATGTTATTTTTAATCACTTTACTCGTGTGTGTTTTTACTTTTTAAAGTTAGTTAGCAGCAGAAGACACAGCTAACGTAGCTTACCTCTAGCGGAGGAGAGGAGAATTCCCGCCGAGGTGCGTTCAGGTACACTGGGAAATTCCAACGCTAGATACAAACGTGTTAAAAATGCAGCGCAGGTGATCACACACATTCATATTATATATTGTTATGATGCTGGGCGTTTGGATATTAAGCATGAACCCATGTTGTGTGTATTTACCTGCCTGCTGAGACAGATGTATCAGTACAAAGTTTAACAGGTCCATCATGAGAGATCACCAACCGCTGTAACTGTTGTCAGTCAATTTAATAGAAAGTTAGAGACAGTTAAAGTGACAGACACCACTCAAACTCCAGGTTATTACACAGAAGGTGTAATTATTGGCTCTTAAATATGTTTATTGTAACATATTAAATATATGGGAATAAAAAACATCATTTTAAAGTGTTTAAAATATATATTTACCCCTTTTTTTAAACTGTTAACATTGCCTTCACCCCAGAAAGGAGCTGCACCGGAAAAGTTATGGCTAGGAGGAGTGTCTTGCCTCCATTTTACTTCAGCTGTATCTCAGTCTAATGCTCAGACTTTCACTAAGAAGACAACATGGAGGTCACAGCCCTCTGCATCAGACTGTGTGAGTTGTCTCCAAATTAATTATAATCAGCAATTAAAATATATTAGGAGTCAGGCTTTTAAAAGATTGTCTTGCATTAATATGCATGCTACATTTGACTGCTGTTGATGTTTAAGGTTCAGCTAATTTGAACTACTTTATTCTATTGACCTGTTCAATTAGCATTATTAGAATTATTGCACTTTATCACATACAGTATGACACAAGACTAATTATTTACATTATATATAATAATTTGTATCTAAATATAGCTAGCATTAAATATTTAAACATTTAGTCTCTTTTGGCAACAGACATCAGCTTTGCTCTCTCGTTTATCTTTAGTGCTATTACAGTTTCTAGATACTTGTGTATTTTCACAACATCTGATACACAGCTCTCACAGCTCTCTGCCTTTGTCTCTCCAGTGATGAACTCTTTATGGCTGCTTGTTGTACAAGTTCAGCAGAAGTATTATGCTCAGAAAGTTGGTAAGTAGATACAAAACCTGCATCTGTCATTTTTTTAAAATGGTTATGTAGTCACTTTAAGGTTAAAGATTTTAAAGACTTAAAAATGTTGCCTTTGAGCATAAATTTAATTTGTCAGCACAATATAATTGAGGAATAAATAAATTTCAATATTGATATTAAGAAGCACTATGTCACTACGATATGTATAATTTTATATCTATGACAGACTTGCCATTTTATTTTGATGATCAATTTAAGTTTAAGTTTATAGCGTCTGTTCTGTGAATGTCTTATCAGCCGGTTCTGTGATCCTGGAGAGTCCTGTTCTTCCTTTAATGGAAGGAGATACAGTAACTGCGCTGCAGAAACAAGACAACTCCATTCAACCTCACAGCTGATTTCTATAAGAATGGTGTCTTCATCAGGAGCAGTGGTACGGGAAATGTGACCATCCACAATGTTTCCAAGTCTGATGAAGGATTCTACCAATGTAACATATCTGGAGCTGGAGAATCACCGGAGCACTGGCTAACAGTTAAAGGTAAGCTTTACAGTGTGAGAGCACCCATCAAAATAATCTGATTATTCAAGAGGTGGCTGATCTAAGAAGCGCCTATTACTGTTAACATGGTGACAGTTGGAATAGATTACACAACATCCACCACATTGTCTGTTATTTTTACACTACATTAAATGTGTTTTTAATCCCTGACCACAGTAGTTAAATATAATCCTCACATGTTCAGGTGGTGCTGTGATCCTGGAGCTTCCCGTCTATCCCGTCATGGAGGGACACTCCGTGACTCTTCGCTGTAGAAAGAATAAAGCTCCCACACATCACATAGCTGATTTCTACAAGTATGGCCTTCATATCGGGACCGGCTACAGAGGAGACCTAACCATCAACAGTGTTTCGAGGTTTGATGAAGGACCCTACAAGTGCAGCATCTCTGGAGCTGGAGAATCAGCAGAGAGCTGGTTGTCTGTCAAAGGTAAGACAAAATAAAGATTTGAAGCAGATTTTAAATTATTCTGTGTATCCTATTCACAGTATGTAGCATAATATTACGTCCATATGTATGGTGCACAGAGTGTATAAAGTACACACTAACAAAAACAAGAGAAAATGAATCAAAAGAAAAGGCAGACCACTCCTACTACTTCAGTCTTAACAGTGAAATCTAGGAGGACAATATACAAAGGTGACTGATGACAGATGACAAACTTAGCAGCAATTAACAAACTGCAGCAGCAAACAAGGCCACACGCTCAGCCAAGTCCCTGCTTTCCATGGCAGGAGCCGGGTCTTAAATCAACTTGATCAACTGGATTCCATTCAGCTGTGGCTGATCAACTGGAGCTCTGTACTATGCAAAGATCCTAACACAAAAACTGGAGGTCACACTCTGGTTTGCAAAATCAGGAACATAAACATTAAAGGAGTGTAACAATATGACGACTGTAAAACTTAAAGGAGCCGATCAAATACTCTTCATGGTCAATCGTGGTTAAAGGTAATTCAATAATTTACATCATCTTTTTTTATGACACACGCTGATCAGTTGTTCCTGTGGCCCTGGAGGGTCCTGTCTTCCCTGTGATGGAGGGAGACGCTGTGACTCTACACTGCCTGAACAAGATGACCACCAGCATCACAGCTGACTTCTATAAAGATGGCCTCTTTATTGGCAACAGCGCTGAAGGCAACATGACCATTCAGAGAATTTCCAAGGCCGATGAGGGACTCTACAAGTGCAACATTTTTGGGGCTGGAGAATCACTAGAAAGCTGGCTGTCTGTCAAAGGTGAGGCGCCTTTAAGATATCAAACATACATGAAACAAAAATATATTCATTTTGATCTTTAAAGTTTTAACACTGAAGGATTATCTGATTATATTATAACAAATACTTTCTGTTATCTTTCCAGAGTGTCCAAAAGTGAATGCCACGTTTTGTTCTGATCAACTTCCCGCTCTCCTCTACCTCCTCATAAGGACTGTTGCCACCATTTTGTGGGTTGCTCTGCTGCTGTTTGTGTTGAGAAAACGTCACTCTAAGAACCACTGAGGTAAAAAAAAAGACTTAGTTTCACTTAATTTGGCCAAACGAAGGCAGTTAAATGGAATAAAGAATTCAGTCTAGATCTGGTCTATATAGAAGGTGTCATGAATTTCCATTGACCTCTATTTACCCTTCAATATAACTGAACTATCATGTTCGAACAAAATAAATTTATTGTTTTCTAATCATTTTTTATATTATGTTGGGGAAAAAAGCTGCAGCTATTACACTGTCAGGATATAAAGAGAATATGTTAAATAATAAAATGGCAGTGACGCAGAAATTGGTAGTAGTCAGTGGAAAATTACAGCTTCATGCATACATAAAAATAGTTGGCATCTATTGATAGATTACTCTTATAAGCCTGACCAGTAGATATGTATATCATGAGAAAGTTTCTCCGGGGTGAAGAGAGATGAAGATACTCAGATGTTTTGAAACCACACTCTATAATACGCAGTTTTCTGTTTCCATTCTTTTTTTTAAACACGAGTGTCTACATGCTTACCATCTGCTCTGAGAGCGTCTCTAACCCTGTGCAGAGTAACCACACCATCTGTACATCTGTGTGAAAACAGGCTGTGGTTTATATCAGGTCCCTCACATGAAAGGAAGGTCACGTACTTTGGTCCTGATGCTGTTTTAGCAGCTGCTGAAACGTTGATGTCTTGAAATATTTTGTGCCGTTAAAAACCAAGTCAGAAGAAAGTGGGGTCATGAAAAGGGTCAGAGAGCACACAGAGAGTATTCAGTGAAATCTTGTAGCATGAGCCATCATGATTGTTGGGATGTTTTTTCTTTTTCTGTGTAATTAAATATTTTGTTAACTGCTGTTTTCCATTTGCCACAGTGTGTTGTTTCAAACAGAAGCATGTACGAGTTTTACTCAAAACTGTTTAAGAAAAAGCAAAATAAAACTATAATAATTGGATGTGTCTTGGAAGGTTTCATTGTTTCTCATGGCACAGCAATGCAAGTATTACCTTTTACTATCATTTATAGTAAAATAACACAGAATAATGGGGGATAGTGCATCACCTTGGTATATTTCTCTGCTCTGACAGTTCTCCCAGGCCCGACACACTACTGTGTTAAAAATGAAGAGTGATCAGCTAACTGGATGCAGGTGTCAATCACTCTCACCTGGCGCTGCTCTCCTGAGCCCTCTCCACACCTCTCCCCTGCAGGTGATGCACCACGCCCCCTCCACAACATTATTTAGACCTTTAGTCTTAAAAGCACTTGACTTTTTTTTCTTGTCACCAACTGTAGTCGCAGGTTTTCAGTCATGCTGTACTCTCTTGTATGTGCATATTAGGATATATGTTCACTTGATCAAGAAGAAAAAAAGCTTCAGGAACAATACATTTCTTCTTCATAGCAAATGAGAGGAAGGAAAAGTGGCAGGTGGCTGATTTACACACCCAGTTTCTGTGTCTGTTTTAATGATTTATTGCTTCTACAAAATTTACCAAACTGCATATATTATGTTGATGAGATCTTCATGATAAAAAGCAAAATCATCAAAAGTCAGAAAAGTCATGACTTGTCAAGGATTTAGATCCTGTGCATTTTTTAAATAAATAATATTGAAATATATTTTAAAATGTTTTTATTAATTCAGTAAATTTCTACATTCAGGTTCATTAGTTTGCACTTGAACAGTTTAGAATAGAAAACTATCATACAGCCAACAGCAACTCAACATGGAGATTCCAGTTCTATGCACAGAATTGTGCTGAACTGCTCGCCAGAGCTCACATGATGATTCACAAATGGAAACATAAAAATGCTGCAAAGTGCATCAACAAAAACAATAATCACAAAGTTCTAAATCAGTGTTACAGTACATTAAAATGAGGCAACATTAGGACAACAGTTAAACATTCACAAACAGTTCCTTCATTAATCTGAGTGGGTCAGGCTCCCTCTGCACTGACTGAAGTTTCCTTTGTCTCTTCATAGTGCTCGCTGGTTATCTATTTCTTTCATCCAGTCTGTCAGTTTGTTTGACAAGCCGTCTGTTTTGGTCAGTAGAGTTATTGTGTATTGATCAAGTTTTTCATATTTTTCTTTTATTTCACGCAGCTGTTTTTTGGCTATGAGTATTAAGTTTTTTATTTCACTGTCAATTTCTACCTTCTCTTCCACTGACTTAACAGTCCTCTCAATATCTTCTATGTTTTTCTCCTTCTCCTCATTTTCACATTTGAGTTGATCTCTCAGATCTTTCAGTTCCTTGCTTTGTTCCTTCAGTTTTTCAAGTTTCCCAGTCTCCTCTTCCAGGATTTTCTGTTTCTTCTGTAACCATTCAAGTTTTTCCTTTTCCTCCTTTATCTGATTTTGTGCCATGAGCTGTCTCGCTTCAGCCTCATTGGAACCTGTGTTGATTTTAGTTTTGGAGAGGAGAGTGAAAACAAATGTACAGCTAACATTACAAACATAAATTTATTAACTTGAGAGAATAAAACAATATTTTTTTATAGAAACATTACAGTATTATTAAACATCTTACAGTGTATACAGTGTTTCAGTGGTCATGGGGGCTAGAATCACAGTACGGGATCCCACCAGTGCATACTTATAACTTTTTTTTTAATTAAGTCATCTTTTCCCATTTTAAGAATACATCCTTAACATACATTAATGTCTTTAATGTCATCTTGCATACATTGATTTGCAAAGATGTAGCCAAGAGTGCCATCTGGTGTTAGATTGTTTATATCACAGTCAAAGAGGACATATGAGAGGACGTACTAACCTTTGCTCTGGTGCTGTTTCCATTTCCACACAACGAAGGCTGCTGCCAGACTAACCAAGACCAAAGTAACCACTATAATGCCGACACGAGCGGCAGAAGAAGATGTGGCCCCAAAGTAATCAGCTGAAATCATAAAACAACACAACACATGGTAGTTCTATAAAACTACATATCACCTGTTTGGCATATAATAATGAGGACATTAACAAACTACAAATCACCTGAAATCTGAATGTGTGTCTCTCTGGTCTGGTTGATGTTCTTCTGTTGGACTCTACAGGTGAAGCTGTCGCTCTTCCTCACAGTCAATCTTCTGCTGACAGTATAGAGGTCATCAGGACCTCTGACTGTCTCTGGAGGTCCAGCAGAGAGGAGGTTTCCCTCACCGTCCAGCCAGAACACCTCAGGCTCTGGATACCAGCCTTTAGACTCACACTGTAACACCACCTCACTGCTCTTTATGTTAATCCCAGCTATGACAGCTGAGGAGACAGAACCTGATAATGGAAAAAGGGAGATTTTAAATCTGGTGTTATTCACCGTGTCCTGGTGTTACAAAGCTGACCAGTGCTCCAGTTGATGTTATAATACTAGACGTCATCAAAAAACCTAAATCTGACCTACTGAGTCTGTAGCAGAGCAGCCTTCACACTTCAAACTGATGATGCCAAAAGAGATCCACTTACACTAAAATGTTACGCAGGAAAAAAGCACTCACCAACAACAAGCTCAACATTAGACGTCTGATCACGTGAGGGAAAGTGGCATCTATATTTTCCATTATCAGAATGCTTCACTGCGGAGAGTTTCAGTGAAAAGTCTCCATGCTTCAGTTTGTCAGCTGACACTGATGTCCTTTCTTTGTAAGATGGGTTTTGGTTAACCAGATAGTTTTGACCTCCGTACCAGACATGGACAAATCTGGGCTCCAGGTCAAGCCTACCCCACTCCATGCTCTCTGAAACGATGTCCATGGCAGGTTGTAGGTGGCATGGCAAGATAACATCTTCACCAACGAGGGTCACTATTGTTTGAAACGGCACGGCTCCCTCAGGCTGGCCTGCAAAGACACACATTCTTCAATCCTGCAATTAGAAATAACTCCTGTACAGAATCATTTTGTGTGTGTGTGTGTGTGTGTGTGTGTGTGTGTGTGGACTGTTTGTAATTTACCTCTACAAGGTTCTGCCAGTAAAAGGAGGATCACAATGTGATGGAAAACCAAACTGAGCTCAGGTTTAAGGGAGAGTCCATAATTTGGGCAAATCATCCTGGAGTTATGGAGAAATTTTATAGAGAAGTTCTGAAACAGACAAAAAATTGGAAATTGATGCCAGAAAGTTACACACACACTGTTGTGTCCAACATAATTTTGTTGTTGCATAGTAAGATTACCTTTTATAAAATTGTACTTTGCTTTTACACCTGCCATTTGCTAAACCGCTTTTCTAGATAGTAAAGCATGATTCACGTTGCGATTGTGACCTGCCTGATGGCGGTCATCTACTGATCTGTATCAGGAAACTCGTTTCCTGGAACTTTAACTTATACTCTTGATTTGTTTCATTATTAAGGTTTGATGTGACACCTCAGACAACACACATGAAAAAACAAGAAAAAAACATAACACCAAGAATGCGAAGCAATGGTTTGAGATTTAAATTCAGTCAGTTACATTTAAATAAATGAGCAAACCTGTTTAAACACGGCACTTGTAGCTGCTTGTAACTAATATGAAACAAGTCAAATAAAAATGATTTAAACAAGCTGTGGAACATATTTACTGTAGCCACAGTGCTGCGAGTGCAGAAGCAGCTTTTATCCACTCTGTAAATGAACAGTTTGTTTGCACTCCACAATATGTAAAGACACATTCCTTAAAATATAAAGATAATGAAAACTGAAGTGGAAACATATTTTGCTGTATGTAGTCAACAAAATGAAACATACCTGTATCTCTGAGTCAGTTCTCTCCGGCGCCTGTGAAGCTGTATGATTAGGAAAAAAAAAAAGTACTTTGACCTGATTCACGAGAGAGTTTCCTCTATTCACCTGCAGTCTGTTATGTAATGTTGTGGTGAAACAATCTTGTTGTACGCTGCAAACATAATATGAATACTATGTGTTTTTTTTTTTTTTTCATATTATACAGTAGTTGATGTTTTCAGTTAATCCTGTCTAACTGACTTTCCAGTGTTTCGGTTAGTTGCCACACAAACGTTTACAGTATCATGACCTTGTGTTGGTGCGTTAATGAATAACTGGACTGAATTTGACTCTTTCATATCAAAACCTTTTAATATGTACAAACTTCTCAGTGATGTAGATGGCTCAAAGTGATCACTTTATTTTCAGTCTACATGGAGAGGACAAATATTCACCACACTATATTTTATTTGGTAATATACATTTGCAAAAAACAAATCGTTTGTTTTGATGCTATAATTCTGATAATGATAAAAAAAAAAAAAATCACTTAGGACAGACGTCGTAATCAATGGTCAATATTTCAATTTCAAAATTTCAATTCTCATAAATTTTCATTATTGTACACCACACAGAATTATATACAAATCATCATAATATTACAATATAAAACAAGACAACTGTATACAATGATCATGAGAAATAATATTACAAAGATTGAAAAAAATAGTTGTCAGATTGTCAGATTGACAAGTCATTGGAGTGTTAAAATCGTTGCTTCAGAAGTGTACAGTGGGAAGTGTCGTAGTACGAGAACATTCCACCATGGTACAGGACTTAGCAGCACCTTCGAAGGTCAAGAATGAAACTGTGGTCTCAGTTTACGAGTTTAAAAAACAACGTTACTCTGTCTTATGATGAAGCAGATTCCTCTGGCTCTCTTTCTCTTGCAGCTCTTGCATCTTGTTCTCTAAATTCTTCTTCCTTTCTGTCATTCTGGTTAAATGACCCTCTTTCTCTATACTCTGCAGCTGTCTCTCTGTGTTCAGCTGGAGCTGCTCCAGCTTCTCCTTTCTACTCTCCAGTTTCCACTGAGCATTTAATAACATTTGTCGTCTTCTCAGATGTTGCTCTGTTCTGTCAGTTGCCCTTTCTCTCTCACTCTCTGTTATTAACCTCTCCACTGACTGAAGCTTCTCCTTGTTGTCCTCCCTGTCTCTCTCCAAATCTTCTAGCTGCAGTTTGAATTGCTGCCTTTGATTCTCCAGAATCATCTTCTGATTCTGGAGAGTGGTAATTTTGTGTGCCACATTTTCCAGTTTGTGTTGTTGTTGTTGTTGTTCATCCGTTAACTTCTTGTCTTCCAAGTCCACGTTCTCACTTTCTTTTGAAGAGGAACACGGTGAAGCTGAACAAAATAAGACCAGTACTTTATTATCAAGAGGCAAAATAAGAATGTTCATCACACTTTTTTTCCAGATAGATAGATAGGTAGATAGTCTTATACTGTCGATACACTGAGTATGAACCTTTATGGACACAGAAGTTCTGGCACTATTAGTCAGTGTCTTACATTTTTTGTCATGCACCAATTTCCATATGAGTGCAGAAACACACAAACCACCGATGATAACATATCCGCGTGGGATGTCAAAGTGTTCACCTGGAATCAAAAGGCACAGGATGATATGATGCAATACAATTATTTAGTTTCAGCACTTTATTGTATGAGAATAAAGTGCTGAAACTAAATAATTCAGATTAGACATAATCCAGGAAATGTATGTATTGAAATGAGAAAACACTGTTGTAATGAAGTCCTACATATCCCAGCAGAACATCTGAAGAAAAGAAAGTTAAGTTAAATTTTCGTCACCTGTCCATTTCCATAAGGCTGCTGTAGAAACACACAGAAGAGATCACCTGAAACAATACGACCAGATTTCAGATTTACATACAGCAGAGTTCTGAATGAAAACTTGAAATCTGATTTGACATATGTCATGACACATGTTTACCACGTGTTAGCTGTGCCAGCCGTGACATGATTGTTTTGCCATTTCTACAGGTATTTATGTAAACAAGGAAAAAAGATTCACTTTGACTTTTGATGTTAATTTTGAAAGACATAAAGTATATATTTTATACTTCTTGTGTTGTTGCTGTATGAACAATGTTCTCAGGTCTCTCTTGTATGAGAGATTCTGATCTCATGATCGCAGTGACTTCCTCAATAGATAACGTGACTGAACTAAACCAAGTGATCTGTATCTTAAATATATTAATGACTTACTCACTTGTCAATATACAGCAATGAATGAGTATGTACTCTTCTGTGGTACTATTCTATAACAGTCAAGTATTAAAAGAAGACTGTAATTTTAAAATGTGCCCGTACCTGTTATAGGCGGCAAAGCTTCAGCTCACTCCAAGGCTGCACAGTCAATGTCCAAAGACTTTCCCCCCTGGCAGACTGCCAACAGATAAGTCCATCGGTCAGCTCAGACCAACATGCGTGCGATTAGATTTTACACCACACCAAAAGAACACGTTCAGGGTATATCTGTAGTTATGTTTTGTACCAACGCCTCAACCTCAGAGGTTTCTAAAACCCGTCTCTGATATCAAAGACAACGATTAACAGAAGCACCTAAATCTGACACACTGGACCTTTAAAGTAGTCATTGCTTTTTTAAAATGTAGTAGTAGTGTTTTCTTCTTTGTCATCTTGGTTGTGCAGAGAAAGAAAATGTTTTGAAATATGTAATAAGTGGCTGATGTACAGCAGAGGGCAGAAAACGTTTACATGTGACTGTCAGGGAGGTGGAGAGAGAGAGAGACAGAAGTCCACATACTGCTGACCACATGGTGTCTTTGTGGATCTCATTCTTCTGTGTTCAGTGAAAAGACAATTCAAAAATCAACAGCACAGGCCCCCAAAACACATTTTGTGTACTTCATCAAAGCTGCAGCTGCTTAAGGGCCACTCTAGCAAACAAAGTGTTGCACTTCTTTAAAGTTATGTGGACTTATGTGGACCCCCCTGAAACCAGCGGTGGCCAGTGTGGTAGGGAACACAGTAGCTTACCAAGGCGGGCTTCATGCCAGGTTTGACTCCTGGCATCCCGGGCTGAGTGGGTTCAGGGAGCTAACAACAGTTAGTACTTTGCTACTTAGCAATCTTTCCATTAAGATTTAGTTAGCAGCAGTTCATTAGCAGTTAGGAACTTTAGCAAGTTGTTATGCTAAAGCTATCTGTCCATCAAAAAATCACAGTTGAAGCTGAGCAGCCAAAGATGCCATAGATGCATGCATCAGCCCTCACAAGGACTCTGTTATGGCGGTGTCAGAAAAGAGAAAACGTTTCAACGTAAAATTAATACACTCCTCCGAGTACAGGACGAGTCAACTTTTACTTGATTAGTTGGAGTTAAAGGTTTGCTAGCTTGCACCCAGAACACATCAACTGTGAGTGTATTTTTATGCTCTAGAGAAACTGAGATGTGAAAAATGGTTTAGATTCTATAAACTGCTGCTGGCCTCTGCTCTGCACAGGAAAGGGAAGTTCTACACCTTCACCTACTTCATATTTAGCTTGTGCTCAGACAGCTCAGACAGACGATGGTAAGACAGCATGGCGGTCACAGCGCTTTGCATCAGTCTGTGTGAGTCTATCTTCATTTTTTTAATGGATGTAAGATGCACTGGAAATGGAAAAAGGGTTGTAAGGTTGAAAATCTTGGTGTCTGATTACATTTTAGGCTATTTATGTGCTTTCATGTGTTCTTATGTTGTATATACATATAAAGATATCTATGTCTGATGCAGTGCTCTGTTCTTTTGTCTCTCCAGTGGTCGCTGTATTGTTGCTGCTCACTGTTCAAGGTCAGAACTACGTTCACAAAGCTGGTGAGTTGCCGCAGCATGCAACAAGTTTTCTTAAAGAGTGATCTGAGATTTGTGAAGAGATCTCTTATTTCTGTCTCTTGTTTTCTCTCAGATGCAGTTTTTCCTCGTGTTGTTCCAAACAGACTGCAGTTCTTTGAGTATGAATCCATCTCATTCAACTGTACGGGGCGTCACGGACCAACTGAATGGAGAGTGATGACAAAGAGTTTGTCTAACACTTCACCATGGGAGACATCGACAGGATGTCTGAACATTCAACCTGCCTTTGTGTCACACAGTGGAGAGTACTGGTGTGAAGATGAGGAGGGAGAGAGAAGCAGCTCTGTCAACATCACTATCAAAGGCATGTGTAGAAAACATACATTCATATTGTTCAAAAAAGTGTCTGAAGCTCCAGAAAGTAGAGTTAGAGCTTGAACTAAGATACGTATTTTTAATTAGTGTGGTGCAGTGTCTGTTGCAGCACACAGAGAAAAGATACAGCTTGCTGTTAATAGCTGATTTCCTTTCCTGTTGTTTAGGTGGTGGTGTAATCCTGGACAGTCCTGCTCTCCCTGTGATGGAACATCTAACTGTCACTCTGCGCTGTAGATTAAAGGGAACATCCTCCAACCTGCCAGCTGATTTCATCAAAGATGGCCGCATGGATAAGGTTGGATATGCAGGCGAGATGACCATTCACAATGTTTCCAAGTCTGATGAAGGACTCTACAAGTGCAGAATCTCTGGAAGAGGGGAATCAGCAGAGAGCTGGCTGGCTGTCAGAGGTGAGACGTGACAGTGTCATAAAACAGTAAATTATCAAGTACTTAATCAGAGAGAAAAACTTATTTTGACCATAAATTCAATAATTTTGCTAGATACGTGGGCCTTCGTGGTTTCAGTGTTTCTTACAGTGCATGAAACAAAGAGAACTGACAGAAGAAACAACAAAGCTCCAGTCTGAAATTCTAAAAAAATGTTTTTTTTTGTGACGCTAAAAGAAAGTCAAAGGAGTCATCAGAAGCTACAAGGATCAACCTCAGGTAAGAATGGATAACACTGTCGATACATCAAATCTGCTACGAGGAGAAAGGTCATCAGTGGACCAGCAAGGCTAAGGGCTCATATTAGCACCACAGTATTAACAGTACACTCTAAAACCTGAATCTGTAGAATCGTGATTTAAAGAGCGAGTTTATTCAATTCAGTCTTGATAAACATGGATGACAATGTACTTAATGATCAACATTTTAACATTTATTTATAAGATCCATCTTTAAAGGTTAATTAATGCAATTTTTTTACAGTGTTTTTTTTTTTTTTTTAATAAATCTGTTTTAATTTTGGTGGAACTGAAACATTATGCACAAACTCACAGGCCGTGGAATGGAATTTCTCGTGACGTCAACAGCATATTTTAGTCCCACACCTCGACTGGGTCAAGAGGCTTCCCATCCTCAGCGTCCTGGCTCCATTCAGCTCTCCGCCCTGTTATCGGTTGTCTTCACCGTTCCGTGTGTGGCTGTGCTGCTCTTGGTGGTGGGAATACTTCAATGTCGGAAACACAAAGGTACAAAAAAAATAACAACAATTCATGTTGAAGACGATTATCAGCCACCAGAAACACAGATACAGCAGCTACAGAGAAGCACCCACATTCACTTTTTTAGGATTAAAATGGAACAAGTTTCCTGTGAGTTCTTCAAATGTGTCTCTTCTTCCGTTTTTCTGCCACCTAGCTGCATGCTTTTCCTCTGAGGTGCCACAGACAGTATCTGACCCAGGTGTGTATAAAATATTGTTTTCTGTGTTTGTTTGTTTGATTTTTTAAATTTATTTTGATTGTGAACTTTGAGTTGAAAAGCGGTTTAACATTGTAACCAATGTAAAGATTATTATTTTGAAGTTTCAGCTTTTCCAGCTTCTGAAGACGCCCATGGAGATGATCCACACATGACTCTATACGGTCGTGTGACAAAACCCAAGAAGAAAAGAGGTACATGTTAACGTGTACATTTCTTGTATGAAATATGAATTAAATATATAAATAACATTTAATAAGAGATAACATTTGTTTTTAAGTTTTATTGTTTTACCACTAGGGGACACTGCTCTGCTGTTTATAATTGTTATTTTTATCTGTTCCAGTCTATGAACATAAACCTGTAGATGATGATCCATGTGTGACTATATATGATGATGTCACAACACACAAGGAGAAGAAGAAGAAGAATAAAGGTACGTGAATTAAATTTAGACATGATCTGTGTTTAATTTGTGTTGAGCTTCAGCCCAAAGCGGGAGCGCCTTTCAGAAATAACCAGGCTTCACTCATGTAGTTGTGGTTGTGACATAATTTCCTTTGTTGTTGTGAGAGCCAAATGAAATACAGATATCACATGTGTGAAGTGTTTTCTCATACCTTTTACCAAAAGCTAGTTTAATCTTCCAAATAAATAACCCTAAAACACGTTAAGCTGTGTTTCTTGTACAAAAGGTGTTATATAAGGTGTATATAAATAACAATTACTGGTAGATAACATTTGTATTTAGGTTTTAATGCATATGTCTGTTTTTCCACCAGGAAACACTACTTCTGTTGAAATATGTTTATTATTGTTATTTTTATCTGTCCCAGCATATGAACATACCCGTGTAGATGATCCATGTGTGACTGTATATGATGATGTCACAACACAAGAGAAGACAACAAGAAGAGGTACGTATGATTTTAATGTAGCTGATAAAAAATAAAGTTTTTTTTTTCTGTGTATCAATACAATTGATTTTATCAAAATTATGTTAAAGTTGGATGAATTATCAATTTATTCCACATAAGCAATCCATTTTTATAATTCAGTTTGGTTTGATAGAAATATAAAGTCCGGTGTCATCTGCATAACAGTTCATACAGATACAGAAGTGAAGAAAATCTGTGGTGTATCAGATCAACACTGTATTTTGGTTTTGTTTTTTGATCATGTCCGTTGTGGTCCCTGTATATTCTTTGTCTTTTTTTGGTCACAGAAAGGAAAAACACCTGAGGGATGGCAGACAGACAGCGTGTGCACGATGGAGATGCAACTATAAATAGTAACTTTTAATAAGGACCATGATATAATAGCCATAATAAATATATATATTTTGTGTTAATAATATTAATAAACATCTAAGACTTCATGGGTTGTTATGTTACTGGTGTGCGAGACTAACAAAATAGTTTAGTAAAAGCAATAAATACACAATTTTAACTTATATCATATCTGAGAATTTCTAATTACTAATTATAAACTGAATGAATATTATTATACTGAAGTTAAACCTCTATTGACTTAATTTTACAGTGTTTGTACTGTGACTCCAAACATGTTTAGATGAACAAATTATCTTTATATATTAATTATGTTTATTGAAGCGTACGTACCTGCTGCGGGTCTTAGTGAGTCATCTCAGAATATAATAAGCTGCAGGTCAAAGTCCTCAAACCATCACATGAATCTGGACGTTAATGTTTCACTGTGTGATTATTATCTGTTTTATTGTTCGTCTGCTGCAGATTTGATTCATGTGCTTGCTACATTCTTGAAAAGTATAATATACAACAGCAATCACAAATAATTACTTGATATACAACAAGCGATTCAGCATTTTGTTGTGCAGGTTATGTTGAAATATTGGAATAAATGAAAAAAGTCATCAGAGTCTGTGATTAACTCTCATTGGGTTCTGTCAGGACATTGAGTTAATGGTGATGCCTCAGTGTCTTTCTCTGACTTCTCTGACTCAAGTTGAATCTCGTCTCTTCGTCCCTTTGTCTCTTCAAGTTCTTTATTTATGTCCACAATCTGCTCCTGGACTTTCTTCTTCCAGTCTGTTATTCTTGTAATCACATCCTCTGTCTCCTGTAGTCTGTCCTTGATGCTCTGCAAAGATTTCTCACATTCCATCTTTTTGTTCTCCAGTTCCAGTTTCTTTTTGCCATCAGTGATCCAGGAGAGAAGACCACCTAATGACTCAATTGCCTTCTCAATCTTCATCTTCTCTTTTTTCACCTCCTCCTGCAGTGATTTCTGTTTTTCTCTGGACGTCTCCAGTTCTTTCATCTTTGCCATCACGACTGAAATCCCACGTATGATATCTTTCTGTTCTTTTGGTTGTAACTCCTCTAGCTCCTTGCCCTGTCCTCTTCCACAGTCATGGTGTATCATATCTGTACACAAACAGAGGAAGGAAACTGGTGAAAGTCCAAACCTGCTGTATTTAAGCTTCTTTATTAAATCCAGAATAACAGAATAACTAAAAAACAAATGCTGGTGTTCAAATAGTCACCTAGAAACAAACAGAGGAAAGTCCTGTTCATAAAACCTGTTCAGTCATTCTTTTATTAGAGCATAAATCACCTTGAGAGCATGAACTGAGTTCACCACTGGACTGCCTGATTGTCTCCAGGAATGTTGTGAAGAATACAACAGTAAACGTGTGATGTATGATGCTTGTTATTATACACAAGTAAATCAAATGCATAACTTACACCCTTTCTCTTTTCTTAGTTTCCAATAAACAAAGAAAGTTGCAGAAAAAAGCAGGAAACCAACAACAGCCAAGACCACCAAGATATAAACAGCAGAAGAAGATGGAGCTGTGAGTACATCCTCTGAAATGACAAACAAAAGGAAAATGTGACATTTATATAACTTTAGACTTTAGCTGATAAAAGATTAGAAACTAAAAAACAAAACCTTTTCACCTGGGACATAGATGTGTGTCTCTCTGGTCTGGTTGATGTTCTTCTGTTGGACTCTACAGGTGAAGCTGTCGCTCTTCCTCACAGTCAATCTTCTGCTGACAGTATAGAGGTCATCAGGACCTCTGACTGTCTCTGGAGGTCCAGCAGAGAGGAGGTTTCCCTCACCATCCAGCCAGAACACCTCAGGCTCTGGATACCAGCCTTTAGCCTCACACTGTAGAACTAATCCATTATCTTCATCAGCCCTCTCTAACCTGATGACTATGAATGAGACGACACCTAATCAGAAAGATGAGGAACATGAAAAAAAGTGATTTTAATACAAATAAAACCGAACGTGCTTCTTGTTGATGGAAGCTCTGCTTGTTATTGTCTTGGCTGGCGTAATGAAGCAATCTGGTTACATCTTCTTCTATGATGAAACCTTTGTGGATATTTATTTGACTGTTGCCCCTCTTCCCACTCCTAAAGTATTTCCTGGGGGCTCCTGAGTTGTTCCTCAGACAGACTGAATATATATACTGCACATTCCTCTGATCTATTCTGATTCTGACCTGAAGTTTCTAAGTTAGACATGCCAGAAAACTTCAACAGGAAGGTGTTCAAGAGGCCTCCTGGTCAGACGCCCAAACCACGTAAGTGGGCTCCTCTCAACGCCCTCCATCTTAGGTTGCAACCAGACTGCATGCAAATAGTGGTTTTATCTTCAATCTCAACTGAAGTCCTAAAGTTTGTGTCACATGAGAGAGTTCAAATGTAGGCCGACTGCTAAATCAGGACAGTGCTGTACGACCTCAGGTTCCATCTTCCCATCACTCCTGAACAAGATTCCCAAATGCTGGAACACCTTCATTTGAAGATCTCTAGTTCTCTCATTAACAAAACTCTGATTCTATAACTCTTATTCATGAAGCGTACAAAGACAGGACACTGCAGTGTATTTACTCACCAACAACAAGCTCAACAGTAGACTCTTTAAAAGACGTAGGGATGAAGCATCTGTACTTTCCCTCATCAGAAGGTTTCACTCTGGAGAGTTTCAGTGAAATGTGTCCATACTTCAGTTCATCACTTAACAGTGACGTTCTTCCCTTATAGGACGGATGTTGTTTATTCTCTAGTTCCACGCCGTCACGCCACACAAAGACAAATCTGGGGTCCAGGTCAGGTCTTGACCACTCTATTGTCATTTCTGAAGCATCCACAGCAGGTTTAAGGTGGCATGGCAAAATGATGTCATCACCAGGTGCTGCCACTATTGGCTGAGGCGGACCGATCACCTGGAACTGACCTGAGAAAAAGCAGATTGAGGTTTTATCTCTTGCTGTATAAAGAACACATGCTAAATGAATCCAAACTAAAGCTCCCAGAATCCCTCCATCTACCCTGATGTCAGGTACTGTGGGATGAAGGCAGGGAGGGTTTGCTTGCGTCCTTGAGCTTATTTTTTCTGGTTTACCACCCTTAACCTGCCTGACCAAGGGTCCTGTTCCTTGTATTCCTGTTACCAGTACCTACCATATCTCAATGTCAGGGTTGATTTCTCAGATTCAATTCAGAAGAGGCTCTGCTGTCCTGTCCCTTCTCATCAAACTGTCCACCTGCAAGTATTTCTTTAATACATCTGTGTGTGTGTGTGTGTGTGGAGACTACCTGCACAGCATTGTGGAAGGAGAAGGAAGACGACAGCATGATGGAAAACCACAGCGCTGAAGAGACTGAGCAGAGGTTGAAAGGAGAGTTCATCCTTCAGACGAGGCATGGTGGAGCTATGCGCACTGAAATACATTTTATTTTCATTGAAAATCATAATACATACAGTACTAGAAGAAATGACGGTAGATCAAATTAATTTACTGGAAACTGTATATAAACCAGATGCACATGCCTGATGGGTAACAAGCCCATTTGTGAAGGCCACCCATTGGAAATGTTTTCACTATTATTTTTTGCTGTATTTTAAATGTTTTGATTAAAACTCTAAAACATACTTATAAGTTAAATCTTTTAGATTCTTTTTAACATAATTATCTTTTGTTTTACACCGTCTGTACACCCCTTTAAGTTCTGTAAATTCTTGTTCTATATGTTCCACATGCTTTCCTCTTACACATTTAAACCACCAGCTTTTTTAATTATTATGTTGTAGCTCCATTTGATTAAATGGAAATCATTTCAAGATTTCACTGAGAAACAAAAAAGCCACCTACCTGTTTCATGGCTCAGAGTCGCTTCACCGAGAGAGAAAAGTTGGCTGAACAAAGTTCAGATGTAACGTGTCACGTTGCTTAATAGATAAGACCGCTGAGAGCAGGCGTGTCTTTGCTTTTACTCACCAACTATTTTATTTTGCATATACATGTTCATCTACAAGTTTTACTTTGTGTAGTAAATGGTGAGCTCCCATTATGTGACTGCAAGAATAAACCAATCCAATATGACAGCATGTGCTTTATGGCAATGATTCGTCTTTCTCAGTCCTCCTGCTCAGAGTGTGTCGTGTGTTTCAGAATACACACAGACAGAAAAAGGGCTGAACGAGACATACACAACTAAAATGTCCCTGAACACACAGCGCTGAGTGCCAACAGATAAGATTTCTCAGAAAGACCCATGTACTCCAAACAAATGATGATCTGTAAATGGGTATATATCTCTGGGACTAATCATAACTTCTTATGAAAACAGGTGTTTGATGTAATGTTTGTAGATGGGGACTCTAAGGAGACATTTTATATTTCCTTAACTTGGTAATCCTCAAAGTCTATTGAATAAATAGCTTCATTAAAGCTATTTTTGTCATGGGAAATGGACTTCCATGTCATATGTTGATGTACATTAAATGCAGTGTATTTTAAATAATTCGGACAGTAAACTCGTTAGAAAAGTCCAACAGAACAACACCAACTCCAACAACAACAATAATAACAATAACAACAATAATACAAGCTCTACTATATAATATAATAGTAGAGCTTGTAAACTTACATTTTTCACATTCTGTCGTTACATTTTTAGATTCTGACCATGAGGAGTGTATTTTTATAACCATGCCAAACCATGAAAATTCTCACCATGCACATCTGTCATCATTATTTAGCAAGAGAAAACATTTGAAGTCATTCATCCCAGGTGATTTAAATTAGATATTTGCAGCACCACAACCACCATAAAAAAGGATAAACGCTGAGTAAATCTAAAGTGTATAAGAACAGTAAAACATTATTCCCACACAGAAAAAGACATTTAACATTAAAGTTTAGTGCATTCAGTGAAGGATGAGATAATAATACAATGACAAACTAATAAAAGTATGATGATTCGTTATAGTTGAACATCAGTTACTCTTCCTGTTACTTCTGTTGTTCATCATAGTCAGTCAGTCTGTTGTGTAACAGGCTTTGTGAGCTGCTGTTTCAGTAAACTTAACTGAAGTCTCTGTTATTAGAGTCTATAGGCTATAATTAATGCCCGTCAGTTAATGGTGATGACTCAGTATTGTTTCCCTCCTGTCTCTCTACCTTCGCTGACTGAGGTTGAATCTCATCTCTTCGTCTCTTCGTCTCTTTAAGTTGTTTTTTCATTTCCTCAACCTGCTCCTCGACTTTGTTTTTCCTTTCTGTTAGTCTTTTAATCACACTCTGAGTTTCCTTCAGTTTTTCCACTGTGCTCTGTAAAGATTTCTTACATTCTGTCTGTTTGTTCTCCAGTTCCTGTTTGTCCTCTAATAGCTCCTTCATTTTGTCATTTTTTTCCCAATGGAAACCATCCTTTAATAACTTAAGTTTCTTCTCATTTTTCTTCATCTCTTCCTCTGCCTCCTCTATCTCTGATATCAGTTTGTCTTTGGAGTTCTCCAGTTCTTTCTTCTTTTCCTCCAGTAGTGAAATCACGTCTCTGATGTCGTTCTGTTCTTCCTCTTTCTCCTTTAACTTTTCCTCATTCTGATCCTCCATTTTCTTCAGTTCTTCTACCAGCTTGTCTGTCTCAGCTCTTCCATCTTCAGGTCCGTTGTCATGGTGCATCTTGTTATCTGTACACAAACAGAAGAAGGGAACTGTTGAATTAAAGGTGAAACGTGTTAAAATGTAAATATACATGGATTTCTATCTAAAGAGAACCTCAGACAAAAGTTTAAATGTAGAACTTACGCCTTTTGTTGTTTCTTAGTTTATAACAAACAATAAAAGCTGCTGAACAAAGCAGGCAGCAGCCAACAACAGACAAGACCACGGAGACACGAACAGCAGAGCAGGATGTGGCTGTGAATACATCCTCTGAAATGACAAACAAAAGAAAAACATGACATTTAAGTAAAAGCAGATTTCAGCTGATAAAAGGTGAGTGAGCAAAAAGAAAGAAAAACACCTAGAATTTGGATTTCTGTCTCTCTGGTCTGGTTGATGTTCTTCTGTTGGACTCTACAGGTGAAGTTGTCGCTCTTCCTCACAGTCACTCTTCTGCTGACAGTATAGAGGTCATCAGGACCTCTGACTGTCTCTGGAGGTCCAGCAGAGAGGAGGTTTCCCTCACCGTCCAGCCAGAACACCTCAGGCTCTGGATACCAGCCTTTAGACTCACACTGTAGAACGGCCGTGCTGCTGTCTTTATCGATCCGTGCTATGATGACAACAGGAGACGAAAGAGCTCCTAATGACAACAGAGAGCAATATTCATAGTTTTACTTAACATAATGTGATTTCACATTAAATGTCAGAGTTAGTGAACCTCACATGAAGATGACCTGGATCACTGAGAATCTTCACAGACACTTTAACTAAAGATTTAGTAATAAAGCTCTGTTCAGCCACGAGGTATATATAAAGAAAAACTGTCAACTTACCAACAATAAGCTTCACCGCAGACGTACCCAGTTCTGGAATGTGACATCTGTATGTTCCTGCATCAGTGAGTCTCACTCTGGAGAGTTTCAGAGACACGTCTCCATGCTTCAGGCTGTTAGTGGACACTGATGTTCTTCCTACGTATGAAGGATTCTGATTGATCAAAAGTTCCACACCATCACGCCTCACATGGACAAACCTGGGCTTCAAGTCGAGCCTCGACCACTCCAGTGTCTTACGAACAACATCAGTGGCAGGTTCCAGGTGACACGGCACGATGATGTCACCACCAAGGATTGCCACTATTGGTGTAGAGGAACCAACCATCTGAGACTGACCTGAGAAAGAAACAGGGATGAGTTTGTACACCTGGGATTACCAACTTTTTGCAGTGTGATTGTCTGGCAGTGTTCTGTCTTGACTTGGTCTCTACTCCTCAAAGTCTTCTTTTGGTCTTGATACACTGTGTTCATCTACTCAAAACTAGGAGTTAAAATTTAGGGTTTTAGGTATATTTCCAAAACATGATTGGCAGTTTAAGGAGGAGCTGGAAGACATTGTTTAGGAGTCTGCTGCCACCATGACGCGCCTTGAATAACTGCAGAAATGGATGAATTGTTGACACAATCTGCCACGAAGTTTTTCTTTGTAAGTACTTGTTCATGGTAGGAAGTGTTGAAAATAATATCATAGAGCGATCTATACCTGACCTGTATGCAAAGTGCCACGAGATAACTTTTTGATTTGGAACTATATAAATGAAACTGTATTGATATTTAATCCAAATTAAATTACAAATGCTACTAAACTTTAATGTTTCAGGTTTTCACAGTTCATCATGTGTGATTTACCTCCGCAGTAGTGCATTAGGAGAAGGAAGACCAAAGTTCTGACAGCACAATGTTGAGATTGAAACATTCTGAAAACTGAAAGAAACAATTGTAAGAACTACAAAACATCATGAAAGTATATTCAAACAATTTAAATATAAGAGGATCATTAAGCAGGAGGAGTTTTAAGTTATTCTTCTGTGGCATTAAAAGGAGGAATAATGCCACTATGGTGTGTTCATGTGCCTGTCGAAGCCGTGACATTACAAAATCAAACAGCCTTCCAAACGGAAGGACAAATTGTAAAGTTAAATGGAGTTTCTTGAACTAAAGGTTCATTAAATTAGTCTTAATGTGAAGCCAAACTTTTAAAACATTCATTTTGTATTTAAAATGCTACATACCTGCCGTATGTCTGCTCTGTGCAAGCTGCACGTCCAAAGTCCTCAAATAAAATCACGTGTTCTTGACTCTGAAGTTAAAGTTTAACTACGTTTCCAGTCTTCACAGCCAACTGGAAATGTGTGTCTCTCTTTCAGCAGGTACATCGCAGCCATCACCCTCTGAATCAGTCAATTAAAAAGACACCCATAGAGTTCCTCTGTGTTGCAGTTAAAGACATAGACTCCTTTTTAAAGGTTTTTGTCAGATCCTTCACAGACTCAGCACGTGTGTTTTCTGAAACTTATGTTACATTGTGACCTCATACTGTAGGTCAGGTATGTGTTAAGATAAGGTGGATGGCGGCTGGATATAAAACAAAGCTCTGGAATGAGGAAGTTGAATCCACCTGGGTAAATAAAAAACTGTAGAGAGAACTTCTGGTCGTCTATTGATGAGGTAGTTAATGGGCCATGCAGCCAGGTGGCAGTCAAGTCCACCTCCTCTAGCTGTACCCATTAGCAGTGACGGCTGTACTGTGCACAAGAACATGACGCTCACAGCTCCTGAAGTTTTCCAGGTGTGAGAGAGCTTGGTGCAGTAGAGAGATGACTGCATCATCCAACCAGGCATTGTAGTGCCTATAGGGGGTCCAGATTTTGGCTCACCAGAGGTTTGAGGTGATTCAGAATGACTCTTTTCCATGGTCTTCATCAAATGAGACTCGAGGTGACCGGTCTCACGTGGCTGACAGGTCTCACGTGGCTGACAGGTCTCACGTGGCTGACCGGTCTCACGTGGCTGACAGGTCTCACGTGGCTGACAGGTCTCACGTGGCTGACCGGTCTCACGTGGCTGACAGGTCTCACGTGGCTGACAGGTCTCACGTGGCTGACCGGTCTCACGTGGCTGACAGGTCTCACGTGGCTGACAGGTCTCACGTGGCTGACCGGTCTCACGTGGCTGACAGGTCTCACGTGGCTGACAGGTCTCACGTGGCTGACCGGTCTCACGTGGCTGACAGGTCTCACGTGGCTGACAGGTCTCACGTGGCTGACCGGTCTCACGTGGCTGACAGGTCTCACGTGGCTGACAGGTCTCACGTGGCTGACCGGTCTCACGTGGCTGACAGGTCTCACGTGGCTGACAGGTCTCACGTGGCTGACCGGTCTCACGTGGCTGACAGGTCTCACGTGGCTGACAGGTCTCACGTGGCTGACCGGTCTCACGTGGCTGACAGGTCTCACGTGGCTGACAGGTCTCACGTGGCTGACCGGTCTCACGTGGCTGACAGGTCTCACGTGGCTGACAGGTCTCACGTGGCTGACCGGTCTCACGTGGCTGACAGGTCTCACGTGGCTGACAGGTCTCACGTGGCTGACCGGTTCCTTGGGGAGTTTTTAAGAACAACAAAACAGGATATGTTCACTTTAACTTTTGAAATAGTGAGCAGCTCCTACAGTATTTATCAGCTTGGACTGAACAATACAGCAAAGTGATTAATAGTTTCCACCTCTTAAATAGACATGCTGAAAAATAAAATGGTTTGCAGCTACAGAAAGCTATAGAAACTCAGAGCTGCGGCCTCGGCCACCAAAAATAAGCTGCACAGGAAGAGGAAGTGCTCAGCTACACTGTATGTTAACTGTATTTCAGCCTGATGATCAGACAGTCAGCAGTAAGACAGCACGGAGGTCAGAGCTCTCTGCATCAGGATGTGTGAGTACTGAATCTGTCTGCGCAGCATTTAATGATAAATTTAACGTCAGCTGATCATAAATGTAACTGTTAGCCATCAGATGTGACTTTGTATTAAAGAGCATCAGTGTCTAATATGCAGATGTCTTGTCTCTTCAGTGATAACTGGTCTGGTGTTGCTGCTGTCTGCACAAGTCCAGCACAGCTACTGTCACAAAGCCGGTGAGCCAGTTTAACTTTAAAATACTGTGTTTGAATCTGTCCAGATTTAGTTTGGTTTAATTTAGTGTTTTACATTTAAGATTGTGGATGATTTAAAGACAGACTTTGACATTTCCATCTCATCATCATTATATTAAATTATGAAAGAAGTAAACTCTAGATCTGTTCTGTACACATACACTAAACTCTGTTAAATGCTAACATCATTTATATTTCATTCAGAAAAGAAAACATTTCAATATTTCTCTGTTCTGTTTTTTTCTCAGCTGCATCTTTTCCTCGTATCGTTCCGTCCAGACTGCAGTTCTTTGAGTACGAGTCTGTCTTTATAGACTGTGAGGAGTTTTTCAGTGCGTTGACTGAATGGAGAGTGATGAGGAAGTTCAAGGAAACCACGACTATATGTAACGTCAAATGGGAAAAAACAGGATCCTGCAACATTACATCTACATACACAGGAGACAGCGGAGAATACTGGTGTCAAGCTGAAGGAAGAACAAGCAGCACTGTCAACATTGTAGTGACAGGTATGTTCAATGCATGGAAACTTAAAAATGTAATTATCAATCAAAGAAAAAAAATCTTATTTTTATTTTTTTATTACACTCTTTTTTACCCTCACCTGTTGACCAGCTGGTTCAGTGATCCTGGAGAGTCCTGCGTTACCTGTGATGGAGGGAGATGATGTCATTCTGCGCTGCAGAAACAGGACGGCCTCAAACCTTAAAGCGGATTTCTATAAAGATGGCGTCCTCATCTGGAGCAGCTCCACAGGAAACATGACCATCCGCAGTGTTTCTAGGTCTGATGAAGGACTCTACAAGTGTCACATCTCTGGAGCTGACGAATCAGCAGAGAGCCGGCTGGCAGGTGAGACTCATTGTGCATTAGAAACGATGTCTGCACTCAAATACGAGAGAGAAAAAGTCGTACATTCTCTGAAGTAAATGTAATTGTACTGCTGTTTTTCACGTGTATCCTCACACTGTTGTGTGTGTGTAACAAACTGAACCAAATTACTTGTTGAGTAAGACATCTTACAGTTACTGAAACACATTCACATGGAAATTCTTGTTCCCTTTCCTACTGCAATGTGATCGATGACCTGTTTAATCAATTAAATTAATTATTGATCAGTCAAGTCTGTGATCCTGGAGAGTCCTGCTGTTCCTGTGACGGAGGGAAGTAATATCACTCTGCACTGCAGAAGCAAGCACACCGTCAACGTCCCAGTTCACTTCTATAAAGATGGCATCCTCATTATGAACAGCACCACAGGAAACATGACCATCCACAGTATCTCCAAGTCTGATGAGGGATTCTACAAGTGTCACATCTCTGGAGTTGGAGAATCAGAAAAGACTTTGGTGGCTGTCACAGGTGAGAGATGACAGTGTGGCTGTATGGATGGCAACAATGGCAACGTCTCTATTAGATAACATAACATTTAAGCACATGCACAGCACATTAACTGTCTTGATGTATGATCCCATGTGTCATAGTGTTACGGTGCATGCTTAATGCTGCTTCATTGTTTTTTCAGAGGCTCATCTTCCTGAAAGTCCTGAAAGTCACGTCTTAACCCTGATTTGGACGGTTGTCACTGTTGTATTTGTGGATTGTCTACTGCTACTGATGATGGAACTTTATAATACGAAGTATAAAGGTACAAAACATTCAAATGAAGTGATTAAATGAGTGAATGTCGATAAGCATAGAGAAGTCGTCCACCCGAATGCCGAGGTCTTTAATTTGTGGTTGTATAGCTTCATGAGGCTGTGATTATCCTGGAGGTCACAATCAGTCATTATATGCAGAGAGGGCAAGTTTTAAAAGTTTCATAATATACTCTCATGAAAATAAATTGGCTACTACGGGTGGTAATGCCATTACAGATGGATTCAATTAGGAACACATTTACACTGCATGCAAAAAACTGTGTGTAATGACGGTAAATGTGTGTAAAGGGGTGAGAACATAGAAACAGCTATTTCTATGTTCTATGTTCTTTATGTAGCTTTAGCTTCAGTTTGGCCGACTACAGCTTCTGAAAGTCTGTAATGTCTGCACCCGATGCGAGCAGAGATCAAATGACCAAAGTACTCACAGCCAGGTAGACCGACCCAGTATTAAACAGTTTGATGTATTCACTGTGTCTCAGCATTTCAGTAACTCACTCTCAATCTCCACCAGATACGGATGAATCCGTGACTTCAACTGCTTACTACACTCTGAGCACAGGTAAGACTGGACGAGATATTCAATTTGAAAAAGCTAACATTACTGAACAGAGTTCAACGTGTCCTGCTTTGTTTGATTTGTTTCCCAACTTCATGGAAGCATGTGAGCTCCATTAGAGAACACAACAGGACCAAGAGCGTCCTCCTGCAGCACCCGCTCCGTCTGTCAGTACCACCCCACTGTGAATTAGAAGATTGCTTCAGTCTTACAGTGGACTGTCTCTTTGCTCTTTATTGTTAGAGAAGAATATTTTACTAGACTACTGCTTAGAGCATGATTTCTTGATATGATGTGTCTGTCTTACAGGTCTGAAAACAGAGGCACATGACTGAAAGGGAGAGGATGAGCAGAGACTTAAACTCTGCTTGTATGACCATGTATGTTCATTCTGTTACGTGTTTCATTGCCTCTGTTACAGACTGATGGTTCTGTCATGTCCATGCACCCTGATGTTTTAGATGAATGTACAGTATGAACTGTGTGAAAATGGCCTGGGAACTGGTTTGTGTGGTTCCATCATTATCATAAGTGAGCTGAGCGTCATCTCTATTTTTACAATTTTACATTTAAACCACTTTCTTCCGTCTGTTATGCATGTTCATGTATGTGAAGACGCTGTTTAAAATTAGAGCGCTGCAGCAGATTGTAAATACAGTCACTGTGGTCAGCTAGCTGTTAAACCACTTGAGCAGCCATGCTGAGTTCACTGAGGGAACTGACCACTGTCTGCTTCATAATAATAATGTAGTCAACCACTTAATGTAATTAGCATTTAAAAGAATGATGATCTTGTTAATACAGGACATGTCTCATGAATGCAGTGCACAAGTTAGGAAATAAAAAGAAACGTGACAAGCTTCGAATGAAAGCCTTCAATTTGTTCATTCTTCAGAAGATCCAAGCTCTTAAACATTTCCACTTTTACAAATAAACTTCAGTTTATGAACTTCAGCAATGACTCAGACACATGAATGGATGTGAATTCCAGATAATATCTGTGTGATACCTCTATTCTTTAAGCAAACATTATGTATGCTCATCATCGTGAGTCAAAAAGTAAAGGCATTGTTTCTTTTGCTGGTTTTAGATTGTCACTGTGCAAAGACAAAATTTTTAAAAAATCCGCTATGACCAGTCAGATAGATCTCTTCCAACCCCAAAGGCCTGACACTGTTTGGTCAAATTGTACTCTACATCAGTGGTTCTCAGACTTTTTCTGAACTTTTTCTCTCTTGAGAAGCCAAAAAAAGTTAACACCCACCACAAGCATCTATTAAAAAGTGTCCAAGTGTTGGTTAGCTCAGTTGGTAGAGCATCCGCCCCGTGTACGAAGGCTCAGTCCTTGCCACAGCGGCCCAGGCTTCAAATCCGACCTGTGGCCCTTTGCTGCATGTCATTCCCATCTCTCTCTCTCTTTCCACACATTCCTGTCACTTCAGCTGTCTCTGTACAATAAAGCTTGAAAAGGCCAAAAAAATTCCTTCCTGTTCTGTGTTAGTTTGTCTTGTCTCCCCTGGGTGCGGTTGAATAGTCAAAAAAATCAGCCCCTAAGTCCTTTCCTAACCACTTCTCCTTGATCTCAATGGAAAATGTCATGAGGTCAAGGAAAGATGTGAAGGAGAATTCGTAAGGAGTTAGGAGAAGACGACCGCAGTGTTCAGAGAAGCAGACTGTTCTGACACTAGACTACGTCATGAAGCGACGGTGAATGTTATTGACGTGATCTGTGGTAAAACTACAAAGTCCAGAAGATGGACTACAAAACGCTCATCTGAGATACTTCCTAGATACTCCCCGCGCGCTCTGACCGTGTTGTTTCATGCAGGAAATATAAACGTGGACAACCCGGTGAAAAATGTGACGTCATCATCAACGTCAGAGTTCAAATAATAAATGAATATTGTCCACCTGTCACAGAAGTCAGGTGAAGTGTTTGTTACCTGGTGTGGTCGCTCACCCTCCTGTCCACTCATATAGAAACATATTAGCAAGTTATGGCAAAGATATATGATTAATCAGCAACGGGAACTTCATGATGATCTGCAGGACGCTGGATGGCACAGTTCCAAACAGTTTGTACTCTGTGTGTGAACGCAGCTCCACAGTCAGCAACAGGACACACTTCATGATCAACACGTAAGGATGCTCTGTGTATCCTATGCTAAAGGAGATAATAAAGGAAGCATTGAAGCTCCTTTCCTTCACAGTTTGAGAATTCGAGCAGCTCTCATCATGGCGGACACGTTAACACTTCCGGGTCATTTTACTCAGTGAGGAAGGTTCCTGAGCAAAACTGACTATCCGACTGCGCCCTGTCTGTGCAGGCTGGGCGTGGCTGTCCAGTTTCCTCCTGCCACTCCTCCACTGAACCACAGCTGCTCTTCATCCACACCTGCAACTCATCCAGTCATCAGTCTCCTGCAGTATATATACCTGACTTCATCCACCTCTCTCAGACAGTTTGTTGTTGTACGCTGGCAGTAACGCTTCAACCTACTTCAACCTGTAAAACATTTTTAGAACACTCTTTTTGGTAGCAAACTGCATAAAGCTGTACTTCCAGGGAAACTCAGCATCACTTTGGTACACATTTGATGCACGCACAGTTACTACTTTTCAGGTGTGCTGGCTTGATAGTTTATGCTGAAGATCTGTGGTCAGCTGTTGCCAATTAAAGGTCGAGTGTGTCAGATTTAGAGGCAACTAAGACATGAAGCGTCTGAAGTTGCAGATTGCAAACAACAGAATACTTCTTGCCTCACCTCCCCTTCCAAGCATGTAGGAGAGACTATGATGACCACAAAATGTGCACAAAACATGAAGACCTACAGTAAGATCTAAAGAGAAGAGAAGATCTAAAGTCAGTGTTTCTGTTCATTCAGGGCTGCTGTAGAAACAGTGATGAAACATGGCAGACTTCATGGAGAAGGGGGGATAGACCACATAGTTTACATACTAAACCTTTAAAGCCACAACTGATAAGACCTTTCTCAGAGCAGCTGTGTGTCACACACACAGTCAAACCTTCTGACGTTTCAGTCACCACAAGTAAGCTGCACAGGAAGAGGAAGCTCTCACCTACATTATATTTAGTCTTTTAGTCTGATGTTCAGACAGTTCACAGTAAGACAACATGGAGGTGACAGATCTCTGCATTGGACTGTGTGAGTACTGAGTCTGTCTTTATTTAAAAATCTGAATCTTCAATGTTTTATTGGTATCTATAGTCTAATTCTGATGCAGAGCTCTCTGTTCTGTCTCCAGTCGTCAAAGTATTGGTGCTTCTGGTTGCAGAAGATCAGTCCGCTTACTGTGCTGAGAGAACTGGTAAGTCTCAGTTACATAATTATTTCAGGTTAATCTAACGGTCGACGTGTCACTGAAAGTAGAATACAAGTTTACCGTTTACAATTTTCTGTCATTTTCTGTCTCCATCCTCAGATGGAGCTTTGCTTCGTGTTGTTCCAAACAGACTCCAGTTCTTTGAGTTTGACTCTGTCTCTTTTGATTGTGACGGATTTGATGATTTCACCGAGTGGAGAGTGATGAAGAGGATCATGGCCGTCACATCAACGTGTGGTCGTGGCTGGGAGACATCAGTGAAACCGTGCTCACTTCAACATGTCCTTGAAGGAGACAGTGGAGATTATTGGTGTGAAGCTAACGGGACAGCGAGAAGCAGCTCTGTCTACATCACTGTTACAGGTATGTTAAGAACTGTTACATTAAAAAAACATCAATTTTGAAAAAAACAATGTGACAGTGGTTGAAGTGAAGAAGTGAAGACAGAAACAGAGCTAATATAGATGAATATTGGACACAAAGATGACTCTAAATGAACGATAACTGATGAATGTGTAAATCATTAACTGTCATTAAATCATTAAATGTGCTGTTGTTCAGATGGTTCAGTGATCCTGGAGAGTCCTGCTGTCCCTGTGCTGGAGGGAACCGATGTGACTCTGCACTGCAGAAACAAGACGACTTCCTCTGTCCATATAACTGATTTCTATAAAGATGGCACCTTGAGATGGACTGGCTATAAAGGAAGCGTCAGCTTCAGCATCCACGGTGTTTCTAAGTCTGATGAAGGACTCTACAAGTGTGACATCGCTGGTGTTGAATCCGCAGCGAGCTGGCTGGCTGTCAGAGGTGAGACAACAAATATCCTGATTGATGAACTTTTTTTAAGTCTATGTTTGCTGCAGAGGAATCACACAATGACATAAAGCTCGTACTTTAACAGTCCCTCCAACACTTCATGAAGAGGGTCAACCTTCCCAGCATCTTTCCTCTAAGCTCATCATGGTGTGGATTACAGCCACGTGTTCGATGGCCCTGCTGCTGCTGCTGGTGGGACTGTGTCTTTGTGGAAAACATGGAGGTACATCAAGATAGAAGGAAAACCTTCAGATACAGAACATGCTTCACTGTTTGTGCTCTACTTTCCCCACTGATGCCATGATCAGACAAGCTCTCTCTCCTGTACTCCAGTGTTTTTCTGTGTTTCCTCTGGGACGGCAGTGCCAGGCTCTCACTCAGGTGAAACACAAACAGGTAAGGAACACTATGGAAGTTCTCCAGCATTAAACAAAGACAATGATCCTTCCTCAGTCCTGCCCCATTTAATTTGTTAACTCTTTATACTCAAAGAGTGTCATCTGTGATTGATGATGAAATCACTGCATGACAATCACCTGATGAAGTTCAATAACTTCATTCAACGTTTCTCATTTAGTTTTCGTTCGTAATTTAGTTAAACAGGAAAAAATAAAGTTGTTATATTATGAACCGACTTGAATTATGAACTTTTCAGTTTTCCTGCAAAGCTTGTCGGGGTATTTTTTGATTTCTTTGTTTGTTTTGTGTTTCTTTCAGTGTCTGGACTGACCCGTGTAGTTAATCCACCAAGGCCCATTTATTACACAGCAGACATGAGTCAAACAGGTATTTTACTTGACACAAACACAAAATGCTGCATGTGAACTCTTTTATTGAGGGACAGTGCCCAAAGGTCCACGCTGCTCCTTTCTGAATAAATAATGCTTCAGTTCCTCAAACAGAAAAAGTTCAGAGCCTGCACTAAAATCAGCAGAACAGGTTAAAAGGTCACTCACACACATGAAATGTGTTCACGTGTGTGAGCTGGAGACAAAGAGACTGTTTCTTTTAAACTCAAACCACACGAGGAAGCCACAGCCAGAAAAAGAGTTCTGCAGCAGCATTAGCGTTACACACAACAATCAAGAACTGTTTCTGCCACGTGACGTCCAAAATTACAAAATTACACAAAAGAATCCATTTTGTTTGTGTCTGAAACAGAACCTGGAGTCTCCACCTTCACACCAACACCAGCCGTCGATGCTTCCTCCCAGCATGCATCAGATTCCTTCTACTACACATTAGATTAGGTAAGAATCAGAGCGATACTGGACGTTGCCAAAGAGTGAGAAGTTTTTAACTTTAAATCCAACAATAATTCTTTTCAACACATATATTTTTGTGTCTTTCAGGCCTTTGACTGACGGACAGATGGTTTATATTTTGCTTTGTCATACGTTAAAGTCTGTAATATTTTTGTTATAGACTTATACTACACATGTTCTCATGAGTTGTGTATACATGATACAAAATAAAAGGCTTGTGGGAAATAAACGGCGTGATACGTGACTTTTCGATCTTGACGTGAGCTGCACAGTGGAGCTGTTTCGCTGCCTCGAGGCGTCAGGGTTTATTTTTAAGAGTGAGCAGTTTGCTGCAGCGTGAAAGTTTGTTAACCACGTCTTATTTCTGAGCACACGTATGAAGACGAGAGCTGCTGCCACGTTTAAATAGACTCTCTGTGGTCAGCTAACAACATGCTGATTGGTTAGACCTGAAGCGACTGTGCAGCAGCTGATAACAGACTGAACCATTAATGTAGTCCGTTATTGGACGCATGCATCATATGACCCTTTACATCAAAACACATTTGGAGTCAGTCACAGTAATGTAAGTGTTAGTGTTCCTGCAGACACACAAACAGAGGCTGAAATATTTTAGACTTAGTCCATAGAATGTTGCTGGATCCTACATTTCCCATGATGCAACTCAATAGCGTCTTTTATTAGACCTCCATTACTTCCTTGCTACATGTCACATCTCTCATGCTAATGCAGACATCGTCTGGGTTGTTTTCTCAGACTCGAGACACAAATCAGTTCATAAAACTGTTTAACAGCGAGTAAAAACCATAACAAGTTAAACTTTTCTGTGTGACATTGATTCTCCTTTAAACAAACTCCTGCCTCATCGTGTTAAGCTCCATAACGCCCCCTTCAGTCTCTGTTTTGTTGGTGCACTCTGGATCCTTAGCAACAGTTTGTTTGTAAAGTCCAGTTATTATTCTAAGACACTTTATGGTTTTATTTCTCCTTTGAAGGCTTGACTCTGACTACAGCCACCGGCCACATGAATGACTCCAAACACTCTTTACTACCAAACGTACCTGAGGTTTGAACCCATGGTTGATCTGTTAGATCTGACAGATGTACATCCCTGATGCATCTTTTACATAATGCATAATATTAAATCATAATACAGCTCAGGGTTGGAGAGAATATGAGATGTATTGTGAAGAATCACCACAACCTTTGGGTGTATCCTTAGAAAGGAGTACTTATGTACATTATGTACATTTACATGGGCCTAAGGTTCTTTAGTTATACTGTATGCTGTTGTCATGGTTACAACACTAGTTATGGTTATCCCCTCTCCTCATGCCTGCAGCTTTACTTCCTGTCATTGTCGTGTATCCCTGAGTAGTTTCAGCTGTATCTTGTTATCCTGCCTTTACTTTATTGTATTGAGTCCATCTTGTTCGTTCTATGTTGAAGCGTTCCTCGTGTTTCCTCATGTTTCCTCGTGTTTCCTCATGTTTCCTCGTGTTTCCTCGTGTTTCCTCGTGTTTCCTCATGTTTCCTCGTGTTTCCTCGTGTTTCCTCATGTTTCCTCGTGTTTCCTCGTGTTTCCTCGTGTTTCCTCATGTTTCCTCATGTTTCCTCGTGTTTCCTCGTGTTTCCTTGTGACCTCACTGATGCTCCAGTGGTTTTAGTAATAACAGCTCTTTACATTTAGTCTTTAAAAATCGGATTCAACACACTTTGTCGACTGAAACAGAGGGTGAGCAGCAGGTCGATGTCGTAGAGACCCTCTACGTGACACTCGAACGTCATCCATTTGCCAAACAGGAAGAGGAAGTTCTCACCAACATTACACTTCAGCTGTCAGTCTGTCGTTCAGACAGTTAGCAGGAAGACAACATGGAGGTCAGAGCTCTCTGCATCAGACTGTGTGAGTATCAGGTCTGCCTTCATGTGGCATTAAAAAGGTTTTAAGGCTGATTTATTTGTTACCTGACGAGTCAGCTGATGGTAGATGTGATATGTTGATGATATTTAGATTTGTTCCTGTTGTGTCTCCAGTGATGAATGTGTTGGTGTTGATGGTTGAACCAGTTCATCCTAATCACACTGAGGAAAGTGGTAAGTGTCCTTTAGACACTAGACTAGACTTGTTTTTAGTTGTTATCTGCTAAACTATGATCATATCATCAGAGTATTGTAATTTAATACTTCTAATCATCTTTATATAACCTCTCTGTGCAGATTCTGCTCAGATCATTCCAACCACACTGCAGCTCTTTGAATACACCTTCGTCTCCTTTAACTGTGAGGGTCTGAGAGCCCCATCCGGATGGACCGTGATGAGGAACACCAAGGGTAAAGTCAGCGAGTGTGTCAGCACCTGGAAGACAGCGACAGGCTCCGTCTGCGCCATCAAACCTGCTTATCAGACGGACAGCGGGGAGTACTGGTGCGAGGCCGCAGGGGAGAGGAGCAACGCTGTCAACATCACTGTCACTGGTAACATGGTGACGGCAAATACTGGTGTGAGAGAGTGTTTAAGTGTGTTAGAGTTAGGATGGTGTTTGAGAAAGCAATGATGTTTCATATTTTGCAGCTGGTTCTGTGATCCTGGAGAGTCCTGCCGTCCCTGTGACGGAGGGAGCCGCCGTGACTCTGCGCTGCAGAAGTAAAATGATCTCCACCCACATAGCAGATTTCTACAGAGACGGACTCTTCATAGGATCCAGCTTCACAGGAGAGAAGACCATCCAGCATGTTTCTAAATCCGACCAAGGACTCTACAAGTGCAGCATCTCTGACTCTGGAGAGTCACCAGAGAGCTGGCTGGCTGTCAGAGGTGAGTAACCGGGCGTTGTTTCTGCTTCTGCTGTGACTGACCTGGGTTTGTTTTTGTGCATGATGCCAAAATATCTAAGTACTAATGTAAAAATAATGTAAAATCTAAATATGAATTGCTTTAAATATCAATCCCATGTAGTACTGCAACAACTTGCAACAAGTGTGTAACTTACTTTCCAATAATAAAAAGTATTTTATATTATTTATAGTACATTATTTATATAAACATTCATTCTTTTGGTTCCTGATATAGAATGAATTAAAGTTGAAGTAAATTAACATCTTAACAGTGCAAAACTTTACTCAATCTAAAGATTAAGATTTTATATTTTATACATAATGTGAGGGAACATAAAGGCTCTACAATCGATCCGTGTTAACAGGAGCTAATCCAAATCTAAACCCTCTTCAGTCATTTTATACTCAGTGGATTCCTAAAATCTAATTTCTTTTTCATTTGAATCAGATATTAGATTTTTGTTACACTCAAACACTCTAACATCTTGACACAGATGGGCGGTCGTATCTGATTTCATGTTCTTAATATTCAGATTTCCAGTCTGAAGCATCGTCTCCCAGTCAATCTCCAATCTGCAACAATCAGCGCACCAGCGTGTCTCATGAAGACTCTTTGTGTTCTTTCTTTGCAGAGCTTCACACAGAGACCGGCCCCTCTCCTCACCACCCAGAGCCTGACTGTCACACTTACCTCATCATAAGAACTGTTTTCACCGTCTTACTGGTGGCTCTGCTGCTGGTCGTGGTCGGACAGCTTCAGTGTGGGAAAGTCAGAGTTACACAGAAATACGTGTGTGTGTGTAAAGTCTGCAAAGGCACCTGCCAGAGTGACCGAAGCCAAAAAGTAAATGACAAAGAATGCTGAATGCAGAGCACTAAAATAATGAGCTGACCTGAACTGTGTGCTAATGTTTGTGTTGAGATGAAGCATCTCTGCTATCACTTGCTATTCCTGACTTAGTGCGAGCGTGCTTAGCATGTGCTCGGAAACTGTGGGGTGACTTCACTTACAGCATTCAGTACTTCACCATATATCGTGTTCATTTTCAGACTGCCACAGGCAGAGGAGGTTAGAAACCACAGAGCTGTCTTCTGTCTTGTGTTCAGTCAGAACAGATGCTGCTGATAATCTGAGCGTCTAACACACAAATAGAAACGATAGCAGAGGAGCGTTTATAGCAAGAAGACACCTTCACCTCCATCTGCTGATAACTGACAACGTTCTCCTGAACCTTTGTTGTAACGTCCTTCATACGGTCATGTGAGTTTTTAATGCAGCCTGAGGGGTCAAAGGTCACAGACAGTTACGTGCAGAGAGTTCTCTGGATTCTCTGAACGATATTCTGTATTGTAGACGGTGAAATATTTCATTCAAGCTGTGTGCTGACTTCTTTAATTCTTCTTTAACTGCTGGCTTAATAATATCATTACAGTATAAATCGTTTGATTATGTTTGTATCAGGAAATAAAGACAATCAGAAGTCAAAGATATTTGTGGAGTTTGTGTATCATTAGTGAACATGTGTGTATATTTATAACCCCCAAGGGGAAACTGTCTCTAAGATTTATTCATTTCTCTGCAGTTAACCCCAACATGGTTCACACACACACACACACACACACATGCAAACAATATTCAACAAGTGTCTGATATTTATTTCATATTAAAATATTAAATTTACAGAATCTAAGCGGTCATGTATTCATATATTTTACCTCCTCTGTTTCCCTGTGTGACAATGAGTTACTTTCATTTGTTTTATTAAATATGACATGTCTGAGACGTGACGCTGATCTGTATGAATACATGACCTGATACATCACATAGAAATTCAACCAGAGTCAAAAGTTATTCATCAAAACATCATCAAACATTTTAAAAACAAGATGTTCAGCTGCTGTTATGAAAAAGAATAAAGACGCTGCTCTTGTCAGCAGAGGGCAGTGTTCACTCCAAACAATGAGAGAAGTGCAACAACTCAGAAAGTGTGGACACAATATTTAATTAGTCTAAATGCATTTACAATAAATGTGAATATTTAACATAAATTAAGACTTAAATCATTAAATATAAAACTGGGGTTACTGACATGATTTGACATTAATTTGTTCATTATTTAATCACATATCAGCCTGCTGCACAAAACATTAGTTTATAAGAAACACAACAAAAGAAATTTATGTCACATTAAACTTCAAACAGGCAAAATTATGAAACAGAATGAAAGAAAACAGAAGAGAATGAACTGACAGAGGTTTGCTGTGTCACATCAGGTTTGAAATGACTCAGGTAGACTAAATGTTAAATAAATCAGATCACTGCATCAGAAGATGATGGATCGTTTTTGTTCTTTTTCTTTCCCTTCCAGGAGAACGGAAAGTGAACTTTGTCTTTTTCTCCCTCTGACTGCTCTGACTCATGTTTCATCTCAGTCTCTCTCTCTTTCTTTCTCCTCTTTCTCTCTCTCTAACCGCTCTGACTCAAGTTTCATCTCAGTCTCTTCTCTCTCTTTCTCCACCTCTATCAGGTTTTTATTCATTTGTTCTTTGTCTTTCTCTATTTTTGTCTTCCTTTCTGTCATTTTAATAATCAGATCCTCTGTTGTGTCCTGTAGTTTCTCTGTGTTCTGTAACATTTCATTGTGTTTTTTCTGTCTCTCCTCCATTTCCGCTTTGTTGTGTTCAGTCTTCTGCGTTTTAGTCTTGTTGTCCACTTTGTACCCGTCCTTTATCTTCTTCTTGATCGCCTCTATCTGTGCTTTATCGTCCTGCAGTAGTGACGTGAAGTTCTCTCTCTGCTCCTTCAGATTCTTCTTTTCCTCGGTCAGTGTTGTAATCATCTCTCTTACATGTTCCAGCTCTTCTTCCTTCTTCTGTAAGTCCTCTTCAAGTTTTGCCTTTGTCTTGTTCAAATGCTTCATTCTCTCACTTGTCATGTGTCTTCCCTCCTCATCAAGTTCATTCCTGTTGTTTGTTTTTTCTGTGTGGACAGAAGAGGTGTGTGTTTCATTTAATGTGGTGGCATAATAAACTATAACTGACCAATAAAGAACAAGACTATCATCTGAAATCATGAGAATGACTTATAATAATAATGTAATAATAATGTTATAATATGTTATAATAATGTAAATAATTCGTCTGCCATGAATGTGAATTATGAGTTTATACGACTGGCACTGAATATTTTGTGACAAGGTCAGTGAAGTTGTGACTCACCGATTTGTCTCACTCTCCACATAATCAAGACAACTGCACCAATAAACATGAAGCAAACACACAAGAAGATGGTGATGCGAACAGCAGAACTGGACTGGACCACAAAGAGTTCAGCTGAAATGAAAAAACACACAGTATGTTTTTAAAGCTGTTTGTAACAAACACAGTGATGACGTCAGTCACTCCTGAACCGTTTTCCTACCTGGAACATGAATGTGTGTCTCTCTGGTCTGGTTGATGTTCTTCTGTTGGACTCTACAGGTGAAGCTGTCGCTCTTCTCCACAGTCAATCTTCTGCTGACAGTATAGAGGTCATCAGGACCTGATCTGACCTCTGTCTCTGGAGGTCCAGCAGAGAGGAGGTTTCCCTCACCGTCCAGCCAGAACACCTCAGGCTCTGGATACCAGCCTTTAGATTTACACTTCAACAACACTCCATTGCTGACAGTGGACATGTCTACTTCAGGTGAGGAGACAGAACCTAAGAGAGAGAGTAGAAATGTAAAATTAGTCACCCCAGGTACTGCACTCCTCTAGTCTTGGGGCCCATCTGATCAGTTCAATCACCCTTCTGTTCAAACCACGACCTTTCTGTGACCCTTCTCTTCCTAACTGTGTTACTTATAAACATGTAAAGCATTTATACCTTTCCTAAAGGCAATAGATTAACACCAACTTACCTACAGCAAGCTGGACCACAGATTCTGTCCCAGGTGTGGGGACAAAGCATTTGTATGTTCCTGCATCAGAGAGTTTCACTTTGGAGAGTTTCATTGAAATGTCTCCACACTTTAAATTGTCGATGAACAGTGACGTTCTTCCTGTGTACAATGGATGCTCTTCAAGCAGAAGCTCCACACCGCCTCGCCTCAGATGGACAAATCTGGGCTCGAGGTCCGGTCTGGCCCACTCTACAGTCATACCAGCAGCATCCACATTCCCAGTAACCTTCAGGTGACATGGCAAAATGACGTCATCACCAACGACTGCCACTATTGGCTGAGGTGGATCAGTCACCTCAGACTGACCTAAGGGAAACAGAAGCAGGGTTTGCAATGACATAATATTTAATGTAGGAATATTCAGCGTTCAAGACACTTTTATTCGCTTGCTCCCATCAACTGTTAATGATTTACAGTGAATTCATATAATTATATGCTGCTGTAGAGTACAAAGAGAAGAATGATTATGAAATATTTAACCATGTGTCTGTGTGAAATTTACCTCCACAGGAGTGTGTGAGCAGAAGGAGGACCACGATGTGATGCCAGAGCAGAGCAGTGAAGTCAGTGACCTGTGGTTTGTCCATCGTGTTCTGAAAATGAAAATAAGTTGACTCTAAAACAAGTGAGACCAATCAGTCTAAAGTTTATCAAAGTTTTGGTTTATGTTCATTTGTTTTCTGTCTTTTTATGTATTTTCATATCTGTTATAGTTATATATCATTGTTTTCATTTTATATAACAGGAAAAATGGTTCCCATATGCAAACGCATGGTATTCTTTGTAAGCTGTGATTTAACCTAATGGCCTGTGGGGTTTGTTTGGTGACCATCTTGAACGGATCTTCATGCAAGAGGTAAAAAAAAAAACACTGATTTGTCCTAAACCAGCCAACACAAAGTGACAAACGAACCCACTTTTTCATATAGACAGCAGCATTTCCATTTGATTCCTGGTGTCAAAATTGTATAAAAAGAGGGTTCATTTGTCGCAGCATGAAATAACATCAAAAAATCTAAACTAGACACTATTTCTGTCCTAAGAAATGCTCAGAGGGTGCACAGGAGCTTCCTGTTGGTCTATTTCCACGTCGTTTTTAACAGTCTAACAGCAGACATTGATTTACTGCACTACTAAACCCACAGATATGTATAAAAGAAGACTTTAGAAGAGCGTTGCAGTTTGACTTTTAAATTAGCAATAGTTAATAAAAAATTACAATCAATACATGTTGAAAGTAAATCACTAAAATAATCTATTATAGGTCATGTTGTCCTTTTGAAGGTCACAGTCTCGTATCCCTCAAAGAGATTTGGCGGAGCTAAGAAGGTTCTCGAGTCTGTCTCGCTCTGCGTTGGTCTTGGTCTTGACTTGGTCTCAGTCCTCCAAAGTCTTGGTCTTTTCTCGGTCTTGACTCACCTTAGTCATTATTTGGTCTTGGTTTAGGTGGTCTTGACTACAACCCTGATTAGAATTACGTGTTTAAAGTAAAAATCCTACATACCTGTTGTGTGTGTCTCCGTGCCTGAAAGCAACAGTCGGCAGTGTGGCCAAAGTCTGGGATCAAAAAAACTGTACTTTCACCCCGTACAGTGCAATTTAGATAACGTGTGTGACGAAGTTTCACTTTTCAGTCAGGCTCAGATTAATGTGCATGGATGTTAGAGTTTCACTGTGCATGCACAATGTTCTGCATCTGCACTCATGTTTGATGTGTGTGTGTGTGTGTGTGTGTGTGTCCTTGTGTTGTACTTTCGTTTTCTTTCAGTGTGTTTTTTTATGAGCTTTTTTAACGATCCAAACCGAACTTTGGACTTTTTATAGCCAGTCTGTAAAATATTACAATAAAGTCAACAGGATGAAACAAAGAAGGTGTGTCAGCAGGTAATGTGAATAATACAATATGTGTGTTTGTCAGAGTGGCTACGTGTTGAAATAAAATGTCTGGTCTGATATGAGACTTTTCTGGTTTGGTCATGTTAGACTAAAGGAGGTTTCACTGTGACGTGACATTTGTTTTTGTAGTTTTTAATGTTCGTCTGTTTGGCGGCTCTATGTGTGTGATTATTCAGTTACTTCTTTGGCATCTCTGTTTGCCAAATCATATGCACCAAAAATCAAGTTTCTGGCTCCATCTACTGACATGTTGCTTCGCTTACTTGTATTTTTTGAACAGACCACCTCCATCTCTCAGAAACTCCCCTGAAACAGGAAGAGGAGGAGCAGATTCTCACTTGACAGACATGACATATTTTAAATTTAGTGTGATGTTCAGACAGTCAGCAGCGAGACATCATGGAGGTCACAGCTCTCCACATCAGACTGTGTGAGTACTGCGTCTGTTTAAAGCTGCAGACATGTATGAAGTCACGCCAGTGATGGACCAAATATTAGCCATTTACATGTTGTATTTATGTTGTATATATGTTCCGTTTGATGCAGCGTGCGGCTCTCTTGCCTCTCCAGTGATGACAGTTTTGTTGCTGCTGGTTGCAGAAGTTGACTTCAGTTATTCTCAAAAAGCTGGTAAGCAGAACTTTCACACTTTACAGTGTGACGTGTATTTAGTGTCGTTAATGCATCACATGATGTCCAACATGACAGATCTGTGAACGTGACCTAAAAACACATCATATCTTGAACTTGTTTGCTCCCTGTTTGCACAATGGTAAAACTGTTCCTTCGTCTTTTGGGGGTAATTTGTTCACGTTGTTAAAAAACCAATAACAAACTGTCTCGCATTTCAAATGATTTTGTGAGAACAGAAGACGTTTTGTTGGAAAATGTTGGTTTGTCTCGGCTCTTTTTACTTTGTGTCTCTGCAGGTTTTCCTCAGGTTGTTCCCAACAGTCAGCAGCACTTTCAGTATGAGCCCATTGTTGTGAGCTGTGAGGGACTGGAGGGGTTGACTGGATGGAGGGTGGTGAGGAAGGTGAAGGGAAGTGTTCGAACATGTGCTCCTAGCTGGTCGGCATCAACGGGCCCCTGCACAATTCAAAATGCCTTTTTATCTGACACTGGAGAATACTGGTGTGAAATGGGAGGAGGGAAGAAAAGCGAGACTGTCAACATCACTGTCACCGGTTAGTAACACTGTTCACATCTCCAAAGCTTATAGCACAGTGATCATTAGTATTATTAGAGGATGGAGTTGTGTTAATCTGTGTTCTATTACAGAAAGATTTGGATATTTTCAAAGTAAAACAGTTTTTAATACAATATTCCACATTTTGAAAACATGCTGTTGTCAGCTGGTTCTGTGGTCCTGGAGAGTCCCGTGCATCCTGTTATGGAAGGAGACGCTGTGACTCTGCGCTGCAGGATGAAGCCGGCATCCTCCAACCTCACCGCTGACTTCTTTAAAGACGGATACCTGATGGAGACCAGCTCTGCAGGAAACCTCACCTTCACCAGTGTCTCCAGGTCTAATGAAGGACTCTACAAGTGCAGACTCTCTGGAGCTGAAGAATCACCGGAGAGCTGGCTGCATGTCAGAGGTGAGATAGAGCAGTGTTTCAAGATAAGTCAAAGATGATCTATCTATTATTTTACATGCAGCATGTACTATTATCTCTCCAGGTCCAGATCAAGCGGATCCACAGATCCTTCAGCTCCCTCTGCTGCTCTGGATTGGTCTGGGTGTTTGTCTTTTCTTGGTGGCTCTGCTGCTGCTGCTGCTGATCGGATTACTGCGATGCAGGAAACAGCAAACACCAACAAACGTCAGAGGTACATAGAATACGAACAGTTTGCTAAAGGCGGCTGTTCTGGCTGCTCCTGATGGCCGTCACGTCACCAGTTTTGTCTTTTCATTTGAACAGACGACACAACGACCTCAGCGTACTTCCAGACTTCTCCTTTTCCACAAACAGGTTAAGAAATTACTTTTAACATTTATTACACACATGCAATAGAAACAATGTCGATGTTGACCTGGAATGATTCACGCCTTGAATACACCTCACTGATGGATTTTTGTGATTTTTAAAAACATAATTTGTATAATCATCAGTCCTTTGAGAGTGTTTACTTACCCACCTGCTACTTACATGTGAGCTGTTGTACTTTTATTGTGTTTCAGTGTCGAGACAGGCCAGCGCAGCTGATGCAACATTGATTGATGGAACATATGCTGTCGTCACCAAAGCCATGATGGAGCAAGGTGACACCTCTAACAAGGCCACATTTTCAGACCTGTTTTATAAATAATTTTGGTGTCTCAGCCTGTAAATGGTGAGAACCACTGAATAAATATTTATAATCTTTAAACACTGATCCGTTTTTAAAGTCTGTGTCAGTGACAGTTAGAGCTTCTCAGACAAAAACCACGCGAGAAACCCACAGGCAGAAAAAGGTAGACGGGCCTCTCAGTTCACGAAGAGACAGCTCTTGTGTTGGCTGCTGTTAGTCATGTGCGGTTTCCGACTCGTGCAGCCACCGTGAAAATATCACACAACAATACGTACGTATTATATTTATTTTTATCTGCACACTTTAAACCACCCTGCAGGTCATGAACAGAACGCGCCTGCATCACAGTAAACACCATGAAGGGTTATCAGCCCAGGCTGTGAACAGATGAAGCAGTGCAACAATATGTCAAACATTATGATTTCAAAAGTCTGTTAAATGTTATCACGACTTTAATTTATGTAATTCAACGGAACTGCTCTGCTTTTGCTCTCGTATGTGTGGGCTCCACTGACGGCTGTACATGTACATACATTAGCACAGATGTGAGTCTCAAAGTTTGAAGCACTGTGACTTTGTGTCTTGCAGGTTATTGAGAGCAGAGACTGACTGGCAAAAGGAGAAATGAAAGCTCGCTAAGATGCATGAAAGAAGTCACACAGCCACACATAGGAGCCTTTAATGAGCACGCATGTTTGGTAATAGTTGTCGATAGTGCTACATTTTTTGTCACCTCCGTTGCAGAGTGAAAGTTTTGTCACTGACCGCTGAAATATGTATTTATAAACGACGTGTTGACTTGAAATAACCAGACATGATTCTTCTTCTTCATTATCATCAGGTGAGAGCGAGACTTTAAGCCAACTCACAGTGTCATCGTCTATTTCAGAGGTATCACTTCATCAGAGTTAAACCGCATCGTTTTCTCTTCTCACATCTGATTACAAGAACAGCGTCGCTGCTGCCTTTAAAAATACTCACTGTGGTCACACACTGTGACAAACACTCGTGTAATACTGATTGTTATGAACCATGAGCAGGAAGAGGGAGGGGTATCAAATGCTGCTGCGTTGTTGAATATAGTGTAGTGTATCTGTTTATTGTAATATACAATATTAACACACATCCAAACATGTTCTACCTCAGATCGAAAAATCAAACAAAAATCAACAATCTGTTTAAAAACTGACCGACATGAAACATGAAGAATTAATACATACATAATTATAATAACTGAGACAGGTCAGCATGTCGGCTGTATGTGATGTTCAGACCGGGGAGAGACTTCTAAACAAATGATCACATTCTGTTTGGATGAAGTGAACAGAGTAAGGACACAAAGGGTCGGGTGGTGCGGGTGGTGCGGGTGGTGCGGGTGGTGCGGGTGGTGCGGTCTTCCTTCTTGAATCTCACTGCAGCGTTTTGAGTTATCACAAACAGGAAATGGTCACCTGGAGATGCGTGTAGAGTGAGAGAGTGCAGTCCACTGTGAGGAAGCTCACCGTGTCCTTCACTGAGAAACATGGCCATTCTGTCAGTCCCGGTTTTTGGAATTAATGTTGGAATTAAGTTGATTATTATTTTATTAAAATATGATATAATGTCCAAACTAGTTGAGTCGTTGGTGGAACCATCTTGTGCTGCTGCTTAAAGTGGAAGCACGCCTCAATATATATATATATATATATACTATCTATGTACTATCTATGTATCGATACTGGATGTGCTGGATTCAGCGAATTAAGATAAATCTGCATGATGTATGTATAATTGTTTGTTTTTTTTTGTTTGTTTATAGACGATCAAATTAAGAAAATGATGAATGTTTATTGTTAACCTTACGACTCATATTACAGAGTTCTGACCTGATAGGCCAGTGTGGACCGGAGAGCCAGGCTCTATATTTTTTAAATTTTTTTCTATATTTCTATATTTGTATTCAGCACCATAACTGTCAGAGATGTGAAGAGGCAGTGAAGGATTTCCTCCTTTTTTCTTTGTTTTGGAGACTGAAAATAAAAGTTGTCCTATTGTTCCAGCTCGTCTCCCGCCTGGTGTGATGTTTTCTCGTCCACATGTTGTACTTTGCCACCCTGCAGCTCACCCTGTTACATCCAGCCTGGATGATGTAAGTGCAGGGAAGGCTCAGCCTCTATCTGTCTCTGAGAGACACCTGAATGAAACGCAGAGTGATTTAATGCAGTAAAAGTTTTTGAGTTTAATCGTCCATTCATGAAAACTCATGTGTGCCTCTGACTTCTTTATGATTTTAACCTGGACTGTGTGTCTTTGGTTTGGTCGCTGCTGAGCATCATTTCTCTACATGTCTAATTAAACGTCCTGATAGTTTTGTAAAGTTCAGCTTACGTCCACCGTCGAGTGTTGTGTGTATTCATGACAAAAGACCAAAGAGGTTGTAGGAAAATGATGGCCATCAAAAGGTGGTCAGAGATACGATGCTTTATTTATGAAGACAGTGACTGTTTTCATTGAGTGTAACAGAAACAGTTAACAGCCATGTAAATATATGAAACCACTAATTTCATTAGTTCACAGAGATAAATACAATATATACGTCTATGACCGAAAAGTTACTGACATAATAACAAATAACACAAAAGCAAGTTTAGATTTTTAGTTTTCTTTCTGTTCCTTAGAAATCATAAATCCATGAGATCCTCTGACTGCACGATGCTGCCCCCTAAAGGAGTTTTAGTGCCAACAGCTCGGCCTTAAATTCAGTTCAGATGTTACCTGTCATGTCCTGTGTGAGCTTTGTGTTTCCTCCCCCTACTGGCGTTTGAGAGCAATTCATTATTTTCATGTTTGAGTCCAGCCTTTGTTCTGATAGGCAGGTCAGGTCACATGACACTGCCAGGTCATAGGGCAGATAAAGCATTAGCTTCCACATGCCTGCTGTTTGTCCGAGGAAGACGATCGCTTGTGAGTAATATTCACATCTGTATCATTTCAGTTTTACAAAATCGTTTCATGAGAATGAAGACGGCAGTAAAAACCAGCTGACTTTCTCTTGTTCGCTGTCAGTTTGTGCACACACACACACACACACACACACACACACACACACACACACACTGAGCACAGAATATTACCTGTCCAGCTTCAGCTGAACCTGTCAGATATATTTAATGAAATGCTATAGTAAAAAAATACACAAAGAAGTATATTTACATCAACATTGAAGTTTTTCATAGCAGCATAAAATAGCATGATGACATTTCACTAATAATGACCGTGAACCTCATGGTGGCGCTAGAGGAACAGTCAGAGTTCACCAAAGTAAAGAAGATTTTTCAATGTGTGCACTAAATCTGATGAGTGAGGGTAAGAAAGTGGCATTAGACTTGACTTGATGCTGGATGGTAGAAAATGGGAAACAAACAGTGACCCTTTATGTCTCATCCACTGACCTCCATGAGGCGTTGACATGTTCATGACTCACACGGCCACTAGAGGTCCCTGTCAGGTAACTTTGGCTGAGCCTGTCCTGTACTGACAGCCTTACAGTTACAGTACAGTGGTCTGATTGAATTTCCTTCATTTCTCTGATCATTTATCTCCTCTAGTTGTTTGTTCATTTCCTCCATGATATTTTCTAACTCTGTCTTTTTCTCTGTCACTATAGTTTCTCCATAAATCACAGCCTTTAACTTTGTGTCTGCATCCTGCAGTTTCCTATCAAGCTCTTTTACTTTATCAAGCCTCGCCTTTGTCTCTAGAGAATCTTTTTCATTATGTTTTATATTATTTTCTTCTGGCTGACTCTGGTTCTGGATCTTTACTTGTTCTGATAAAAGGTCCTTCTGTTGTTGCACATCCATTTTTTGAAGCGTTAACAAATGAAGTAACCCTACCACATCTTTGTATTCTTCTTGTACTTTCTTGAACTGTATATCAAGTTTAGTTTGTTTCTCATCCAAATCCTCGGTGCTCTCTGACATGACTGGCAGCGTTTCACTTTTCTCCTCAGCAAGCAAATGAGGAAGTTCATGAAGTTCTGTGTTGTTGCTTCCTCTCGTTGGTTTTGTTGTAAAGTTGCAGCCTGCAGTAAAGAAAAGAAAGAAACGATGTAAACCTGATAGACAGAGGTGGAGTGCACAAAATAACGTCTGACTTACTGTTTTGTTTCCGTCTCCGTGTCCACACAACAAAGACAACTGTAAGAACAACCATGAGAACCACAGCCAGGCTGATGATGATGGTGATGATGTGAGCAGCAGAACTACATGGAGGGCTGAAGAAATCATCTGTAATAATAATAAAACAAAGAACACCAACAACTAGAAGATTTGAGCCTCCAGTGAACATTTAAGGATAGATGCTATTTCCCACCTGGAACATAGAGGTGTGTCTCTCTGGTCTGGTTGATGTTCTTCTGTTGGACTCTACAGGTGAAGCTGTCGCTCTTCCTCACAGTCAATCTTCTGCTGACAGTATAGAGGTCATCAGGACCTCTGACTGTCTCTGGAGGTCCAGCAGAGAGGAGGTTTCCCTCACCGTCCAGCCAGAACACCTCAGGCTCTGGATACCAGCCTTTAGACTCACACTGTAGAACCACCTCTTCATTGTTCTCAGTCCTCATTAAGGTGATGATAAGTGAGGAGACTGTACCTAATGATGGAGAGAAGTTATCCTTCAGAAGGTTCCACTATAATGTCACATTAAGGTTCTCCTGTTAAGTCAATATAGTTTGTCCACTCACCAACAACAAGCTGAACAGAAGAATCTCTGTTGATTGTTGGCATGAAGCATCTGTATGTTCCCTCATCGGAGAGTTTTACTTTGGAAAGTTTCAGTGAAATGTCTCCATGTTTCAGTTTACTGACGTGCAACGATGTCCTCCCCACATAGAGCGGATGTTTTTTAGTCTTTAGTTCCAGGCCGTCACGCCACACATACACGAATCTGGGATCCAGGTCCGGTCTCGCCCATTCCACGGTTTGGTCAGAGGCATCCACAGCTGGTGACAAATGGCATGGCAACATGACGTCATCACCAACTGATGCCACAATCGGCTCTGATGGACCAACAAGCTGAGGCTGACCTGAGAAGAAAAGACGTGGTCTTCATTTTGACAGACTGACATATTTAACATCAGGTTAACCAGCCATCAAGTCAGTTTACTGTGTCATGGTAAGAGGATTAAGGAACTCGTGTTGTACTCAGATAATGATTAAAGCACAATAAAGCCAGAGCTGTAAACAGTCACAGGACACGTCATGTGGTCTGAGGAGAGCCATGAGTATTAGTACACAATAGACTGAAGGGATTGTTGACTTGTCTGTTTGTCTGAGGATCTTTGGGGCTGACCAACCAAGCTGCTGTCAATCCAGCTGATTGTGAGGCCTATATAAGATCCTGCATTAGGACCTGGCTGAGAACTCACCTGCAGTTGGTTCATCTGGACATTGAGAATTTGCTAAGTAGTCCTGAGTTGTGTCATTTGTTCGACTCCATGTTAAAATAATGTTGTACAGTGTGCAGGTGTTACTGCTGTATTTACCTCCACAACGCTGTGTTAGGCAAACAAAGACAACAGACAGATGGGAAACCAAAGTGCAGACGGCAGCGAGTCGAGGTCTACAGAGCCAGCCATCCTTCAGGTGAAGCATCCTAGAGTTTGGAAAAAGGTGCTTTAAAAAAGGTTGATCCATACAGAGGACACACACTTCAGCCAACCAAGCAACACACCTGCAGCTGATCTCAACAATGCCAGCACACCATCACACTATAAACCCAACTCATTCAGCCTTCTTCACTTTCTAGTTCTCCAGGTAACTTGTGTTTTCACACCTCTGTGGATCAGTTTGCCTGCCTGCATGTTTCCACGACCTGATTCACCTTCACAGTCAGACTGTAACCTTGTGCTCACTCAGCCCTCATTACCTGCTGCCGTCTGAAGCTAAGTCACTATCTTTTATCCAAACATTGTCTTTAACTCATTACAGTCTCCTGGTCGGAGTTTGTAATTGATCTCACCACCTCAGCCTTAATGCATACTTTATAGGCTACTCGTGTTTATGCAAAATGAGTAATAATACTTTACAATAAGACCAAATTACAACGCAGATCCATGCAACAGTGAGAAAACCTCATTTTAATGTCTTACCTTTTGGCTGTTCATACAGTCACCTCCTCTCACACAGTGAAGAGATCTGCACTGTAAGAGTCCTGTAGTTTAACTTCATTCTGTTAATCATTAAGCTGCACCATGTGACTGTTTCATTGTACAGTTTATCAGCTGCAGAGTTGATGTATCAAAATAAATGGCCTAAACGTCACATGTAACACGCTGAAATCTGCCGCTGAACAAAATGAATTAAAGTCTGAAGTATCAAGTTTGCATTTTCTGTTCTGAATTATTTATTGGCAGCAATCAGGATTAATGACTCAACAGAAAGTTGAGGCAGACTGCAAGGGAAACAAAGGACGGCTGCTTTTCAAACCAGAAATATAACATCTCTGAACAATAAACAAAATCATAAAAATCTTCACTCACTGATCTTTATTTATTAACAAAAACACAGTGGTATAGTACCTTAGAAAAATGTCTACTTATGTATGCATATCGGCTTATACCTGGCCCAGTCCCCAGGTCACGAGCAATATAAGTACCCCAGCAAAAAAACGAATTAATACAGTTATTCACATTTGTAATTATAATACTGCTACAGCAAACTTGAGACCTCAAATGGACGTTTGAGGAACTGCAGTTTGTGGCACTTCTGCACAGGCTTCACTTCACAGCCGTGGAGGCTGCCACTAGGGAGTGGATGGCAAAGGCGTGGTGTGACATTAAACATAGAAAACAAACACAGGAGCTTTAACTGCGGCTGTAACAGATGTTTAGACGACTAATCTAATCTTAATTCAAATGAATGAAGCAGAGCTTTGATTAGGCCAGTGAGCCATGTGCAGACATCTGGACAGCCGTACTGTTGATAGTTCACCAACTGAGGTGGACATAGACAGGAGAGTCGAACATCGTCAGAACTACACTGTATGTATGAGAAATTATTAGATTTGCATTTCTGAAAAAACAACCGATGACTGTGCTGATTTGCATGTTTTAGCATGTTTGCATGTTAAACTGAGACAGTGGACAAATTTATCTGCATGTATATCTCTCTGTCTGCATCAACATGTTAGCATGCTGGAGTCAGCCTTTAGTCTCGTTTGAGCCTCGCTGATACTTAGAAAAAGAAATACGAGTCATTTCCGTCTATTTAGCTATATTTCGACCAGAGGTCATGTCTGTTGTGTTCATTAGCTCCACCTCTGATATTTTTGAAACCACTGTGTATTTCTAGCACAGCTGCAGCTCTCTGTGTCTCTCTGAGAAAATGGTTTTCGATCTAAAACGTGTCGACAGCAGAAATAAACCACGGAAGAGAAACTTCCTCATCTACCTTGTGCTTGGGTCTGATGTTCAGACAGTCTGCAGCAGGACGACATGGAGGTCACAGCTCTCTGCATCAGGTTCTGTGAGTACTGACTCTGGCTCTGTTTACTTTGACATTCATAAAATCCACATGATGAAGAGTTTGAGTATCTCAAACTCTTCATCAACAGTGGCTGAACCTTTTGCTCTTGTTTGATCGAGAAGACGAGTCAGCATGTCGATAAGTGTCTGATGTCTTTCTCTTTGTCTCTCAGGGGCGACTGTGTTTCTGCAGATGAATGCACATGCTCATAAAGTTGGTAAGTAGTTCTGTTTGTGTACAAAACATCAGTTAACCACATCTGATGGGAAAATGCTTCTGGTATGATGGCATGATGCCGTCACCGGCCATGTGCGGTGGGATCCAGGGGCGCCTGTAGTTTTCAGTAGTCTTTATTGAACTCATGGTTTTCTGTCTCAGATGCAGCTTTTTGGATCGTTCCAAGCCGACTGCAACTCTTTGAATATGAGCCCGTCTCTTTCAAGTGTGCGGGCTTTGATGGCTTGACTGGATGGAACATTTTGAGGAGGGCCAAAACCAAAATCGCGACTTGTGGTTTATCGAAATGGGGCGTGTCAACTGAGTCGTCCTGCAGCATTCTGGGTGCTTTTCCAGATGATAGTGGCGAGTACTGGTGTGAGGCTGGAGGTGGGAAGAGAAGCAACTCTGTAAACGTCACCATCACAAGTATGTTTGTACTCAAACAAAGAGATTTGTGCTAACTCGTGTGTCATATTAAATACAGTTCAAACTTCTGTTGTTTAGATGGCTCCGTGATCCTGGAAAGTCCTGTCCTTTCTGTGAAGGAGGGAGAGGCTGTGCTTCTACGATGTAGGACCAAGACGACTTCTTCCAACCTCATAGCTGGATTCTATAAAGATGGTCTCCTCATTAGGAACAGTTCAACAGGCGATCTGATCCTCCTCCGTATTGCCGAGTCTGATGATGGACTATATAAGTGCAAAATCTCGGATGTTGGAGAATCACCAGAGAGTCGGCTGACTGTCAGAGGTGAGATTGTTTCATTGTTTGTTGATGATCATAAACAGCTGCTTGATGATTTAAATAACCATGAATCATGTTTGAATATTATTTTCTGGATGTATTTTAATGTGATTCATTACAAGACTTTGACACCAGAGACATCTGGTGTCAGGTTTGAGGCTGCCAACAAATTCTGTGTTGTCCTTCAAGTAAACAATGATTTTTGGTATCTGACGTCAGCAGCAGTTCCTGTAAGTCCTTTAAGTTACAACGTTGGGCCTCCATGGATCAGACTCGTTTGTCCTGCACATCCCACAGATGTTTGATTGGATTGACATCTGGGGAGCCCAGGGAGGAAAACATGATTTATCGGACCAGGCCACCTTCTTCTATTGCTCCGTGGTCCAGTTCTGATGCGCCTTGTTGGCATTTTCAGTAGTGAACAGGTTAGAGCGTGGGCACCCTGACTGGTCTGCAGCTAGGCAGTCCTATAAGAAACAAACTGTTATGCACTGTGTGTTCTGACACCTTTCTATCAGAACCACCATAAACTTTTGACAGTAGCTGGTCAGTTGGATCAGACCAGCGTGTGCCTCGGCCTCCTATGACCCTGCTGCACATTGACTTGCCATGATAGTGAGTCACAATCACATTACAGTAAAAACTTTGTGTTGTCTTTGCAGCACCTCACACAGAGACTCCTCCCTGCTCAGGCGATATGTTCTTCATCTTCAGAAGCATTATCCCCGTCGTGCTGATGGCTCCTCTGCTGCTGCTGCTGGGACTGCTTCACTGTGGGAACCTCAGAGGTAAACAACAAAGAGTCGAGTTGGCTCTGTAAATGTAGTTACAAAAGTAAATTAACAACAAAGCAGCAGGACGATGACCTAAGACACATATCTCATTTCTATTTCAGCAGATGTGTCATGTGGTTTGACTCTATCGAGACATGAAGGTTCTCACAAGTGAAATGCAAACCACAGTGTCTACATTTAATAATCCACTTTGACAGAAAGAAAGGGACCACAGCATCTCCACCTCCACCACGCCTCTGTGAAAAGACTCTGAGCGTCTGTGGGTACACATGAAACGTGTCACGCAATGACGCATTCAAGCAACGTACATAGAAACTGGTGTTGTTGCATCCAAACATCAACAAAGTCAACGACACAAGACATGGCAGCCGGCTAATATCAGTCCAACAGCAGTCAGCCCAGCTCGGCGTCTGTCTGTAACTTCCTGTGTCCGTACCTTTGCAGCTTTCATGTTCATGCTACAGAACATCATGTGTAACCTAATAAAGCTTCTCGTTCCTCCTCCAAACGATGTTGATTGAGATACTACATTCACACAAATGACACAGTTGACATAAACTACATTGATATGAACTTATTCATAGTTCAGAGGATGAATTCAAATGATTCGGTCAAACTTTTTCCTGTAGCTTCACCAGCAAGTCAAAACTTTTCCATCAGCATCAACTGCATGCATGGTAAACAAGCTTATTAGCATGTTAGCAGTGTAACTGTGAGCCTATTATCATTCAGACATTAGCATTTAGCTCAAGTTCATTCTCACAGAGCTGCTAGCATGGTACGTTTTGGTCAGACGTATTTCTCTTTTCTGAGTCTGCTGTGTTCATTAGCTCCACCCTCTGGTATTTAACCACTGAAGACAGCCACGACAGCAGCTTCTGTCTCTGAGAAATGGTTTTCAATCTAAAGCTCAACTTAGAGCTGCACCTACAGTAAAATAAGCCACACAGGAAGAGACCCACTGTCACCTACATTACATCTTCAGTTTGTTCACACAGTCGGGCAGTCGGTCGACATGGGAGGTCACAGCCTCTGCATCAGACTGTGTGAGTACTGCTTCTGATCAAAAGCTAAATGATAGAGGTGGTTTGAACTTAATGAATGTGTGTTTTTGATCTTTCATAGAATCGATGAAGCATTTAGAAGTTATAAACGTGTCTCTGTGATGTTTGTTCCTCTTCTTTTTGTCTCCAGTGATGAATGTGTTATTCCTGCTGTGTGCACTCTGTCAGAGAGGTTGGTGGCACTGCTAGTGACTCATTCATACTTCAATTATTTTCAATCATACATTAACCTGGAAAACTTAAAGATAGTTAGAAGGCGAATTAGGAAAATATGAACGGTCGTGATTCTGATGAACTGACCCTTTATGAATAATACAAAAATACACTGACATACGCGCAACATGAGAGATGTTGACTTTTTATTTTTTGTATTTGGTTTCATTATTTCAGATCTATATTCCAGTATTTTATGTGACTTGGTAAATCTCTTTGATTTCACTTTGTTTCAGATTCAGTGTCTCTACAAGAAAGGAACAAACAAACTGCAGTTCTTGAATATATCTGTAACTTTCTCTCCCATTGTGATGGATTACATGGCTCATCTGATGGAAAGTGGCACATAAGGTCAAAAAGGATTTACAATGTAAAATTACAACTGAGTCGCCCTGCATCATGAAAATATTTATCCAGAAGAGAGTGGAGAGTACTGGTGTGAGACTGCAGAGGGGGAAGAGAAGCCGACAGCATCAACATCACTGTCACAGGTTTGTTTGTATTTTGTCATTAACTCATCATGATTTTATTCTAACTCATGTTTCATTAAACACATTTCAAACTTGTTGTTCAGATGGTTCAGTGATCCTGGAGAGTCCTGCTCTTCAGACGGGAGGGAGACGGCGTGACTCTGGCGATGCAGAACAGGATGACTTCCTCCAGCTTCTTAACTGGTTTCTATAGTGATGGCGGCCCATCAGGAAACAGCTCCACAGGAGAGATCACCATCCAATAATGTGTCCAGGTCTGATGAAGGACTTCTACAAGTGCAACATCTCTGATGTTGGAGAATCAGCAGAGAGCCGGTTGACTTCTGTCAGAGGTGAGTTTCATTTTGTTGTTCAGCAGACCGTTTGATCCGGCTTCTTTGTCATTTTTATCCTAGTTGCTCATGAAAACAGTTCACTTGACAGAAGACATCTTTGTCACATGTTTTGCTTTGGAGTTCAGGTTCAGGAAAGTGTTTTATGTCAAGTATTGAGGTAATCAGTAGATTATGGTGTCATCTTTACCTTACCTTGCACTGAGTTGCTGAAAACAACAAACTGTTTTATTTTTTAAGTTACCAGGACCAGAAAAAACTATTTTAAAACCATGACAGCTCTTTTCTAAACCTGAATTTAACCTCCTCAACACAGAGGACCAGCAGGAACAGGAAGATGGTAAGAGAAGCAACGCTGTCACTGGTATGTTTGAATGTTAAATAATGTGGTGTCTGATGACATTACAGTAAAACTTTTGTGGCAGCCTTTTGCAGCGCCACACAGAGACCTCCCTGCTCAGGGCGATATGTTCTTTCATCTTCAGAAGCATTATCCTCGGCCGCTGATGGTCTTCTGTTGCCGTTGCTGGGACTGTTTTCACTGTGGGAACCTCAGAGGTAAACAACAAAGACTGGTGTTGACTCTGATGTCAGCGCACTAAAGATTAAATAAATGAGTAAATACAAATGTTAACAGAGCAGCAGATGTAGTGAGCGCCATTCTCTGACATGTTTTTCATTGATTCATTTGTTTCTCAGGGTCGAGCAGCAGATGTGTGGACGTACAGGACTCTCTATCAACACATGAAGACTCTCACAAGTCAGCAGAGACAGTCTGCAAACGACAGCTCAGCTTTTATTGTTGCCCTTTGACCAGATCTCAGACAAAGCGCCAGTCAGACTGACCACAGCATCTATGAACAGACTCTGTGGGTGTGAAATGTGCCACATCAAGTCTTATGTTCTGCTTGTATTTTCTATCTACAATGCAGTATAATTGTGTTATTACCATATTGTGTTGCACCATGTACAGATATATAACTATACGTACCTGCATCAAACTATTTGGATTAAACGTAATAAAATTTACGTCTGGGTAAAAAAAAAACATTTTCATGTACTGCGAACAATGTCCTGCAGGGGGCAGAGTAGGACCCGTGTGTCAAAAGTGTGTGTGAGGGGAAAAGTCATCTGCATGTAACTGCAGCCTTGAAATAATACACACACACACACACACACACACACACACAATAATAATAATAATAATGGGGCTGTTGGCATCAGCAAGGTCCACTATCTACCGACCTTGACAGATATTGAGATTCCTCGGCCATCCACGCAGCAACAACACCGGCCTGACATGGAATCTTGATGTCCAGGGGCGAGTAAGCAGGTGGTACCACTGAGCTAACTGTCCCTGGGAAGATCGATGGAGGAAGAGCATGAGCAGAAGAAGACAAAGTGTGCTGACCCGGTGGCTGAGTGTCGAGGAATGGGTGGAAGGTTCACAGAGTCTGCTGAAGTGGGTTGCAGGCTTGCAGGCCAGCCCACATCGAAAAGGCTTCACGGTGGCTCTGGCTGAAGAGGGGGATGTGTGGCGAGTGTGCTACCTGAAACAAGTCGGGCCTGATCAATTTCAGCTGGCTTCACCAAGAGGTGTTCGACGTGAAGACCTAAAACACCCCGCGGACCCCGGTTACATCACTGCAGTGATGTCCAGGCTGCACCACAAGGTGTAACTCAGTACTACTAATAATAAACTAAAAGTAACATATCTAATCAAACAATCACTTACAGCTTACATAAATAACTTGTGCTACTATCAATGTTAGTACATTCTACTACTTAGAAGTAGAAGACTACACATGTAACAGTGATGCAACGGTGAATAACGCTTAAGTTCGTACTGAGTTGGAATTCCTCAGTAAGTTGGTCATGACTCTCGGCATCATAGTTCTTATCATAATAATTGATGCCACAGGTTTCATAAATACATGAATATCGTTGATCAGTGTCACGAGTTCCTCTTTTCTTCTTTCTCGATGTTGATCTGTTCCTCTGGAGAGGTGACACACAGGCCCACTCTGCCCCCTGCAGACATCGTTCACAGTACATGAAAACATTTAAAACAAAAAACATGAATAAACAAGTATAACTGTATTGTGACCATATTGTGTTGAAGCCTCTCAGGAAGGTGACACATCTAACTGTGTCTAATCATACAATGCACTGTACTGTGACCCAGAGTCAGGTTGAGTGGTCAGCCCTCATCCCCAACGCCTGGAGCACCTCAGGGCTGCCCAGGTCTCGCCATACCATATGTAAGCGCGTGGTCATCGTCTAGTTTGCTGACAATACAGTTGTGGTAGATGTAGAGGACCTGTGCCGCTGGTGTCGGAGTCAAACAACCTCCTCCTGAACATCAGCAGGACTATGGAGATGATAGTTGACTTGAAGCAGGGGGAACTACACCTCACACTGAAATCAACGGCTCCAGAAAAGAGGACAGCTTCACGTACCTTGGTGTCCACATCACAAAGGCCTGATCGATTCTGTTATTGACTCTTGTGGTGAGAAAGGTACAGAGACTGTTTAGCTCAGATCAGTACCTGAGGTCTGACGTCTGATATCTGAGGGGTTTCTGTTCCCAAAATCCATCTCACAGGAAACATCACTGCCTGGTTCAGAAACAGTACAGAACAAACCAGCCCCCACAAAGTGTGGTTCATTGAGCTGAACATAAGTCAATAGGTGGTGCCTGGCACACAATAAAAGACAACAACGACAGATGCTCCAAAAGAAAAGGCTAAAAGAATCATTAAGGATCCCAACAACCTGGATCTGACGACTACAGTCAGAAAGTTTCACACAGTTTCACTTCTTTAAGACAAAAACTTTGTGGTTTTCAACAAGAGCTAAATCTCAGTTCAAACAAGTAACTCCAGCTCCAGCCTCTGCAGCTCTTGAAACGAGCCGAATCTTGTAGAACCCCATGTACTTTGGCACTCCTCCCCCATGCCTGGAAGAGCTAGACAGATTGATTTTATTGTCGACATTTGTGGTTCCCAGAGGATGAATCCCGCTGACTTGGGTAATTCCCATGAGCCTTGGCTGTACTTTTTGTGAATTGTTAAATAACATGCTAATGTTAATAACATGGCAGTCATTACTCCATCTGCATGACATCAGCATCATTGTGTTAGCTTTGTCATAGGAAGTATATTAGCATTTAGCTCAGAGCTAATAGCATGATGACAGATTGTCAGTCTAGTCTGCTGTCATGAAGAAAAAGCAGTTTGTTATTTCAGTTTATGTTCGCGTATGTTTTGGTCAGATGTGTGTGCTTCTCTTTTCTGAGTCTGCTGTGTTCGTTAGCTCCACCCTCTGGTATTTAACCACCGAAGTTATTTACCACGACAGCAGCTCTGTCTCTGAGAAATGGTTTTCACCCAAAGCTCAACTTAGAGCTGCACCACAGTAAAATAGTTTCACACAGGAAGAGACCCACTGTCACCTACATTACACTTCAGTTTGTTCACACAGTCGGCAGCCGGTCGACATGGAGGTCACAGCTCTCTGCATCAGACTGTGTGAGTACTGTTTGATCAAAGCTAAATGAACTTAATGAATGTGTTTTTGATCTTTCATAGAATCGATGAAGCATTTAGAAGTCATAAACGTGTCTCTGTGATGTTTGTCTCTCTTTTGTCTCCAGTGATGAATGTGTTATTCCTGCTGTGTGCACTCGGTCAGAGAGCGGTAAGTACCAGTTAAGTGACTCATTCATACTCATCAATTATTTTCAATCATGCATTAACCTGAAACTTGTAAAGAAGAAGGAATTAGGAAAATATGTTCTGTCGTATTCTGATGAACTGACCTTTATGAATAATACAAAAATACATTGACACGCATCATGAGAGATGCTGACTTTATTTTTTATTGGTTTGATTATTTCAGATCTATATTCCAGTATTTTATGTGACTTAAAACAAATTCAGATTTCACTTTGTTTGTGATTCAGTGTCTCTGCGTGTTGAACCAAACAAACTGCAGTTCTTTGAATATGAGTCTGTAACTTTCCATTGTGATGGATTACATGGCTCATCTGGATGGAAAGTGGCACATAAGGTCAAAAAGGATTTACAATGTAAAAATTAACTGATTGTCTGCATCATGAAAAATGTTTATCCAGAAGAAGGTGGAGAGTACTGTGTGAGACTGCAGAGGGAAGATAGTTTACAGCATCAACATCACTGTCACACAGGTTTGTTTGCATTTTTGTCATTAACTCATCATGATTTTATTCTTAACTCATGTTTCACATTAAACACATTTCAAAACTTGTTGTTCAGCTGGTTCAGTGATCCTGAGAGTCCTGTCTTTCCTGTGACGGGAGGGGGAGATCATACTTCTGCGATGCAGAAACAGGATGACTTCCTCCAGCTTAACTGGTTTCTCTTTATAAAGATGGCGTCCTCATCAGGAGCGTGTCTGACAGGAGAGATCAACATCCACACGTGTCCAGGTTCGATGAAGGACTTCTGCCAAGTGCAACATCTCTGGGATGCTGGAGAATCAGCAGAGAGCCGGTTGACTGTCAGAGAGACACTGAAGAGTTTCAACATTCAAATATGTCTATTAGAGCAGTGAAGCACACCTTTAAATACTTGGATACTTATGTTACATATACCATTCAGATCATCAGGAGAAAAACAACAAAGCGTTCCTCCTTCATCCTCCTCTGGTTCACCTTCATGGATCATTGTCACTGCTTTAATATTGATCCTGTTGTTATGCTGGACCACGTCACTATGGCAGAGCGCACTGCGACAGGTACAGACACATTTCACAGCTTGCTACATGAATGGCTCATAGCAGGCTCTTATATGCAGGTTCAGCCATGGGTTCATTTCACCATTCCTAACATGCCACCGTCTGTGTAACACTAAGTTCAGTTCCTCTTCGTGCCACCTCTGCATCTAAAGTTGTGTTTATATTTGTGCGATCAATAAAAGATTGCTGAAGGCGTTAGACAGGAACAGTGTGGTCACTCATAACGGCACAGTGAGGGGGGTTAGTGCAGAGCAAAAAAAACAGCTCTGTGACGCTGGAGTTATTTGGGTTTTTCAGGACGTGGTAATCTTTTCTTTTCTCACAATTAAACGTGATAGCTGTGATAACACAGACAAATGTAGAAAGACAAAGTGATAAAGTTGTTTTATTGTCTGGAATATCTTTATCTTCTGTTCCTGGTTTTCTATAAAGTTGCTTTCTTCTTCTTCTTCTTGTCTTGCAGTGTTGCTCTACCTGTCCAGACTGAAACCTGCACCAGGCTCAGCTGAGGGTCAAACAGGTCAAACAGGTACAGGTACACCTTCCTTTATTAATTATTGACATCAGGCTGCAGCAAGTCAAAATCAAATGAGGTCAAGAAAGTCAAAATGTGTGAGTGAGCTCCTCTGGTGTAACGGCCGTGCTGGGCCATGATGTGATGTGTGCGGTATGAAACAGGAAGACCAGCAGGAAACACACATTTAAGAGGAAACATAAATTATTTCCATGTTCAGTCGTTGATTTATTAAAGTTCATTTACAGCGTCGACTGTGAAGTGAAATATATCTTCTTCTTCTGTTTTCAGTACAAGTGGAGGCCAGTGCAGCTGGTGAAGACAAACAGATATACACTACCGTAAGAAAAAACAAGAAGAAGAAAGGTAATCCACCTCGTACTTCATACATTAATCTAGACATCTATATCGCACATTATTAACGCAAATAACTGAAGCGGTGCAAACATTTGACTGTCGTTACAAACAGAAAAAGAGTGAAGGCTCTGGTAGACGTCACGTGTTGGTTTCTGGTGATAATTTAAGCTTCCTGGTCTCAAACCACAGAGAAAAACAAGGTTGAAGGGGCCTCGAGAAGTGTCTGTAGAGGTCATGAGTGGAAACGATCTGCTTAAGTTATTTAAAGTCAAAGATTCTGCATCGTTCTGCTGTTCTTTCTCCTGAGATTAAAAAAATAATCATAACACTATTTAGTCTATTTTATAAACCCACAAATTAAAGCCGTAATGCAACTTCAAACAATGACGTTCTACGTACCGCTCTTGCTTCGGTTCTGTGGTCAAGTCATAGATGACAGATGTGCAACGTTCAGCTAGACGCTCAGAAAAAAATCCCACCGACAGTGTACATACATTTAAACAGTGTTTGAAGCGAAGGGCCACAAATGGCCATAAAACATAGTCTGTGTCTTTAAATTGAGTCGATGCTGACGAACACTGTCTCTCTGTCAGATGAGGGTGAACTGTTGTCTTCACCTGTGTACTACACCTTGGGCGAGGATGAAACTCAACAACCAGGTGAGACTCACTGTGATTTAAAAAGCCTCAGCTCATGTTGGGGTTACCAACGCCCACCACTGATGTATATATGTAACATTTTGGCAACAAACTGACATTTTCTATCTATTTTTAAAGCTAAGCCCGTCACAGAAGCATTTTATGCGCTCGCAACAGGCGTCAACAACCAACCTTTAACAGAGGATGCCTATGCTACAGTCCCGTAGGTAAGAGGTTTTTATATTGCTTCATGTCAGTCACAACTTACAAGTGTGTACATAGTTGGACAGCTGGAGATGGTTGAAGGTTGAAAAATGCTGTGAATTACAATAAACTATATGAACACAACCGCCAACACCAGCGGTGGCCAGTCTGGCAGCCTACCCATCTTGGGGTGATAAAACTGCTGACCAAGCCAGCAGCAGTTAGTGGTACGCTACTTAACAATGTTTTTTGGGCCTCTTGTTGTAAAAATGTCCAAGCATGTTGGCTTCTACTGCTGAGCTACCTGCTTAAAAACAACTCAGCATTTCATCTTTGCAAACTGCAACCGTGCACGTCTTCATTTGCACACAGATCACAGGTGGTCACTTGAGATGCATGCGCTGACGTGAGGTGTAAACAGGCTGGCGGGTGTTAAATGGTTCATGTGATGCTTTGAAATAAGCGTTTGGACTAGTTGATGTAATTTTTTCACCACTTTGACGTGTGATGTGTTCATTCTGTGTCTTACAGGTCGCTGAGTGACACGAGGTGTGTTAAAAGATCGCAGTTCAACAAGTACGCCAAACATACCAACACCATGTCATGACTGAACAAGGCAGCAGATAGTTCTTTGTAATGTCACTAAGCTATAACAGGGAACGGTTTGCACTTTTTTGTTACAAATGTAAAGTAACTTCTGTAAAAATAATGTGAAAGGACAAATATACTTCAGATGAGTGTGGTACACTGTGTGCACATTCAGTTGAAAACAGTTTACAGCGTGTGTATTTATATTCAATGGCAGTGTGCAGAATCTTAATGAACTGTAAAGTGGTTCATCGTGATCTTCAGTTAACTGAAGCTGCGTGCAGGTTTATCTTCAGGTTTATTTTCAGGTTTATCTTCAGGTTTATTTGCAGGTTTATTTTCAGAGTTGTTCCGTCTGCTTGGTCTGTTCGCCTTCGTGAGAGCGCTGTTCACACGAACAGAGCTGCTGCAGTTTTTAACACTCGCTGTGGTCAGCTGCTAACGTCATGGTGTTGCATTTGAAACAAATAGCGCTGTTTGTGTTCAACACTCTAATAATACTGTGAACGTGATGCAGTCAGTGTTTCGTAAAGATCTAAAGGCCGCTGATGAGAAGACGTGCAACTGCATTTACACTGTATGAAGGTCATGTTGTGCATGTCAAAGTGTATTTTTGTGTTCTGGAAACACGACTGTTTTCTCAGGGTCCTTGTAATATTTCCTGTTCTTGCATTAATAAATGAGGTGAAGCAGTGTGTGTCGTGGTTCAGAGATGATTTATTTAAACATTTTAAAAAGTCAAACTGAGTGCTTGAAACTGACCTGATAAACAGTATGTGAAATGCTTGAATTGTCGTGTCTTTGATCGGCTGTGCTAAAGGCGCTGTGTAAAATGTAAATAGAGGCAAACTGTGCTGAAAACACTGAAACTTCATACTTAATTGAAAATAGCAGAAAAAAGTTGGACAGTATCCTGATTACCACTCAGTTCATCTGTTAGAGAACTGAGGAGTCTTAGCTGTAATCTTCAAAGTGTCGGTGGAGGATTTCAGCTGCAAACAGTTCAACCGCTCCCACGGTTCAGAATGTACCAAACATTTAGGGTGACAAGTCTGGATTGCAGGCAGGCCAGTTCGGCAGCGTCCCTCTTTTCCTACGAAGCCATGCTGCTGGAATGCGTGCAGAATGTGATTTAACACAAAGCCAACGTTGGCTTTGTGTTATTTTTAAGAACTAATCATTTTAATAATGCACATCATCACATTTTGTTTCTATTTACATCTTAAACAGCGTGGCAACTTTTCTGCAAACGGGGTTGTACTTTTGCAAGTCTTCACATTCTGGAACTGCCACTGGAAACACGACACAGCATTAAAAACAACTCAGCACTTCATCTTTGCAAACCGTGCACGTGTTCATTTGCACACAGATCACAGGTGGTCACTTGAGATGCATGCGCTGACGTGAGGTGTAAACAGGCTCACGGGTGTTAAATGGTTCATGTGATGCTTTGAAATAAGCGTTTGGACTAGTTGATGTAATTTTTTCACCACTTTGACGTGTGATGTGTTCATTCTGTGTCTTACAGGTCGCTGAGTGACACGAGGTGTGTTAAAAGATCGCAGTTCAACAAGTACGCCAAACATACCAACACCATGTCATGACTGAACAAGGCAGCAGATAGTTCTTTGTAATGTCACTAAGCTATAACAGGGAACGGTTTGCACTTTTTTGTTACAAACAGTTCAACCGCTCCCACGGTTCAGAATGTACCAAACATTTAGGGTGACAAGTCTGGATTGCAGGCAGGCCAGTTCGTCCCTCTTTTCCTACGAAGCCATGCTGCTGGAATGCGTGCAGAATGTGATTTAACACAAAGCCAACGTTGGCTTTGTGTTATTTTTTAAGAACTAATAATTTTAATAATGCACATCATCACATTTTGTTTCTATTTACATCTTAAACAGTGTGGCAACTTTTCTGCAAACAGCGTTGTACTTTTGCAAGTCTTCACATTCTGTATTGCCATTTTGCAAACTTCTTTTCAACCCAGTCCTTTCTCATAAAAACATGTGGTTAAAAACACAATAGTTGCCAAATTAAAATCAAAATAAATCCAGAATCCATGTTTGATTTCCCTGCCAAAATACACCATAGCAGTTGGACTTTATCTGGACTTTTTAATCCAGATATCTTCTCGTGCGTTTGGTCGTCTTTATTTCTGGTGATAAAATGTTGGAGAGCTAGCTTGTTTGCACCATCTCGAATGGAACAGTTCACGCAGTTTATTCTGGAGATGGATTTGTACCTCTGCTTCCTGTCTCAGAAGTGTCTGTAATTAATTCACAGATATGCTACTGAAGTATACATTAAAGCCATTGTTAGAGTGAAAGTGGCTTCTCATTCTGAAAAGCAGAAGTGTTGGAAGTGTTGGAGGTGCCGCCACTGGAAACATGACACAGAGTGAACGACACATCTGTGGTTCACGAAAAAATCCAAGATGAATCAACGCTCATTCAGATCAAGCCAAGAAATTCTTTATTTCCTCCTTTCGGTTCATTTCTGGCTGAGTTCCCGTAAAATAAAATGTTGGTCGGCTGGTCACGCCAGTCAGGTGAGAAAAAGAAATCCAGCAATAAAAGAAAGCAGATAAGAAGCCAAGATTTCATTTCAGCCATTGCTGCTTCAGGGGTAAGAATCACTGTCATTGTATTTGATAATTGATCTCAGACTCATTAAAATGTCTTTATGAATGGATTGCTTGAGCTTGATTATAAGTATATGTTAAATAATTATTAAAATGATAAAACAATATAATAATGTATCTCTTGTTGATCATCAGTAAACTGCGATAAATGTAAATCTGAGACAAACTGAGACAGTTTAGAGAAGTCAGGACTTTTTAGGATTGAAACATGTCTACTCTATTTTTTTTTTCATATTTGTCGTCCTTCATGTCTTCAAAGAAGGGAAGACTTAATAACTGAGATGGATCTTCAAGAGGCAAAATATGGAATATGGAAAATATGTGAGTATTTCCTGCTAAAATAAAGAATGAAAACAATAATCAATCAATCAATAGTCAACTCGAGTTGAAAGTTTACATTTTGTGGTCACGTGAAATCTTTTATTGTTATTGTGAATCTGTTCTGGTTCCCTCACTGAACAGCTCAGTCACTGCAGGTTTGGGTGTCTATGAATGAAGCTGAATGTTATATGAGAGTACAATATGAGTTCAAAGTGCACATTTCCTCTCATCAGTTCCTTGATTTTGTGGCTTTTTTTGTGTCACATTCAGACCAAAGCTGTTGTTCTGCTTTTTCAGCGCAGAGTTCACATCTTTGTCCAAGAAGGATCAGACTATTAGACCACTGTCCACTGTAATTTTTAAAATAATAATAATAATAATAAGGTCAAACAGTTCAGTGCCTCACGTCAAGTGACAAACTTTGACTCTATGAACTCTCTTCGCTAACTGTGCTTCTGGTACCCCGGAGTTAGTAAATGTCTGTTTCCAGTTGCTGTCAGTGTGCTGCTGCTCACACTGTATCCTGGCCATGCCGATGCCGTCAGCGTGAAGGAACATCTGGCTGACTGTCTGGAGGACAAAGACTACGATGAGCTGCTGCAGACTGCGATGAACGGACTCCCACATGTAGATACACCTCATCATGTTGTTATTGTCGGAGCTGGCATGGCTGGACTGACGGCTGCCAAGTTACTGCACGACGCAGGACACGAGGTGCATGCAATGATCTTAGTTTGTGATCTTAAGTCTTAGGTCTTAAGTTTGACTGTAGTAGTAGTAGTATCAGCTGCAGTATTAAGAACAAGAGCAGTAGTAGTTGTAGGTCAACCAAAGGTAGTAATACATATCCTACCTTTAACATTACATGATTGGATTTACTTCTATCTGTATGTAACTTTGGTAACGAGGTGAACGTGAAACAACATAACATCATCGTCGTCGTCGTCGTCGTCGTCGTCGTCGTCGTCGTCGTCATCATCGTCATCGTCATCATCATCGTCATCGTCATCATCATCGTCATGATACTTTCTCGTTCTCTTTGTTTATGTGGCCTCAACACACGGTTCTTTTGATTGGCTGCCCCCTGCTGACATCAGCATTTCATTTAATGAACAGAGAGTTCACACTGGTTGACTCTTGACTGACTGACGCTGATGTTTGCAACAGCTGGTTCGTTCTGAAGAAGTTTGTGTCACCACATTTTTGTCTGTAACTTCCTCAAGCAGGGTCAATTCTAAGTCCCACTGAAGACACATTTTTAACCACGTTCACAGTTTAATAAAGGTGTTCTACCTTTCTCTAATGCATTGGTTTCCTCTTGATTTTTTTTTTTTTAAAGGTTACTATATTAGAGGCGAGTGGTCGTGTTGGAGGACGTGTGGAGACCTACAGGGATGAAGAAGGCTGGTACGCTGAACTAGGAGCCATGCGGATCCCAAGCTTTCACCAGTGAGTTTGCAGCCCTGCCCTTCTCCACGTAAAAATAACCATCTATTATCTAAAGAATAAAAGAATGTAAAGCAATGCAGCAGATTTGTTTCAAAGCATGTTTTGGCAGTATAGACATTCATTGAGGCTGGTGGAGGCCGCCAGTGTTCTGGGTGTCCTTCTTGTTACCTAAATGTAACTAAAACTTTAATAATTACGTATATAAATGTCCTGAGGAATGACACCAAGCTAATTCTGCAACCATCAACAGGATCGTCCGCTGGTTTGCAAAGAAGCTGGGGGTCAAGCTGAATAAATTCTCAATGAATGACAACAACACCTTTTACCTGGTTAATGGGGTGCGGAAGAGGACTTATGAAGTGGAAAATGATCCTGATGTGCTGAAGTACAACGTGCAAGAAAGTGAAAAGGGAAAGTCAGCCGACAAACTGCTACAGCAAGCTCTGCAGAAGGTATGTTGGACAAAGTTAAGAATGAGGGAAACAATGAGCCTGCTGCTTCAGCAAACCTGAAACTTCAAGTTAGGTTCTTCATAAACTTCAGAAAGTTGCACAAATTCAAGTTTTATGTTAAAAAAAAATGGCTATTATTCAAAAATTGCAAAAAAGTAAGTCACTTGAGCAAATCTTTTTGTGAATACTCATGGTAACAGCCTCACCTCAGCAGAGTTGACTTCGTCCATGTGTCTTTTTTTGTAGGTTAAAGATTATGTGGTGGCTCATGGTTGCCGGGCTGCACTGGAAAAATACGACCATTATTCTGTGAAGGTAAAACAGCGTGATCTCAGGAAATCTCAAATGAGAACAGTGTGTGTTAAATAAATCAACGTACAATATGTACAATATCGTGACAGCATGACTTTGTTTGTTTCACAGGAGTATCTGAAAGAAGAAGGAGGTCTGAGTCCAGGAGCTGTGAGGATGATCGGAGACCTGCTTAATGAAGCGAGCCTCATGTACACAGCGCTGACTGAGATGATATATGACCAGAGTGACATCAATGACCACATGTGGTGAGGCCGTACATTTCAAATTATTTACATCAGTTTAATCATTTCAAACTTTTTGTTGTTTTTTTGTTTGTTTGTTTGTTTTGTGTGTCATGACACGTCTGGGAACGTTTTTCTTTGCAGACGACACAATTTTATGAAAACAGTTTTGTTTTTGACGTTTATCTTGCCTTCCTTTCATTGTGCTGATGTGTGTTGGTTACTTGTTTGTTATGTTTTGTTTCTTTGTCTATTTTGGAGTTAACGTACAGACTGCTGCATAGAATAAGAGGATCTTTGTCTTTTTGTTTAGGTACGATGAAGTGACTGGTGGATCGGACCTTCTCCCTAAAGCTTTTCTGACTGTCCTTGATGTCGTTCTTTTATTGAACTCTCCAGTCAAACGTATCAGACACTCAGACAAAGGTGTGATTGTATCGTATCAGGCAGGCCGGGATCTCTCTTTGACTGACCTTCACGCTGATGTCGTCCTGGTAACAACCACAGCAAAGGCAGCTCTCTACATGGACTTTGAGCCATCTCTTTCCATCCCAAAGATGCACGCTCTGAGGGCCGTCCACTACGACAGCTCCACTAAAATCATCCTCACCTTTAAGGAGAAATTCTGGGAGAGGGATGGCATCCGAGGAGGAAAGAGCATCACCGATGGGCCCTCTCGTTTCATCTACTACCCCAGCCACACTTTCCCAACAAATAAGACTGTAGGTGTCCTCCTGGCCTCCTACACCTGGTCTGACGACTCCCTCCTCTTCTTAGGTGCGAGCGATGAAGAGCTGAAAGAGTTGGCTTTGAGAGATTTGGCAAAGATCCACGGTGAGCAAGTCAAGTCGCTCTGCACAGGGGTCGTGGTGAAGAGGTGGAGCGTGGATCCTTACAGTTTGGGTGCCTTTGCTCTCTTCACACCTTACCAACATTTAGAGTACTCTAAGGAGCTCTTCAGGAGTGAAGGCAGGGTGCACTTTGCTGGTGAACACACAGCCTTCCCTCATGCTTGGATCGAGACCTCTATGAAATCTGCAATCAGGGCCGCTACAAACATTAATACAGCGGCACGCAGAGAGTCACCTGGAACGCGACACCAGGACGAGCTCTAGGTGATTGTAATGTTTGCTTCAGAGTGAGGCTCATTGTGATCTGCTGTGATCTGGATCAAACAGGGTTGCACATTTGATTTTAATGTATAGAGATGATTTTTTTTGCTCAGATTATTGACTGATGTACACTGTACCGCACTGTTTGAGCAGATCAGCAACATATTTTGCATATCCGGGCGTATCTGCAGTGAAATAAAAATTAACATTTTAAACTGAAATGGCTCATTTAGATTTATTACTATCAGCGTTCACTGCATACAGAGCTTACACACTTCAAGTAACATTTTGGGAAATGGGTGTTTTTCTCATCCTCTAACCTTCAATCCTCATTCTTTGGCGTACTTGACATGATGTTTCACTAGTTTCTTGGCAGATGGACACAGTGAAGCTTAACTTTTGAACAAAACACAACATTGTAGCTGTTTTAAAATTGACTGATTGAAAATCCTGAATTTTAAAAATCAAACTGAAAGTGTTGGAGGTGCCACCACTCGAAATGTGACATGAGAGTGAATGACAAGTGTGTGGTCAGTAAAAAAAAAAACTCCAACATGCATCAATGTTTGAAGGAATCCTTTATTTCCTGCTTTCACTTCATGTTTGGCAGACTTCCCGTGATGACCCGCAGCCTTGTTCGTTGCTTGTTCACGAGGTGCTGATAAAAAGAAAACGTGTAAGAAGCCTCAGTTTCATTTCAGGTTCAGGTGCTCAAAGGGTGAAAATCATTTTGTCATTGTATTTGATAATTAGCTTGATAATCAGATTTTTTAACAGTTTAGTTTTGAGATACAATAATTATGAGGGCAAAATCAAATACATAAATGAAATCTGCGAGTCGTTACGACCCCTCCACTCTCCTGTGGCGATGTCACAGGTGCTGAATGGTCATTAGTTTGATCAGCTGCACCTGGGCTGGTCCTTCCCATAAAGGCTGCTACTCTGGTCTGGCATGATAACAGCATGACTTTTCTTGTTGCATTCTCTTTACACACTCACTCACACACCCATATGTGCTTTGCACAACTGTTGTACTCATGTACACATTTTCCCGATTCAAATATTTTGTACATAAATATATTTTCTATGCTATTCTATCAAAGACAAACTGAGGGTTTGTCAGACAGAGAAGTCAGGACTATCTAGGACTGAAACCTCTTTGTGCTTTTCATGTCTTCAAAGTGTTTTTTTTTTTTTTTTAGTTTAACCTCATGTGACCTAATGTTCATGTATCTTTCAACTTTAGGAAAGTGTGTTTCTATCTCAATGTTGCAGAGTCATCCGTTCCACGGTCCAAGAGGAAGCGCCCATCTTGCTTTGCGCCCATAGTGCAACTACAAAAATACACGTTTCACCGGTCAATGGAAAATAAAATGAAAGAAAGAAAGACAAATGAATTAAACGCTGGTCACATTCCAGGGTGGGAATACGAGAAACGATGCGTAATTCAGCAAGTCACATTAAAACTAGAAGTATAAAACTACAATGCTGAGCCAAGCAAACAGACAGAAAGGATCAGATGTCTACTTGAATGAACATCTGACAAGAAAGAATGCGGACACTGCTCGAAAGGCGCTACGTGAGAACGCACACGGCAAACTGTGTAGTCTTTATAAAGCTGCTCTCAGTTTTCTATGATACTGAAACCTCTTACTGTAAGACAGTTCACTGAGACATAAAAGGTGCTGCACTAACACATTTAATAGAAGACAGTACAAGTTGTATAGACAAAAAAAGTAAGTCTGCATGGGGAGTATTTCTAACTAAACATTATGAGGAGCTCCAGGTTCTTAATTCAAGCACATTTGCTGGTGGTAAAAATGATTTTATGTTCCTAGACAAAAGTATAAGTCGATATTATTCACTTACACAGTGGTTTTGTGGATAACTTTGTGCTAAATAAAAAGAACCGTCCTCTACTTTAAACCTTTTTAATTGACTGTAAGAGAGCGAGCCTCTAAAATCACAAGTATGCAGAGTGACATTAAATACAGATTTTTTTATTATTATTACACTTCTTTTGGTAGAAACTGTTGACAACATCAGCTGTGTTTAACATGATGTGACATGAGCCATGCTCCTATAGTTTACTTGTCCTCTCATAGTCTATTTATTTAATTAAATCTGCACTAAGATTAACATCAGTTTTCCAAGAGAGACTTGAGAAGAAGAAACATCGACAACAGCACGAAGGAAAAAAAGAAATTCATAAAACAGTTACGAGAATCACAAAAAAATAAATAAATTAAATAAATTATCCAAATTCAAGATTCTAGCATGAGTACCATACCCAAAAACAGTTCGGCCAACATTAATATGTACATGAGGGATGTCTAAGGATAACAAGTACTGTAGTTACTTCATTTAAATGAGAGAAGTCATTTGACAGTAGAGCTTTATAAATGGATACACACAAGATGGCAAATACCGTGTACTTTATACTAATGCAAATAAAACATACCTGTGACACTGAACATCTAGACCTATAGACTGTAGAACAGACAGTCAGGACAAAAAGATGAATGAGTTTTTCTAAATCTTAAAAGGTTCATACACTTGGCTACTTTTTTTGTTTTCTGAGGTTAAAGACAAACAAAAAAAAACTGTGCTGATAAAAAGCCAACTGCATCGCAATTTTTGGCCAAATAATCACAAGAATGCAGTTATATGCAGATGATATAAATTGTTCTGTTTCCTTTTGTTTTGTCAGATGTAATGACATAATAAATTCTAATTGATTACCTGAAGTTATTTTTTTCCTGAATTCAACATCTAACTAATCTCATTATTAGAGTTCTGGTGAAACTCTGTCCAGTCGGTGTCTCACTTATTGTTTGAGTGACAACAGATCAGTTTTCCTGCTCGGTGTAGAAAGAGAACAGGTAAAACCAAGTTGCTGGGCAGAGCAAACCAGTCTGCAGTTAACACCACTATACATCCGTCACTATAACTCAGCACGTTTGAGTGGTACAAAGCAAGACAAACAAATACCCCTATCAGCCACAACCACTGCACTCCCGTGATGGCAACGATAGTGTTGAAAGCCCTCTGCTTTGATTGATCAACACCGTCCCTGCCCGCCTCCCCCGGTCCTGGACGAATCAGAACACAGAGAACACGAAGGCTCAAGAAAGAGACCACAGCTGAAGAGAAGACCAAGCTGAGCAAATATGGGACACTGGGAAGCTCAGGGAGGTACCGAGCTGTTACACCACACCATCCCAAGCACAGCAGCCAAACACATGCAATGCAGACGTTTCTGATCCTGACCCCACCTGATTGTCTCAGCCCCCGGTAGGTGACAGGGTGAACAACAGCCAGGTATCGTTCCACACAGGTCAGGATGTGAAACAAGATCTCTCCAGGGAAAACAATAGAGTACAAATAAATCCCAACCTCCATCACACCTGAGAGAGCAGTGTACATGCCACAAAGGAAGATCATGTCTCCCAAAATACAGATCAGCTGCACAGCAGCCATGTGGTAGGTGAAGATGTCGGAGTGGCTGGTGGTTGAAAAGAAGCGCTGCTGCCGCCATCGTCGCTGACCGAGGCAGAAGACGAAGATGGAGAGAGGGAAGAGGAGGAGGATCTTGGTGACACAGAAGGAAGTGAAGATGAAAACTCCAACTCTGGAGTCAGAGCAGGGGTATGAAGGCAGGGAGGAGTCGACTGGCGTGGTGGCTTGTGTGGAATTGCTTTTTTTGGAGGAAGAAAACAGGGACTTAATTAATTAATTATTAATAACTGAGACATGAAGCAACAGTGTTTCAATACTGATTGAAAGCAGTAGTTTAAGCTCAGTGTGTTACATTTAATAGTCAGTTTTACAAGAGTAAATGTTTTTTTATTATTTCAGTGAGATGCTTCATTTTGAGTTCAACATGAGCTGCTTTAAGGTGGCAGGCAGCAATGTGCTGCTGGATACAAACAATACGATAAGCTAAAACACATAAAGCAACACATGTATAGAAACATAACATACTGAGTTAAATTTGCAACAAACTAAAATTTTTGTTTTCATTTTTTTGACTTTTGACTTTTGACTTTGAAACATGAGTTTGCATACAAATCTTAACTTATTCATGGAAAGATAGAATTGAACTAAGATTCATTTTCAAACTAGCAGTTTCAAAAAAGAAATTATTACACTAAATCAACAACTCACGAAGCCCAACTCTCAGACTGAGAAGCCTCTGAAGTCTTAGAAACAGTGTGATGTATATTTTATGTTTTTATTTTGCAAGATATGAAAAAAGTGAATTTAAACAGACAACAAGGAAAAAGTATGAAAATAAAAAAACTCAATATATTTATTTTATTTTATTTTATTATGTAATGAAGGGACACTCACCTGTTCGGCATCGTTTGTGTCAGATTGTTCTCCTGCACGTCCAAAATCACTGACAGCTCTTCACTTGTATCTGCTCATGACATATTCACGCTTGTGCGTGTGTACGTGTGTGTGTGTGTGTGTGTCTGTGTGTTCATATTACAGTGACGGACCGCAGCATTTTTTGCATATTGGCAAACAAATGAGTTTATGTCACTCTGTACTGCACATACAGGCAAATTGTGTTTTCACATTCAACTTCAGCATCAGTCCAATGCAAAACATTCAGGAAGCTCTATTTAGACAACAGTACAGAAATATTCATGTTTTTTAAGTATAAGCTCCTGAAAAAAGTTATTTTTACTATGTAACTATGATAAGTATTGAAAACATAATGATTCTTATTTTCAGGTGATTACACACTAACATGACGTGTAATTTAACGTTTCTATTTATCACATCTGACCTGAAAATAAAGGCTGGTGTTTATTCAAATTAAGTTTTGCCAGTTTGATGAAATGTTTTGTCAGTGACCATGAACGCAGACGTTTGTATTCTACAAATAAAGTTCTGATCAAGCACTGATCAACCATTTTTAGTTCCACAAAGAGGCAAACCGTGAATTTTGGTTCTTTCTAAAGTTCTATGTGGACAAACAGGTTCATTAAGTAACCTCTTTGAAATGGTTGAAAACATGGTAACAAATGTTCTGTTCTTTTGGAAGAAGAAACTGATTCAGTAAAAATACTTAATCAGTAGCGTACAGGCCCAATTTTATTGAAAGTCAGAGAATCAAAACAATAAAGACAATGTACATGTTAAAAACAGAATGCACAACACAAACGGATGAGGGAGTTTAAAGTGAGCATTAATTGAACAATTTGTCCATTCTGTTTCTGGAATACAGCAGTAAACTGTTGTAAATACATATTTCGATACATATTTTGGCAGCGAGAAAAGACCTTAAAATCACAGCGAGTCTCGTCACTCTTCGGTAAATTGTCCTCCAAAAACAGCCTCTGTCTGGGCAGAGAGAGCAGCTAAAGTCCCTCTGTTTACTGATGCTCATTATGTGATGCCATGTGAGCAAAGCTCTTGAACTCACAATGTCTTAGTGTCTTTGTATTAAGCCGTTAGATTAGTTGCGCTCATTTTACATGCTTTGATACACTGGGAACGATTTTAAAATGATGGGCAGTCTCAGGCTCTATGGGGTCCAGAGCATTCAAGAATATAAAGAATATAAAATATTATAATATGAAATAATATAAATGCAAATAAACTGATTTTTGTTTTTCTTGATACACTAACTTTTCCTTTAACTCACTGTGTTGTTCCCTACTAATAATAACGACTGTGAAAATGATCTACTTCCACATGTTCTGATCTGACTCAGTCTTCATCCTGGCGCAGTGTTGTGTTCACAGCCTGGTAGTTTAACTGTTCTGTGTAGAAACAGCAGAGGTAATGTCAGACTGCTGGGCAGGCTGAACAGTGGTGCAGTACCTAACACCAAACACCGCAAACTGCAGCTTGTTGTTGGTAAGAAGGTCACCAAATTGCAGACTAGATTCCCTCCAAACCTAAACAACAGCACTCCCAGTATGATTATGATGGTGCTGAAAGCCCTCTGTTTTGATTGGTCAACCTTCAACTTCTTCCTACCCACCTCACCTGGTCGTGGGCGAATCAGAACACAAAGAACAGGAAGGCTGCAGGAAATTACAGCTATTAAAGAGACAACCAACAAAGAGAAACCGGGTATAAGACTGTACTGAGGGTAGGCTTTCACTATATCCATGAAAGCTATCCCTCCAAAGCCCTGCAGCCAAATACACCCAGTGCTGATGTTTCTGATGCGGATCCTGGTCACCTGTTTCAGTCTGTAGGTGATGGGGTGAACAACAGCCATGTAGCGATCAGCACAGGTCAAGACAGGTAGGATCATCTGTCCAAACCAGGGGAAAGCCATAATGACATATCCCACATCTGCCGGCACAGGTAGATTGGCATGTGTGATGGAAATGTAGATGGTACTCCCGAATATTCCAATGAACTCCATGGCAGCCATGTTGTAGGTGAAGAAATCACAGGAACTCACGACTGCTTCTGAGGAACGCTGTTGTTTCCATTGCTGAAATCCCAGATAGAGGACAAAGGTGGAGAGCGGGAGGACCAAGGCAATGTAGATAAAGACGGAAGCACTGAATATCTGTTCACCAACAATGCATGGAGAAAAGTAGCAGGAGTGTTGAGTAGGAAAGGAGCCGTTAGTGGATGATGAGTTGTTAACAGACATTTTGAAACATAGTAGCCTGTAGAGAAGAGACACACAGATAATTAGATTTAATTTAAGGTTAAAGTTAATTGAAAACAACACTAAAGTCTACCACCATGCTAACACGCTCAAAGTGACAATGCTAACGTGCTAATGTTAAGCACTCTTTGTTTAGCACATTAGCATGCTAACATTTTCTAATTAGTAGCAAACACAACTGAGGTTGATTCTTACGTCAATTGTTTTGCAAGTATTTGGTCATAAATCAAAGCACTGCACAAATAAACTGCGAGATAACGAGACTAAAAATCTACAGCTGTGCTACAAAACTTACAATGACAATGCTAACGTGCTAAGCACATTTGTTTAACATCTTTGTTAAATTTGCATCAAACACAACAAAGGCTGATGGGACGGACAGCTGTTTTGCATGTGTATGGTCATTAACCTGAATAATGGACAGATTTATTTTTGATCTGAAGATGTGTTAGCTGTAAAGTCAAAGTATCGCCAAAGTTCTTTCAATTCATCATGGATGTGTGAACAAAATGTCATGGCAATCAATCCAATAGCTGCTGAGACCTTTCACTTGAAAGTTGCATTAAAATATATAATAATAATTTCTACGAATGTCTTTAGTCACTCCCGTCAATGTTAGCTACAGTTTCAACAATCAGCAATAAGATTATTAAAAATCTTCCACCTCACCAAAAGTGTTGGTTCCTGATCTTCCTTCTCACGTCTCTTCAAAGCGACTGCAGCGTTTGTAGTCCAAATGTCACTCACACAGTGTGAGTGTGTACGTATGTTGCATTTCGTGTGTTTGTGTGTATTTGTGTGTTTTCTTCCATTAGGAAAAAAAAACTCATTTACTTTGTGCTTCGTGCAGCATGTGGTCATGTTTATTTTTCCACACGTAGTTCATGGTAAGTGTTCGTCGTGCTTCATTTAGTCTCGGTGTTTGACAGGATTCAAATCACCTGTAAACCAACTGCTGCTTATTCAAATCAGAACATCTGTGTTTTCTCGGTTTGGCTGCATTACGTGTGTGTGTGTGTGTGTGTGTGTGTGTGTTTAAACAAACCACACAAACAGACAATAATAAAAAGCTAAAAGCGATTAGACTGCACACAAACTATTTTTAGAAGTAATTTAAAATCTCCTGCTGAGGTCAGTCCACGGTCCTGGAGCCTGAACTGGAAACGCTCTCTCAGTTTAGAGTGAGTGACACATCTGAGGATGTGAGTGAACAAAAAGGGACCGAGGACATGAAATAATCAGCTACATGACTTGGTAGTCGAGTTTTGAATGAGGTGCAGTTGGGAGAAGGATTTTTTTCTTTGACTGATGCCAGAAAAGCAGAGAATTACACTAATGCAAGCTTGAGTAACTGGATGAGATGATGGCACCACATATGAGCGATATCTTTCTTTTATTTTTATTTATTCTTTCTTATTATGTGACATAAGGTTGTGATTGTCATGAAGGTTTCTGGTGTTCTGGTAGGGATTTGCTGGGTCACAGCTTAGCCAGATCTGTCATCTGCATAAAAATGGAAAATGATTTTATGTCTACAAATATTATGGCAAAGTGGGAGCTTGTAAATGGAAAATACAATTGTACCTAGCACCGAGTCCTGTGGCACCCCATAGTGAACAACTGTTGTAGCTAAACTGACATTAGCAACACCGATGCAGAAAGGTAGGACCAGAAAGAAGTTACAGTCATCATCAGCTGCCAGCAAAAAGTCATTTTAAATGCCTGCAGACGTTGTCTCTATAATCAAGGTGCAGCTAGTGTAGCTAGGAAGCTAAAATGGCTTGTTCTGAATTGGAAGCTCCTTTTGTGATGTCAACCAGTGGTTACCCTGCTTGAATCGTGACATGTTTTGCAATATGCAAAAAAATCTCCATGTGTCACTCTGACACATCAAATATTGAACACGCACAAGCATTAATCTATGCAGCAGATGTCAGGGAAGGTCAGATGGTGAGACTGGAGACACGGGGGAAGAACATTCAGAAAACATTGCTGCCAAGGTCAGTGTCATTTATTAAGTTAATCAGGACTTAACAGGACATCTGGTTTTCATCAAGTTTGATGAATTGTTTTTACTGCATATCGTACTTCTAAAACATGAGGGGATGGATAAGTTTCAGACAGATAAGTTTCTAGTTAAAGATTTAGTACATATGGTTGTAAGGAGATGTGACAAGCCTCCACGAGGGCACAGTTGTGTATTGTTTTCCTTCTAAGTCTCATCCCATTCTTCTTTTTTGTCAGTGCCTCGTTTTCACGCCCTCCAACTCAATATGTCAGTCAACACTTCCTTCAACTCCTCCAGTTCCTCCATTCATCTGCCCTTCATCTGCTTTGGATCCAGACCTGGAATTTTCATCTTCTTAGCCTTCTCCATGACCAACGTCTTCCTTCTGCCGCTCTTCATCCTCGTCCTGTACATGGGCTACCAACGACGAAGTCAACAACGCTCCGGGATGATGAGTCACTCTGACATCTTCACCTACAACATGATTGGCCTGGAGTTGTTCAGTGTTTTGGGGTGTTGCTTTTACTGTTGTGGCGCCTTAACAAATGTTCAGGCTATAGCATTGGTGGGGATGGATATATTGTCCATCACCTCACCTGGACAGACTCTTTTTCACGTCCTCACCTGCGTGGAACGCTACCTGGCTGTGGTTCACCCCATCACCTACCTGGGCCTGAGGCAGGCAGGTGGAGTTAGGATCAGAAATATCAGCATTGGGTGTGTCTGGCTGTTTTGCTTCGGATCATTGGTTCTGGCCAAAGTCTTTCGCAAATATTTCGCCAGCTATGCAGCTTCTGTTCTCCTGGGCTTTTCCTTGATTGTTGTGTCTTTCTGCAGCGTTTCTGTTCTCTCCATACTGATTCATCCAAGACAAAGGGAAGTGGGTGGGAAGAGGGAGCAGGTTGACCAAACAAAGCAGAGGGCTTTCTACACCATCGCAGCCATAATGGGAGCACTGTTGTTGAGATTTGTTGGAATCCTAGTTAGCAATGCCGTCTACACTTCAGTTCTGACTGAAGACAGCTGTGTGGTGGGGATATCTCTATTCTGGTTGACTCTGCCCAGCAGTCTGGTGTTACCTCTGCTGTTTCTACACAGAGCTGGAAAACTGCCAAGCTGTAAACACGACACTGTACCAGGATAAGGATTTAATTTGAGCGTCATAAAGCAAGATTTCAGCATCTTTGTGGTGAACTACAAAATCTGACTTTAGATTATCTTATACAGATTCAACTTCCTCTAATTTAACATAACATTTAACACTAGCTGCATGCTTCTTGGATGGCCGTGTCTCCTGGTTTGTCAGTAGGTGTGTAATCTAGATTAGATCAACCTGAAACATATTCTGATTCACATTTTGAAGTCTCGCATTAGAAAAGTTTGTCACACGATCAGCTTTTCTCCTCGACAGTCTCCTCATGTCTCATATCGCTCTATAATCGATCCACACAGATGATGAAAAACCTTCAGCTCCTAATTATCACATAAAGGTCGTGGATGGATGGATGGAAGTATTCATTCACATTTTCCTTTGCTGATACATTTGGTCATTGCTTGACTTTTCTTCTAATGCCACCATGATGTTCAGTTTGTTTGTTTTGTGGTATTAGTCTGAGCATGTATTGGATGGATCGCCATGGAGACATTCACGTTCCCTTTGGGATGAATTGTAAAAACTTTGGTTAACCTTTCTTTAACCTACTGACATCATCGGATCAAAAAATGAATTTGTTTATGACTCTTGCGATAACCCAGCAGCCACAGCTGTACTTTATTTCTATGTCTATGTCTATGTAACAATGTTATGTGTGACTCGTTTAACTGATGAAACATGGCACACTGGTTGGGGTCATAAAGACTAATATTATTTGCATAAAAGGTCATTAGGAGGCAAATACAAAAGATTTGTCATGAAAAGCAACCACTGTCTGCATGAGCCTTATTCATTTGACTAAACGCCTGTCCTTGTTTGCAGGTCATTTGAATTCTGTCATACGTGATTGACTGAAGCAGAGCTATGCTATATAATATGTACAATTATATACTGTATTGTGTTTGTTGGGGTTCGGCCGTGGATGATGGGGTGGAGGGTGTTTGCTTGTTTTTATGTGAAGCACTTTGTGTTGCACTTATTGTATGAATAGTGTTATACAAATAAAGTCTGATTGATTGATGTGTGCTTGGACCTGTGTGTTGAACAATTTGAAAAGATTGTGTGTGTGTGTGTGTGTGTGTGTGTGTGTGTGTGTGTGTGTGTGACTAAACGTATTTTCCAGAGGACAAAAAAAAAAAAACTGTTTGTGTTGCATCATGCAAAATAGCATGCAGTCCTGCTGGGGTCTGCAACCTGAGCATCACCAACACACTCCATTGGCACCATCGTATTAGTGGATGTCAGAAGAAGTCCCTGAGTTTGGAAACATCAGAAACGCTGCTGACAAGGTGGGTGTTCTTTAATGACTTAATGATTATTAGTTAATATTTCTAAAATGACTGTAACCAGTGTCCCATTTTACAGAAGTCAACAGAGGTCATTCATACAAAAGTAACCAGCTTCAGCTAATGTTCAAGTATTTTATTCTCCAAACGTTATGTTGACAGTTTTATTGTATTATGTCCCATGATCACGGTTTGTCTTTGTCACCATACAAAATATAAATATTTCTGTGGAAACCAGTTCAAAAACAGTGAATACCTGTAATATCTGTAATATGTCATGAGATAAACCTCCTTTTAACATTTTAAAATATTCACAATGTGTCGTTTGGGATTTGATTTTACTTTCAGAAAGAGTTTGATCTGTTATAAAACCAAAAATATATACAACTGGAGCATTAAAAATTTGATGATGGTCTACTCGTGAAATATTCTGATAATCCAACAATGTAATTTCTTAATATTTTAAAAGAAAAATCAAATCAAGCTGTGGGCGTTAAAGAGTAATCAGTCAATAAGAGCAGTCAATGATCCACTGTCGTTGCTAAAGGTGGTGCTTTTGCAAAGTGAGTTCATTCAGGTGCCCCTCAGTGATAGTTGGAGATTAAACTCAGTGAGTTTAATCACAAGTATTAAAATATGAATAACTGTCTTACAAAACATCTGGTTCATTGGTACAATAATACGAAAGTAGACAAATATACTAAGCATTAAATCCTTTAACCAGAAAAGACAGCTGGAAATCATTTAGAAAGCTAATACACAATGTGCAGCTTATATGAGTTCACTTAAAGATTTTAGGTGAGTATTGGATGATTTGACATTTGGCATAGTGTTTCTCCATCACTGTAACCTAGAGAGTAGTCAATTATTGTTACATTAAAGGGGAGGCCTCTATTTTCCTTTGTAAAGAAACACTGTGTAGAGCAGTATGAAATATCATTTATGTAACCTGTGTCTAAATGTATCTTTCTTTACACCACGTGTCTCCTCATTTATCCTTCGAATTTCATTCTTCTGTTCAGGCCAACAGCTGCATGCAGTCGATATGGCAGATAACTCTTCTTCCGCCTCCAACTCCAGTGATCCTCTGTCCTTGTTTTGCGAGAACGTCAGCACATCCACTAGAATGGCCCTGGTCATCTTTACCGTAAGAACCATCCTCATGCTGCCTCTCTGCACCGCTGTCCTCTACCTAAGTCATCGACAACGGCAGCAGCAGCTCTCCTTCACAACGACGAGCCACGCCGACATGTTCACCTACCACATGATTGCCATGCAGATGATCTGGCTCTTAAGTTCGTTATGCTTCATGTGTGGCAAATATGCAAATCTCCGAGAGATGAAAATTTTAGGATTCTATCTTTCTCTCGTGGTTTTCTATGGAGAGACCCTGTTTCACATGCTGACCTGTGTGGAGCGATACCTGGCTGTTGTTCACCCCATTACCTACCTGAAGCTAAAACAGGCGCGTGGGATCAGGATCAGAAACATCAGCATTGGGTGTGCTTGGCTGCTGTCCTTTACATTGATGGGTGTATCATTTCTGTACCATTTCACATTACCCAGCCTCGTATTCCTCTGCGCTTTACTCGTCTCCTTAACAGTCACATCATTTTGCAGCCTTTCAATTCTCTGTGTTCTGATTCGCCCAGGGCCAGGAGAAGGGAGCATGAATAAGGAGCGAGTTGACCAATCAAAGCAGAGAGCCTTCTGCACCGTCGCTACCATACTGGGGCTGCTGTGCTTGTGGTTTGTAGGGTACCTTGTTTCCATTCTTCTGGAAAAGCTTCCACAGATAGAAGAGAATGTGAGCTGTGGGATGATGTCAGCTGTAGGCTGGTTTAATCTGCCCTGCAGTTTGATGTTACCTCTGCTTTATCTACACAGGGCAGGAAAACTGCCATGTTGCTGTTAGAACAATGAGCAAAGACACGGATGGGATCTGAGCAAAGACCTGATTATAGTCTATTACCCAAGCATAGTTGTAATGATTCAGTTAAATATGAGAAACGGAGAGCATAGATGCTGTATATAGATGCTGTATATGTAGCACAGCACTTTGCTGTTTTGTGTGTTATTTAAATGCTTTTTGTAAACTGCTATTACTAAAAAACAAAAATGCCACGAAATGATCGCTTCTATACAATTTCTTGGATATTAGAGGTATTTGCTGGAGTGTATTGTGTATTTGTTATGATGATTTGTGGTAGGTGCTACTGATCATTTGCTAGAAAATACTACATGTTTGCAGTAGTCACAGTTCTAGCACTACTGGTGATTGTAGTAGTATCATCAGTTGCATTAACAGCAGTACTATATGATCTAATGTTTCTCTGTGGCCTTGTAAAGACAAAGATGGTTGAAAAGACTGAAGTGATGAAGCTCCGAACCAGACTCGCTCTCTCAAACACACATGTTGGTCTTTATGTACTTGTGGGGATCCATGTTAGCATAATGCGTTCCTGAAGCCTAACCTTCACAAATAAACAACAACAGACACCTTTTTAAAATTGCTTTTAATCTTTATCTTAGTCTAATGTGTTTTTTATTATTACCACAAACCTTAAAACCAGGTGTCAACCTTCTGCTCTTACGTAATGAGGCCTGACCAACATGCCCTCACAATGCAGAAATGTCCTCACTACAATGGCTGGAAATGGCATTGGTCCTCACAAATATGCAAATAAAGGCCTACATACACACAAAGAAAACAGGTGCTGGTCTGGTCTGTTGGTGACACCTGTTACACTAAATCCACTGACTGTATGCTTTAACTGTACACAGTAGTACTGTACATGTATTATAATATCACTGTTTTCGTTGGAAGAATAAATGCCACAGTAACTAACAATACATGTCAATGTTTGCTTTTTGGTTGTTATCCGTACACAGATGTTCGTCCACGCAGCAGTTATTCGTTTTGCTTGGCAGGCTCATGTCAGAGGCCTTCAGAGGCTCTCAGGTGTGCGTCTGGTTGAACCATTGTACAGCATTTTGTATAAAACACGACTTTTTTGCAGTCCTTTTGTACACTTTTGACACATAAATATGTGGAAAATATACAGAACTGTGGCTTATTTGCATGCAAACTGATCACAAAACCAAACCACAACCAATCGCTGCCATTTAGGAATCAATGCTTTATTTCAGTGTTGAGTGTTGTATGAATATTAAAGAGACAGTCCATACCAGTGAACAGACATGACAGATAGTAAATACAGAGAGAGAGAAAGAGCAGGCAAGTGACACTGTAAGAAACAGATCAGTACTTTAAGAGCTGTGTTTCAAAAACACCACATATCCATTTGAGGAAAAGAATGACACACACCCGAACCACATGTGTAAATATTTGTAATGACAAATTACATTTTTCTGTTGTTGATTTCTTGTAAGACTTTGAATTCCCTCGAATGGATTTGTAGCCTACAAATGAGCTATTTGTTTGAAATGGTTGTTAGCTAACTCTCACTTACGTTTGCAATACATTTCAAATCAAGATTAATGAGAAGGCAATTCCATCATATCAACTTCGAGACAACATTCATGTGTATTATTGACATTAAGGCTGAATCTCCAGCAAACAAGGCCCAGATTACTTTAAGGAACACAACCTGATTTTTGTTGAAACAATCAATAGTGTTAAAAAAAATCCCAACTTACTGTTGATGAGCAAAATTGGAAATCTAGCAGCTCTATTGTCAGAGAATGTACGTCTAACAAACAGACTGAGGACATGAACTCCTTTTGGGACTGTGACAATTTTAATCTATTATTCTTATTGAACATGCATTTATCACACTGATTTTTTTTTTTTTTTAAGAAGAGACAGCTAGCTTTGTTAGCATTTTGCTATGAAACCAATGGCTACAAATAACCAAAAACAATTGCATTAGCTTCTAATTAAAGTTAGCTACACCCGACAACTCATCATTTATAAGCTTACTCACATTATTCTTACCTACGGCTAACATATTAGCTTTGTGCCAAAAGTGTCCATTGGTTTCAATCATAAATGCAATGCTAACCGGCCATTTTTGCTAACTGGCTAAATTTTTACCCCAACAACATGACAACTTTCATTTGACAAAAAAATAATAGAAGTTAAGAACAGAAAAGAATGAAGAATTGACGCTGATTTGTCCACTCACAACAGTCCATAAAAAATGTATCAAATACCAACAATCATATTTTGATTCAACAGAACAGACAGAAACATGATGGGCACTTAAGATTTGCAATGCACATGGTGGAACACAATCAAATGGCAAGATAGAAATAAATAAATAAATAAATAAATAAATAACAATAATAACTTACATGAACTTATCTAAAAGCATTTGATCACTTGTGAACAAATTAAGTTATCGATTATTGTTTATTTTCTTCCTGCTTCAATAAATATACTGACAGACAACATCATGTTAATAACTGATTGACTTCCTCTACCACGAGCATCTGTTAGTCCATAAATCTGTATAAATGATGATGAAGGTTAAAACTAACTTAAATGCTTTTCTTGCTTATTTCATAATCAGTGTAAATGCTTTGTATTGCAGTTATAACGATCACATAACGAAGTCATTTGTAAATGCTTTTGTCTCACGTTCCTTTTGTTTACTTAACTTTACTGTAAATCTTCTTAGGAGTGGCTTAAAATGGGAGCTCACAGTTGAAATGCATCGTGGTATGTTTGATGTCAACACTCACATAATACAGAGGCATGCGTCTAGAACACTGAGGCGTTTTATGGGTGATGACATGTGGGACGCATGAAATTGTACAAGCCACCGACACTTCTCGGACTTCTTAAAGCATTCGAGTATCCTTGGTGATGATGAGCAATGAATCAAAACATTCGAGAGAATTTCCTCCCCAGTGAACTCTGAACTTTTTTTCATTACCGAGACAGCGAGCAGAAAACTGAGTGTGTAAAAATGTTACTGATTCCAAATATGTTCATGAATTTGAGCATTTTGCATGATATTATTAAAGGTATTCTCACAAATATATAGGATAGATTTATAGACCTTTTTCTTTATCTCCTTGCGACAGATTCCTCAGGAAAAATATAGAAACACTCAAACCAAGCATAGATAGACAATGCTGCTCTTCAACGCTAACGTGTCAATCAACCAAAGAAAATCAATCGTTCAGACAATCAGAATAAGAATCAAGCAATCATTTTCTACGATGAATCTATTGCCTAAGACTTGTAAAGAATACTAGCATATGGCAAGAAACAAAATAAACATTCCATATTCAGACAATCCTAATGTACAAACAATGGACAACAGGTTAAAAGTGGCCCATGTCTTAGTTTAATAATGTATTTTTATGACCGTCACAGAGAGAGTAGTCAGTTTGTCTGGGCATGTGTGCCCTTTTTAAGCAATTCCTTGCTTCATATTTACAGATTTACACCTTCACTTCTGGGAGTTTCTGAGAGCAACCAGAATCTTCTGCTGCTGGACCAGTCTGACGTTAACTGCTTTACCCACGGGCACCCTAACATGCTCTGAGAGTTGGTAGCTAACGTTAGCTTACAAATGTTAGAGTTGATGTTTGGTGTACAAATGTAAACTAAGGTACGAAGCTGTAGGGGAAGTCTGTGGTAATGACCTAGAGTAATATGTGACTTCAAACCAAGACGTAGACCTCTTTTAGCTCACTGGCCATTATTTTGTCAGTTACATACAATATGAGAAGGCAGAAAACTTTTCATCTTCCACTCCATCCTGTCCAAAACACTATCCTTCATGTATTCATCCTTCTGTGATCCCTTTATCTATCATTCACTCCAGTGTGGGTTCAGTGGTTTTCCAAAGATATTCTTATCATCCTCTTGTATTTGTTCCTTTATTTAAAGCCTTGTTTCTTCATTCCTTTATCCCTGCTAATGCCAAACTCTGAGAAAGAGGGAGTTCTCAAATTTGACATTCTGAATCAGTCTTTGCATAACTGTTCTTAATCCAGCCTTGCGTCACTCTGGGTCCCATTATGTCTTAAATTTGCATGAGGGCTGCAGTCTCTTGAATCTGTCCATTCGCCCTCGTTTGTCCAACCATTCTCTGCAATACACGGTTTAATTCACTGTTGACCATCCTACTTTATTGAAATCAAAGATGTCAAAACTAGATTGACGTCATTGAGGCCTAATGATGTAATAATGGATAATCTTCATTGCTTCCTCCTCTTCATTTTTATTCTCCATCCCTCCTTTCATCATTACAGGCAGTGGGTCATGCAATAATTCCTAGAGGTTGACATCGTGCACCATATTTTGCGACTCCAACAGCTACTCTCCCTATCCGTCTCTCCTGCCTCCACTTCATTTCTCCATCCAAACCTCCATCATTGTAGGTAGCGGTAGACTTTGAAGCAGTGGTTGCCAGAGTCGGCCACTACCACATGTCCATCTGAAGTCAGAGCCAGACCTTGGGGTCCATATAGAGGGTCTGCTGATGTGTTGATGTAGGAGAGGAAGGAGCCACTGCCGTCAAACACCTGGAAACAGAGAGGGAAATGTGAGTTAATAAAAAAAGACTGACAACGTTGAGTTGCACTGTGCAGCACGTTTGTACCTGTATTCTGCTGTTGCCCCAGTCAGCTACGATGATGTTCCCATTAACATCCACAGCTACACCTGTGGGAGCATTGAACTGGCCATTTCCTTCACCATTGGAGCCAAATTTCAACACCAGCTCTCCCTCAGGGGTGAAAACCTTGCAGTGACAGAAAAAGAGAAAATCCATATTAAAAAAAAAAAAAAAAACTACCTAGACTCAATGGAGAGAGAAATCTATTCAGGTAATGTTACATCTGTAGGGTCTTACCTTTACAGAGTGGTTATGGAAGTCAGTCACGATGATCTCATTGTTCTTGTTAACTGCTGCAAAGTGTGGACCTTCAGACAGGAGCACCAAATAACAAAAGCAGATTGTCAGCAACCTCAACTGCTTTTAGTGCTTACACTTCGAATCACATTTGAGCTACTTTGACTGCTTATATCTCAAATGACACTTCAACATGTGCAGGCGCTTGCACCTTAATTAAAGTTTGCTGCTTTCAGTCTTTGTACTTCAGATGATACCTCAACGGTACATTTCCGACTGGCATTTAACTGCTTTTGGTGATTACCTGAGCTGATACTTCTACTTCTTTAAGTACCTTAAACTGTAATTGCACATTTGACAGTAATATTAAAATATGTGTGATTTTAATTAGAAGATTATAACTCAGTGACATGGCATCATTGAGGCTTTTTTATTCCTTTACCTGCAAATTGCTTGTCACCGTTGCCTCGACTACCGAACTTGGTGATAAGCTTGCCGGTCAGCTGAAAGATGAAGACAGTACACGCCTTGTTGTCAACCACGATCACATGACCATTCTGGTCCACGGAGACGCCCTTTGGACCCATAAGTCTACCAGAGCCGAGCTTTGCCTAATGGGAAAGAACCATTTCACAAAATACAAGACATATATACAAGACATTTGTTTTTATGCCTCAGAGAATCTACCAACATTAAAATCTTCTTGAAAGGTAAAATAAACCTTACATTCATCTACTGATGCCCAGTAAAATTCCTCCCTTCATCTCTTAAAAGCTCAAAGCCACATCAGTCCACCTACCTTGAACTTGCCCTCACAGGAGAAGATGCTGACCCACTTGTTATCATAGTCGGCAATGATGATGTCACCACTGGGGTGCACGGCCACGCCCGTGGGTCTCTGCAGCTGACCGGGCGAACGTCCACGCACCCCAAAACGAGTCTTGAATTCCCCCTCGTTGGAGAAAATCTGGAGGGGGGAGGCACTCGTGAGGACCACCATACAGAGAGGTTAGCTTCCTACCCCCATCAGCTGAACCCTCAGCCGTTTGAAGTGATGACTGCAGCATACCTGGACACACTGATTGTTGCTGTCAGCAATCAAAATCCTGCCACTGGAGGAGGCAGCTACTCCTTGAAGGTTGGTGAACTCCCCTTTATTCCTCCCCTTCGTACCTGAAGAGACCAGGAAAACTCAATGAACTGACTGTTCGACTGTTAGAAAAGGCTTCTGCTTTATCTGCACCATCCTGTTAAAGACAAATGTCTCACCGATCCTGAAGATGAGGTCATCCTCAATGGGGTTCTGGGTTTTGCGTCGTGGGGTGCCCAGGGCACTGCTGGCTCTCTTGGAGCCCTTCTTCTTCTGCCCGGGGGATTTCCCTCTTCTCTTTGCCCCCTCAGAGGAGCCCGTGGATGGAGTGGCATAGGCTGCTGAACTGGTTGCTGTGGTGGTGGAGGGGGACACCTAGAGACAATGATGGAGGGAGAATACAACGCTTACAGGCATGAATTTAAGGTGTTAATGTGTAAGTCACCTTGAAAAGGTTATTTAGTTCAAAGTTTTTCCATTTGATCAACCCATTTCAATGATCTGTGAGTTTTGGATTGGAGCAAGAGGGGATTATCCAGAGGTGATAGCATATGGTTTAAAAGATACAGGCATATGTTTTTGCGTTTAAGTCTCTTCCTAATGTTCAATGTCTGAACAGCCATAAACTACTTCGTTTCATTCAGTGGTTGTTATGAAAAGTTAGACATTTCTCCAAACTTTTACCTACCACACACGCCCTCCACCCACCTCGACTTCTGCCTCTAGGACCCTGTTGACGGTCAGTTTGAAGGGACTTCCTTTGATGTGCTGGTCATACAAACGTAAAGCCAGTGAGAAGTCGCCCTCCTTCGGCACTATGTACACAAACTCATAAGTCCCATTCTTGTGGTCCACTATTTCACCATCCACTATGCTGCCGTCAGGGGTGAATACCTGGATAGAAACATCGGTAAAGGTTATTTTCAATTTTTTGTGAATGTGTCCACAGAGTTTCGCTACATTTTTTTTAAGCGGGGGTGCAAAACAAACCTCAGCTGACAGGATGGCATTGCCACTCTTGCAAGCTCCTCCTGACTTGTCTCTTGTCACTATGGTAACTGAGGCAGGATGTCCCACAATGCACTGCTCTAGGCCCGCACCCATCGCCTCACTCTGGCTTGCCACCGCACTGAGGAAGACGAGGCCAGAGTGGGTCAGATTGTAACAAATACAAACATTTTTAGCACTGGCTGGAACATTTTGTGTCAGCGCTGTCTCACCTGGTTGTGACGATGGTACCCAGGTTATGTATAGACTTCCTCAGCCCGTCCGTCTCCATCACCAGATCCAGCTGGTCATTCTCCTCTGGCTGACATGGCAGGCCGAGGCCAGCCAGCTCCCCCAGCTTCTCCTGCAGCTCCCGTTCTGCTTGCAGACTCGCCACGCACGCCTCCCCAGCCAGAGCTTCCTCCGACTGGGTACAGGTAGCTACAATGTCCCCCTCTCCCCGGGTGAGGCTGTCCACCTGCGCCTGGAGGACCTAGACACAGTTTGATGGGTTATCAGATGCTTTGTATTTTGTGAAGTAATTCTTGAACTCTGACAGACGACCTAAATCTCGCTTTTGCATTAAAGTATGTGTGCACCTTCTGTTTGAGTCCATACGTGACCTCCAGCTCCATCAGCAGAACACTCTTCCGGACATCCAGCTGCTTATGCAGATCCTCGAAGCTTGACTGGATGTCCTCTTCGATGGAAGCTCTCTGATTGGTCAGCTGTTGGAGGATCTCCCTAATGAAGGACAGGGCGTCTGAAATCTGAGGGAGTCTGTAAAGATAAAGAACCGGAGCTAGGCAATCAGGCAATGCTTCATGTTGGGCTTCTTGCTGTTGGACTAGTTAGTAATAGCTGGCTGCTATGTCTTGTGTTGTTGCACTTGCTTGATGTTAAAACCAACAATCTATTACAACCATAACTGTGTCGAAATTCACGGGGACTTCTACCTGTTCTGGACGGCCCCCAGCCTCTCCTGCAGGCTGCTACGGTGCTGCTCCAGGGCCTGGCTGAGGGGAATCGTAGGGTGCTCTTCATGGTCCGACATACAGTCCTCACACAGCACACACTCACAGTCTGTACAGTACAGGTCTGCCACCTGCAGGGGAAAAGGTGACAACACCGGGAGAATTGTATAAGTACAGTAACAGTAAGTAGAGTGGCTCAGGAATCCAGCTTGTTGTCACGTGTGTGATTTGAGGCCACCTTGCGTGTTGCAGTCCTACCTTCCCTGCATGCTGCGGGCAGGCGTTCTTGTCCGGTGGAGCCTCCAGGACGGTGCACTCCTCACTGCTGCTATCTGGGGAGTGTTGGTGGGCCTCCATCTGCGAGCGGCAGCCTGGTGGGGGTGAACCTCCAAACACACCCCTTATTCCACACTGTAGCCAGGGGAAGGGGGCCGGTATGTTCAGATACAAGGTCTCCTACAGTCTGGTGTTGGTCACTTGTGTAAACTCCTTGTTTCACACTTTATTCCATTGTGTGTTTGAGAGGAAGGGACAAAACATTCAGATAAACTCCTTATGATAATTCTTGGCGCATGTTGGAGTTTAATAGAGGCATGGCTTTAAAATGTGTGCCTCTGCAGCCAAGAGGAGGGGATACACATTCAGACACACCCCTTTCTGCAGCCTGTAGTCAAATCTCAGGGATTAAACATCCATTTGCTCCCGTTCCGCACGGCACCCAGAAAAGAGAAAATCAGATGTTGGCCTACAGTTTTTGTCACCCACTTATTTCTCTGCCAGGCTTTCAGACATGCCCTGTATGTTCTGGTATGTTATTCCATTACATTCCTGTTGGGTTAAAATGGGCTCCGGGCATCCAAAACTGCACAAATCATCCTTTTAAAATGTTCCTCTGCGTCCATGTGTTTTCTTAATCCCAGAGCAATATTATGTCTCTGGAAAAAAAAATGAAAAAGTCAATCCTCTTTAGGTCTCATCTGTGGGAAAGCAGCAGACCTTGGTGCTGGTTTAATTCACAGAGGGTTCAAACTGAGGACAGCCTCTGCTGTGTCCTGTGGAGAAAAGACAGGGATGAGGATTAGGTGGTAAAATAGAAAAACAAAGATAAATATGGATGTTTAAAAAATGTGTTTTGCTCGTAACTCTGTTTTCCTCCTTTAACGTGTGCAGTCAGAGAAGTGAAATGAAATGTACAACCAGGTAGAAACAGTCTGTTTGTGCCTAAAGCTGCAATTATTTTTACCACCACTGGATGGCAGCCCAAGAAAACTGCATGGAAGTGAATGGAGAAACCCCCAAACTGAACTGCCTTGATGGTGTTTCTCTCACAGTTGACAGTTATATGAAGATCTGCATGATCATTAAAGGTCATAAATAAATGATGTAATATTTGACCTGACCTGGACCACTACAGGTTGGATCCCACCACACAAGCACTATAGGAATGCCCATATGTTCCTTCCAGGTGGTGCATCAGATCCCTGCACACCCTTAATTAACCCCCAGATGGTACACTCTGTAGTGAGGAACATGTACAGATGGTATGACCCACAGACGGGCTGCGCTGCATGTCGGACCAACAGAGCAAAGAGGGGGTGGAGTGAATGAAAAATAAGATACTAATAAAGAGCTTGTAGGAGCAGTAATGTAGGTCACCGAAATGTCTTCAAAGTGACGGAAAAGAGACGGAGATGGGAGTGAGGCTGTGGTTTCCACGGTAACAGACTGCATGGGGAGGGGGTTAGGCAGAGATACATCAAAAAGTGAAGCAGTCACGGTCCCTTTAATCCTCAAATCCTAAATTGAACGGTTCAGGTTTTTTATACGGAGAAGAAGTGATCACGGCTCTGTTCGGGATACAAAGTGTCCCAGTTCATGTGTGGCATGCACAGACGTGATGATGTAGGATTAGTATGAACACCAAACACCTGCACATGCACCACAGAGGAATCTGTGACGTTAGTGTGAAAGCCACGACACGTGAAGAAGAAAACTCAGAGAGACAACACACAGCACACACAGGATGCACACTGCATCAGGCACATTCTGCAGAAGTATAGAAATAATTCAAAGACTGTCCGTTAAATCAAAATGAAATAAGAATTATTGATAATTTCATGACTCTATATGTTTACACGCTCAGTGGCCACTTTATTAGGTTCACCTGTGAAACAGGACAGCAACAAATTCACCTTTACAGAGACAAAAATGTTCAGGTTTGATTGGCTCTATCAGAGATGTGTGTATTTAATTAATGCTTATTACTGAGGTTGTTGTTTACAGTTGTTTTTACGGTTTCATCATGTCTCCCCGCTGGTCTGTATTTTTACCACATCAGTGTGTAAAATATGAAACTCTCATGAATAATTTATAAAAAGGGAGGGATTATGGATATGAGTCGCCTGTGATCTTGTACATAATCCCTGTTTTAACACCTCCTCCCCCAAATATTCTGCTCAGAATACACAACCTTCCTGACATGAAAGAAGCTTTACACACACACACACACACACACACACACACACACACACGTAGACATAGGTTTGTTTTTTTCTTATGTTTTTTACGATATTTATTATTCTCTGGTGTAAATATCGTACACCCCCACACTTTCATTCAAGGATTCTCTGCAGTACAATGCAGCAAAGGATTGTGGGATGACTGTGAGGCTCTTTTGTAGGGTGTGTGTGTGTGTGTGTGATACTGTGGTGACTGTTTGTAACTGTCACTTACAGAGCAAGAGACAAGTGAACCCTTTCTTTCTTTCTTTCTTTCTTTCTTTCTTTCTTTCTTTCTTTCTTTCTTTCTTTCTTTCTTTCTTTCTTTCTTTCCACTTTCACAGACGATACATTCATTTATATTTTAAACGAATGTGCCTTTGGACCAATTTAATTTCACAACATTGAAGTTATTCCCCTACAGAAATTCATGAAATTCAGTTTTCTGAGCCATTCAACTCGTTTACATTCAGTAATTACCTCATTATATGTCGGCCATTCCCACACACACACAGAGGATTGACAGGAAATGATGCAGCGTGTAATCAAACATAATCTGAAATCTGCATATCGTTATCTGAAACCATTGACATCAGCCCATTTAGTGTTCCTGCTAACTGCTTCACATTAAAAGCATTCAACTGGAGAAATACAGGGCGCCTTTTATTGTGAAGCCGTCTGGGAGGATTCGAGGATTTTCCTTGCCACTGTCACCAAGTGCTTGATCATGGTGGGCATTGTTGGGTCTCTATAAACAACACTGTAAAGAGTACCATTTTGTCCTGATCTATACTGAAGGTTTCATGAGATAACTTCCTCAAACACTCTGATTTAGGTCCAGTCTGCTGCTCGCCCACTTTAAGTGGCTGGTTGAGGGCTAACACTCGGCTTCAGACCTCACAAACACAGAAGTTTAATCGTGTGTGTGTGTGTGTGTGTATTTACTGGCCTGCCACATTGAACCGCCCGGTTTAATGTTCGATTCAGATGGCTCTCAGCAGTGCAGCTGAACGTAATTCATTTTTATTGCATCGGAGTAATTAATTGAGAGAAAGTCGACTGCTTCATTTCACACAGCTGCTCGGTACATCCAGACTCAGCTCTGCTGGAGGACGCTCAATGCCTTGCTGAAAGGCACCTCGGCAGCGGTTGTGAAAGAGGTAGAACTATGTTGATCATTTCTTTTTTGCCTAGAACTTAAAACAATTCCCCTCAATTTCCAAACTTTGGCTTATATTTGTGACATTTAAGCAGGTTAATATTAGAATGAAATCTGGTGCAGATAAAAGGATGAAATGAACTTTAACTAGCACTAGTCATACCCTCGTTATGGCTAAATACTTCCAAACTAATAACATCCCATCAGTCAGATGGGGACTTCGATACCAGCGGCTCCGACTCTGATCAATTCTGTGCCGACGCTGTCTCCAAATGACATGACCAGCACAAGATGGCAGCACCCATATCCAGGATGTTCTGTCTTCATTTTATGAACACTGTGAGGAATCAGATATGTGTCGTCCATCGTTTGTCCATCAACACTCCAAAACATAACCAAACCAAAACACACTTCATTCTCGCCCTTAGTGGACGCCATTTTGGCTACGTGGCAGAAGACGAAAGACCACCGGCACTGTGAAAATGGCGACCAAGAGAGCTGCTGGAGCTGAAGCAGTTGTGGTGAATGCTGCAATATACAAATGTAACTGTTACATTTACATTTCAAACGTTGGCACTAACGCTTCACACGGTTGTAATGTGGCAAAGAAGACCAAATAAAAGCCATAAAATGTTGTTATCAAATGTACAACAGCCGGACTTGAACTGAGACAACACTACACCAGGAAGTACACAGAGTACTACAAAGAAGTGTACTGACAGAAGTATCCAAACTGAGAGACAGCGCTACTTACGTCATCTTGTCTCGACGGACCAAACTCCATTATGTTAGCATGAGATTTAAAACTCAGTTCAGTCTCTGCAGTTTGAGACTGAACTGTGAGAGTCAAACCAGTTTGTAAAGAGCCTGTCAGTAAATCTACAGTGTGACGTCACACAGAAATAAACAGTGTACACACACACACACACACACACACTGGTAACCTGACCTCTCTTCATACAATATATTCCCATGGGAAAATTCATGGTCACTCTGTCGCTGTCTGTTTTTCTGAGTTTATGTTGCTGATGTTACAAATGATATTACCAGATTTATAACTGAGAACATCGTCTCAGACTTCAGGACATGTTTGGAAAACTTCCAACGTTTCATTTTAGCCAGTGTGTTCTGCTTCTTTTGCTCTCCATACAGACAAACCAGAACCCAATGACCCAACGGTCAATACTAGTCTGACTACTACTGACTAAACAAAAAGAAAATCCATAACAGGCCAACATTTTACCACACAGGGCCATGTAGCATCAACCAGCATCTGTCCTCCATCATGTCAGCATGACAAAGCAACACTTCATAATCTTACCTGCATCAACTTCTACGTCTTCGTTTCTCACCACCAAAGTTCACTGGCTCTGAATCTATCCACTAATGTTATTATTCTGCATTCCCTGCATAGGGCAGACCACAGACAGTCCACATCCGTTTTTGGATCAGCAGAGGCCGGACTGCCAAGATGGAGACAACCAGAGTCCCCGCACCGAGCTCCAGAAACCTGTGGGAGATGTCACAGAGACTACAACCATTTTATACTGCCTGTATACAGGGAAGACCAATCAGCTTTCAGTAATAAATTTACAGGTGAGCCAAAACTCTCAGACTCTCTGAGACACAAAAACGACTCAGAGGACATCCCTGACTTTGTAGTCTTTTTGTGTCTCTCTGTGGTCATTTTGCACCTCTAGTTGTCTTAAAACATTTGCCAGTCGTTTTGCATCACTTCATAGTTCTTTCATGTCTCTTTAGTAGCTGTTTGTGTCTCTTTGTGGTCATTTTGCGTCTCTTTGTGGTCATTTCGTGAGGGTCCTTTTTGGTCTGTATGTGGTAGTTTGTGTTCATGGTTATTTTGTTCTCTTTGTCAGCTCTTTACATCATTTAGTTTGTAGTGTTTTTTTTTTGCAACTGTTTCTATTTGTGGGTGTTTTGCGTCTCTTCGTAGTTGTTTTGCGTCTCTTGGAAGTCATTTTGTGTCTCTTCATAGTCGTTTTGTGTGTCTTCATGGTCGTTTTGCGTGTCTTCATGGTCGTTTTGCGTGTCTTGAAAGTCGTTTTGCGTGTCTTGGAAGTTGTTTTGCGTCTCTTCATGGTCGTTTTGCGTGTCTTCATGGTCGTTTTGCGTGTCTTCATAGTCGTTTTGCATGTCTTCATGGTTGTTTTGCGTCTCTTCATGGTCGTTTTGCGTGTCTTCATGGTCGGTTTGCGTGTCTTCATGGTCGTTTTGCGTGTCTTCATAGTCGTTTTGCGTGTCTTCATGGTCGTTTTGCGTCTCTTCATGGTCGTTTTGTTTGTCTTCATGGTCGTTTTGTGTGTCTTCATGGTCGTTTTGTGTGTCTTCATAGTCGTTTGTGTTACTTTCTAGTAATCTTTTGATCTTTGTTGTTGTTCCTTGTGTCTTTCTAATCATTTTCTGTCCTCTGATGGTTGTTTAGTGTCTAATCATAGTTACAGAGATTGCCTTTCTAACAGATAACACGTATCCCTCACACAGAGGCTCCGGCCTGTGAGGAGCCCCTTGGCCTGCTCCCGGTTTGCTCGTTCAGTATCCATCAGCCCAGTTTCTGTTCACAGAAGTGACGTACCTCCTGTTACTGCTAGCACTCAGGATGCTAACGTGCACTACATACAGGCCTGACAGCACACACACACACACACACACACACACTTGTATTTGCTTTAAAGCTGTGGCTCAGTCTGTGCCTACATTCATTCATTCGTTCCTCCACCCTCGTTCATCCTGTGATCATTTCCTCATCCATAATCGATCTCTCCACTCTTCCCTCCCTCCATCCCTCTTTCCTTCATCCCTCTCTCTTAGGAAAGCACACCATGCTACAGATGCTGCTGTCATCCCCAAACATTCCTCCATCCATCCATCCATCCATCCCTCTGTCCCCTCATCCACCTCCACCCAAAGAAACAGAAAGCCAGCACTCACCATGATTTCCAAAGACTCAGGCGATCAGTGTGAGTGTGGCTGTTTTCCAGCCTGCAGCCATCGCGTCATGGTAGCGTCTTGTTTGCTCCCTCTCCTCTCCACTGTGTGTGTGTGAGTGTGTGTGTGTGTGAGAGAGAGAGAGAGAGAGAGAGAGAGAGAGTGTGTGTGTGTGTGTGTGTGTGTGGGAGGGGAGGATATCATCGTCACGGCAACACCAGCAGCAGCAGCAGCTTGCAGCAGCAGCAGCACCAGGCTGAGGAGGGGGGTGAAGGGGGGGACAAGGAGGGGGGGAGGATGGAGAGCATCCACCAATGAGAAGCAAGAGGGAGGAGGAAAGGAGAGAGATGATTGGTCCATCTATCTGTCAGTCAAATGATAGTGTGGGCCTCTCTCTGTTTATCCTACTGTCTCTCTGCCTTCCCATCACCTCCATATGACGAATAATTCATCTTAACTTTAAATGAGCAGAAACATTTCTTCATCTCCTGCAGTCTAACTCATTGTTATTATAATAATTCATTCTCATTAAGTCATCATGTGCTACATAAAACAAAACTTATTAGTATTGCTGTGATTATAAAGATGCCTAACACAATATATATCGTAAATAATCAGGAGATATTTGTGTTATATATATTTTAAGTATAATGTACTCTGTGATGTATGTGACACAGTTAGATATGATCATATCATTATACATGTCAAATTAAACGTCTATAATTGAATTTGACTGTATTATTGAGTGTAACTGTTATTAATAATATTTTAATTATATATTTTATTAATAACATCTGTTTGTGTCAATGTGATTTATATGTACTATGTAATATTTAATACAAATATAGATGCTGAAAAACTATGTTATGGTTATATACTACTACTACTACTACTACTACTGTAGGAGCCATTTCAACGTGTACATATATTATCCTGCATATATTTTTTAGATTTCTTACTTTATGTCTGTTATGCACCAAACCCACCCAGATAAATTCACTGTGTGAAAACCTGCTTGGCGTAAACAGGTTTTTTATTCTGGTATATATTTTACATGTGGTACTTTGAGTGTGTTAAAGCTCTGACACCTTCTTCCACCACTGTATGTTATTGTATGTAAAGGATGTTACCCTCCGGTCCAGTAGGTGGCGGTAAGGCGCCATACAGCAGTTTAACCGCCGCCTGGGCGGAACAAAAAGAAGTGGAAGCCCCGGCCGGACTCATTTGAACGCGGCGCAGGGGAGGATGGCGGACGCCAGGAAGACTTCTCTGACTTTATCGGTAAAATATGTTTTAAAATCTCTCTGCAGTCCGTAAATATGAATCTGTTTGTGTTCAGCAGAGACAGAAGAACCTGGAATTGGCGCCATTTTCATGAAAGGTGGCGCTAAATGTAGCGGATGGCCGCAGATAGACTGCGGGGCTGAGCGCGCCGACACGTTGTAACCGTCCTGAAATTTGACCGTTAGTTTATTAACGTTAATCATTTGGCGGGCATTTATTAAATTAACCGTTATAACGGTCGTTATCTATGAGTGGCCTTTCAGACTAAACCCGCCGTTTAAAGTGACAGAGCCTGTTTAACGTGTTCGCTGTTACTCAGTGAGGCTGTTGTTACTTTGTTGATTCAGCCGGTTTTTGGAGATTTATGACTGTTTGACACAGTTTTCAAACTTTTTTTTTTAAAGTCATAAATCTTTAGTTTCACTTACTGTAGTTTCCAACACGTGGTGGCAATGAGATACTCTGCCCAGCAGTAAAATACTCAACATTAATGATCAATAATTAACATGAATCTAACGCTACACCCAAAGCCTGACAATATAAAGTGACACTTTATTAATGTGGCCATTAGTGCCAGAATTATGACCATGACATGTTTTAGCTGCCGTTAACAGCTTGCTGCAGTATACTGTGTCAAGCAAATTTATAGTTATCTAACATTTGCTTATCTATTAGTGAATTCTATTGAATATTCTGTAAAATTATATCTTTAAATTAGAAAAAAACTCAAGTTTTCCCTCCTTTAAGGGGCATTGTACCTGTGACGTCCCCCGCAGACTGTCTAAAACCTGGACGTAGTCTCTGTGACGTCCCCCACAGACTGTCTAAAACCTGGACGTAGTCTCTGAGACGATGTCCCCACGGCACACTAGCATTGATGATAACTGTCTGTGTGGTTGTTCTTTTTGACTTTTGCAGTCTAGTTTTCTAACACTCAAAATGTTGTACCAGGGTCACATCAGTCACCGGGGATCATGACCTTCAGGGACACCGTACAGGAGCTGCTCACCGGTGTCACGATGGAGCATGAGAGTAATTCATCAGCTCAGCTGAACCAAGACGCAGGTGAGCTGTTTTTACTGAGTAAAATCAAAATGCAGCCAGAGTGAAGTACTGTGAATCTGCAACATAACCACAATGCCACTAAAGATGTTAAGAGGTCAATAGAACCAAAAAATCCCAATGTTCACCCAAAATGTTGCAGCAGGGCTGCTCATGTTATATAAATGTGAAGTCCAGAAGAAGAACAGAAGGCCGGTGTGATCACCTGAACGACTCTGATCTGTAGACGTACTCACATCTTTTCGCTGTGATGACATTATTTCCTGCCATTCGTAGTTTCCACCAGAGGTCAGCAGACCAAAGACGGTCCAAACCTTCCTTGGATGTCTGAGCGAACAGTACAAGTCTGTAATTTGTCTGTCCCGTCTTTGCTCCAGAAGTCACATGATCTGCCTCACTTTCAGGGTGAACGGCGTGTCAAGCTGTCTTCAACATCGATGACGATCAAAGCCTGTGAAGTTGGTATGTTTTTATTTTTTCTAGTTTTACATAGTTTGTTAAATTAGCTGCTGGGTGAATCTGTAAATCCAACAAAGTCTAAATTTATAGACGTGTCGCTGTGATGACATTATTTCCTGCCATTCGTAGTTTCCACCAGAGGTCTGAAGACCAAAGACGGTCCAAACCTTCCTTGGATGTCTGAGCGAGCAATAAAAAAAGGCTATAACTCGTGTCATCATATCTCTTTGCTTTGCAAACTAACTTTGTCTGTCTCGCTTTTAGGGTGAACGTTACAGCGACACTGTCGTGACCACCGAACTGCCAACGGGTGACAAACAAGCCTGAGAAGCCGGTATGTTTTTTCAGACTGCGGTATTTAATCGAAGAGCTTCTGTGTGATTCGATGAATCCAATGCTGTTGAATTTTCTTGCTTTATTAAAAGCGTTCATCTGAATCATCCCCACAGTTCGCTGTGATGACATTATTTCCTGCCATTCGTAGTTTCCACCAGAGGTCTGAAGACCAAAGATGGCCCAAACCTTCCTTGGATGTCTGAGCGAATTTAAAAGATGAACAAAATAAAATCTATCTTTAGCCTCTTAACTAACTGTTACTACATTCACTTTCAGGGTGGAAGTCTGCCAGCTTTACTATGGCTGACGCTGCCTGTTGTCTGGTATGTATTCTTCTAAACATTAACTTAAGTCCAGCTGTCATGTACAGACTGACGACCTACAGTTCGCTGTGATGATGCTTTTTCCTGCCATTCGTAGTTTCCACCAGAGGTCTGTCGACCAAAGATGGCCCAAACCTTCCTTGGATGTCTGAGCGAATTCAATTCTCTGTTTGACCATCATGTTCAAAACCTTTTTTGGTCTAACTAAAGTTTCTCTCTTTGGTAGGTCGAGCATGAACAAGGAGCTGCATCACCGACTCAGGAGGACGAATTTTTTGTTCATCAAGGAAGAAAGAGTCAAATGTTGCTAACTGAAGTTGTGTTGAACAAGACGACTTGTGATGTAAAATGTGTCATTGACAAACACTGAATGCAATTTAGAAATAAAGGCCTGAGTGTGAAGTTTCTTCTTTCATCAGTGATTTTTGTTTGTACGTTAAGTCCATTATCAGCCCAGGGTTAGTCAGCAGTGATGGAACAAGTTGTTAAATTATGCCTGTCAGATAAATTATCCAGTGTAAATTAGATATATTCACCTTGAGGGACAACGTGTGTTATGTCACAGTAAGCTGTAATCATCAGTGGACCTGATTGACACCTGGGTGCTCAGACATCATGCATCAAGCCAATGGCACCTACCTGTCAATCAACAGGTGAGAAAAAGCTAGCTAGAGGCCAGGCTGTAAACAATGAAGCTGGACTTTTAAACATGGAGCTTATGGAGACTGATTTCTGGAGCCAGCCTCTAGTGGATGTTTGAGGGCTTGTAGTTTTCAGCACTAGAGCACTGGCTTTACTTCAACCATGGGGTTGCCACTTGTATACAACATTTGGCTTTTCAGAATCGCTTTATTGGCCAGGTGTGTGTATACAGAGTTTGACTCTGGTTCACTTTGCTCTCAATTGTACATACAGGTTGGACATAAGTACAGTTTAAAAGACAAGAGACATGACAGGTAGGTGCAAAACATAAACATAAAAAATAACTATATACATATTTAAAGGGTATATTTATTTGCATAAATATATATGGACATATATCTATAGACATTTGTGAATTGGGTAAAGGACTGATGATAGTTTATTGTACTGTAAAATTTCATATTTATTTCACTTCAGTGTTAATATGCAATTCAGAAAGTAACAAAAATGAAATTACTGAATAAAGAGTGGCTGAATTATACTACAAATATATAATCGCGTCAGTCCTCACAGGTACTCGCAGGGACAGTTTTGTCCCTCTTGGCCTTCCGTACAGCGGACGCTGTGGAGTCAGCGGGGGGAAGCAGCTGTCAAAGCGGAGCTAAGCTAGCAGCTCGCCGGCTACAGCTTGCACTGGAGGAGGGGGTGGAGGAAAACAAGCAAACAATGGCGGGTGTCCACCCTCAGGTGAGTAAACTCGACTTAATAGCGTACCTGTCCACACGTTCTGACCGTTAACGGATATTTTAACGTTAAAATGAGTCAATAAAACCAGGTTACCGGCGGCTAACGTGTTTCTAAAGCTAGCTGAGCACCAGTCTGCTGCTGTAGGGACGTGGCAACACAGCAGGACCCCAAAAACGACGTTTTTAATCAAATATTACGTCTTATTTTGTTTTATTTAACTTGTCACTGCGTTATTAAGCTCATTAAGTCTAATTAACCTACATTAAAGAGTCCTGGGAGACTAACTGCTGCTATTCCTGTCCCTGCCTTCATTACAGGACGACCTGCTGAAGATGACACACAGAGAAAACTGGAAGTGAGTTCACACCAACATCCAGAATATTCACTTTCACCATGACCGTGATGCATCTCATCTCTGCATGTGCCATGTTTCCACCTCCTCCACCTCTTCTCTTTTGCAGGGTACAACATGAGCGTCTGCACGTGAAGCACCGGGGTCACGAGGCCATGCATGCCGAGATGGTCCTGATCCTCATCGCCACACTGGTGGTGGCTCAGATAGTCCTGGTGCAGTGGAAGCAGAGGCACCACCGCTCGTACAATGTGAGTGATGCTCGGTCGTATCTGAACTCAAGACTTTGCAGAATAAGTTGTGAGCCGGACTCAGATTTAGAAGCTGAAGTAACCAAAGCCAGAACACAGCAGGTTCAGTCTCAGAGTTTAGTCTCAGTTTCAGAGACATTTCCGGCTGATTTTGGAGGCTTGAGCGGTCTGATCGGCGTCTGTCATGACATTTTTGATGTCATCTGTACAGCACCAACTAAAGAAACAGCAGAAGACTAAGAACAATGTTGCATCTAATAAACTGTCCGTCTCTTCCTCAGCTGGTGACTCTTGTTCAGATGTGGGTGGTCCCGCTTTACTTCACCATCAAACTCTACTGGTGGAGATTTCTGTCCATGTGGGGCATGTTCTCCGTCGTCACCAGCTACGTCATCTTCAGAGCCACTCGCAAGCCGCTGTCCTGCAGGACGCCGAGGTGAGAGGAAAGTTGACCCTGATGATCAGAGGATTGTGACTGTTGCCGTCTTAAAGCTACTACAGCCTGAAGGCCATGTCTGAAGTTTGACCTCCAGACGAAAGCTTTTCTTTCATGGTTCACATTCGATTCACAAACCAACTGGAGATGACACATTTCCATGTTTTTCAGGATGGTCTACAAGTGGTTCCTGTTGATCTACAAGCTTAGCTATGCAGTGGGCGTCCTGGGATACCTGGCCATCATGTTTACCATGTTCGGCTTTAACGTCTTCTTCAGGTGAGACAATCAGAAGGTCCAACTGGAAAGTCCTTTTTAAAGCAACTTCCACTGGAATACTGCAGTGTTCATTTACTCTGACGACTCAGACTCTGGTAGTTCCTACCAAGTAAGTTTGGTTGGAAGAGTCGTTCCATGAGTTATGGCGTACACAAAGAATCATGAATTACCTCCACTTACAAAGGGACACTCCTTCTTTCTCTGTGCAGGATCAAGGCGGAGGATTCTATGGACGTAGGTGTAATCATGCTGTTTTACGGGCTTTATTACGGCGTCATGGGCAGAGACTTTGCTGAGATCTGCTCTGACTACATGGCTTCAACAATCGGGGTAAGGAGTATTGAAGTAGCACCAGTACGTAACGGGCCAATTGCTGCAATTCATCACAATATTTAAACACACAGACATGATGCACGTTTTTTAGGTTCAGTGAGACTTCCACGCTCTGCAGATATCAGATACCAGGAATCTGCTCCGTAATCATAGAAAAAAGACCTTCCTTATACTTGCAGAACTTGCCTGAGAATCTTCATGTTTCAGGAGCTGCTAACAGCTATTTTAGCTCACCTAGCTAATTGTAACACACATTGCTGACGTTGCTCATGTGTTTTCAGTACTATAACAAGGGAGGCATGCCCAGCAGAAGCCTGACCAACGACATCTGTGCGGTGTGCGGTCAGAGGATCCTGGTGGACGTGGAGGAGGAAGGATTCATAGAAGACACCTACCAGCTCTCCTGTGGACACATGTATCCTAAAGCTCAGCTGATCTGTGCAGGAGAAATGGCTTTCTGTCTCTGTTGAGGTCAGAGGTCAAAGTACATGGACTAAATTATAATATATATATTGCATTGCTTTCTAAAGCGTCCTCCAGTAAGTAAATTCAGCCTTCGGACAGAGCCAGGCTAGCTGTTTCCCCGTTTCCAGTCTTTCTGCTAAGCTAAGCTAACTACATCCTGCCATGTTCTCTGTCAGTCATTTGTGAAGTTGTATAACATTCTGGCCTTAACTTGACCTTCAGATTCCACGAGTTCTGCATTCGTGGTTGGTGCATCGTGGGTAAGAAGCAGACGTGTCCGTACTGTAACGAGAAGGTTGACCTGAAGAGGATGATGAACAACCCGTATCCTTCCATAGACCGTGCGTACGTTTCCTGTTCACCTGATAATAACATGCCACATATCTAAATTCCTCGTGTCTCCAGTGATCACATGAAAGTTTAGTTTGTAAAGACAAAGTGCTTGAAGGATCAACAGTAGCAGTTTACAAAGAGGTTGAATTAATTAAGACTTTCTCCACGCACGATAAAGAAGTAGCCTGTATTGGTTACTATTTACTGTATCTGTAAAAACTGACGTATAGCATCAATAAAATGTTGCTGCTTTTTATAATTTTAGTGCAAGCGGTGTTGAATTGTGCGTTAAAACACCTCGTTGTTAAATGTTGGCAGGTAAGACGCACTTCAGACACGGACTAGCCACCGGTACATCGGTACATTACAGCGATGCCACAACAAACTTTTTTTTCAAAGAGTTTCAAAGTTTTCAGTTTTCACAGTTTTTTTGTTCACAAACGTGTCGTTTACTTTGAAACATGCAAGTTACAGTGTACTAACAGGACATTTGTGTGTCACTGAATGTGTTCCAGACCTCCAGTTTTTGATTGATCTGATCTTGTGGTCATTTAGATTTATCCAAACACGTTAATACCAGGTGTAGATCTCCAGAAGCTGCTTTACAACAGAAATATGAAAACACTGTTGATGTCAGAGGAATTCAAACTTGATCATCGTCAAATCCGAAAGTAGATCTTAACTTTAAATCTCCAAATCCTCAACTATTAAACTTCTCCTTGGAGTTCCTGCAGACTATTAACTGCCCTAATAGTAATAGGTGGGAAAATATGTATCAGTTACACCCTAATTAATTTAAATATAAGGTTGTCTTATGCAGTGTATCCCCACAGTCCCACAGGACTTCACGTTACGGTCCAAACCATGTTTTTGTCAGAATACATCTACACGAGAACTCTCCTTAATTCCTTCATCTCCTGCCAGCTGGGAAAAGACACACGTCCTGTACGGGCAGCTGCTTGATTGGCTCAGATACCTGGTTGCCTGGCAACCCATCATCATCGGTATCGTCCATGGGATTAACTTCTCCCTGGGCCTCGAATAGAGCCCAGAGGAACACCGCTGTGTTTACGTCAAAGAGTCGTGACAACTTCGAGAAACATTTGGCAGTACAGTGTCAAAGTCAGCGCTACAAGGAACTGATTCAGGCTGCGTCTTCTCGAAGGCTTTTGTTTCCTCGGTACATGTTGTTTGACTGAACGCTTGCACAGTTTCCAGCAGAGAGCTCCCAGGTGGTTTGGGTCTCTGCGTGCAGAGGACACTGTGATGCCAAAAAAAAAAAAAAAAAAACTGCTGCCAACTTGAACAAAAGTATTAAAGCACAGATCCAGTATTTGATCATTTCAAACGTTTGACACAAGAAAGATATGTTTACTTTGGAACTCGCTGTCGTGCATGTTGGTTTTATTGTGATGAGTCATTGCTTTACTTTGTAATGTATGTTAAAAAAAAAAAAAAAAAAGCCTTTTTAAACAGGTTTTATCGTTTGTTTGCACACGGTTCAGTTGACACCACTTTTATTTCGAATGTCTGATCTGTTACCTTTTTAATGAGTATGAAGCTAAATTTGAGGGCCAACGTTGTAGCAGTTGGAATCAACACATCACTCTCACTCACTGAAGCTGATCCTCTATAATGTAAAACACTCCGTGGCGGAGGCAAGACTCAAACTTCACATCGGCAATTAAAAGGCTCGCGTCTTCTTTTGTTTCTGTTCCAATGTTCCTGGTTTCCTGGTGGTTTGTTCCACCCTCCAAACATTCAGTAACAGGAGTTTGGTTTGTCAACATTGACTGCTGCTGATATGAACTTTATATTTATTAAATATTTATAAAACCTCATCAGTGTGTCAGAAAATCTCTTCATACTGACTGAAAAGCGAAGGTTTGTTGAATTCCTTGTCTTCTATCTTCTGATATGTTGTTTTCTAAATCCCTTTAGTCTTTGTGTTTGCTCCTTTGACTCTGTAAAATAGGTTGGATTGAAAGGACTCCATCCACCTACGACACCCTGCCCAGTTACTTCCCGAGTGGACCAGTCCGATCTGGTGCGTCATTAAAGGTATCAAGTACAGTACATGTTTTAATTAATAAGTGTGCCAGAAGGTGGTCGACTATGAAAGGGCAAACAGGCGGCAGCAGCTGTAATTGCTGAAATGTTGATTGAATATTGCCTTTGATGGGAGTACTGGGTCATGGATTAGTGTTCGGTGTAACGCCGTTACTGCAAAGGGTTAACTCACTAAAAACATCTGCCCAGGGCAGAGTCTGTTATCTGTGGGAGGACAGGAAACTTCCCCCACTTCCATCCATGTTCAGGACGGTACTCTACTTGGTTTGACTCAGGTGAAGGTAAGGCTTTTCTTTACATATACTCAGGAATGTATTTTAAAATAGGTTTGGCATTTCCTGTAATACTTCATTTCAGCATCATGTTGGTGTAGCGGGTAGCATGCCTACATCCATTAGTGATGAGCTAAAATGCGACTGTATTTGAACGTTGCTCATAATGGTTGTACTTGGAGAGCTGAATATTTTCTGAGAAGGCACACAGTGTGATAGACTGTGTGTTACATGTTAATGTGAACTAATTAATAGAAAGCTCATTTACTTCACTTTGTTTCATGTTCTTACCTTTTTCCTGTTCCTCAGCACTCTGGTGAAAGAAGTACCATAGTTGCCGTTACATAGTTGTATATACATTTAGAGATTAAGATGAGTTACCTCATATCTCTGGAATGAATGGAATAACATGAAATGATTTTTGTGTTTCTACCCCAAAAACTCTAACTCAGTGTCAGTTCAAATAGAAATAGGATTATTCATTGGGAAATGTGATATTTTTCCAGGTTTCTGGTTCAAACCTCGGCTAGGACCTTTCTGTGTGGAGTTTGCATGGGTTCTCTCTGGGTACTTCCTCCCACAGTCCACAGGCAATGAAAGTCTTTTGTTATTGAACACATGATGAATCTGTATTTTCCTGACACGTCCTGACATAATCAAACTGTGGAAAATATCTACTATAGGATACGATAGGACTGAAACTGCCACAACAGCCAATCACCAAGTGCCATCTGTAAATGGCAAAGGTCAATGGGAGGAGTTCAAATTGCGTATGTGGAAGTTCATAGATTCAGTACAGTGCATCAAGTACACAGCCAGTGTGCAGGCGCGGAGACACGCCTATTCCTTCATTCTATATTCAAACAGCGCATGTTTGTAAAGTCGTCAATGAGTGACGGTAAGATTTTTTCCTTTACGTATACAGTATGAATACAGTACGGACATATCTGGACAAAAACACAAAGACAAATGTGAACTTTAGCTCGACTTGTTGTGAGCTGACAGACATGTCAGCCATATTCAGACCAAATCAGACGATGTGTGCGCGTGTGTCTCATCAAACACAAAGCGAATCAAACTTTTGTGTCCATATTTTGCAGCACAGACTGTGAGCCAGACTCAAACGTAGAAGCTGGGTACATGAAATAAACAAAGCCAGAACTGAAACACCAGTGTCGAGGAAGCCCGTTCTGTGAAACAAAAAGTCATTTCCTGATTGTTTCACAGTGGTTACGTCATCTCACCCCACACACCATGACATGACCCTGCAACATAATGCCAGATTTGGTCTGAATATGAATAAGATGATGTGGTGAAAATGGTGGTGGTTGGGTAACTTATTTCAGTTCAATGCTCAAACATGTCATTTAAATATCAACTGACTGTATTTTTGTATTTTTAGATGCCTCCCTGAAGGCAAAGGTCAAAGGACATCAGATCCTTTTTCAAGAAAAGTGTAAGTAACAGCTCAATGCTTAACAAACTTTAAATCTGTAACTTTGACGTTCTAACTTGGACATCATTTCTTTGGAGAATTATCCAGCTTATCCATTATTCTATCAGGACAATCCTCACAGCAACAGGAGCTCAACCCCCACAGAGAGTACACAGCCAGGTGGAGCTACAAGCTTTCAACCAGGTGGAGCTACAGACTGTCAGCTGGGTGGAGCTATGGACTGTGAGGTAAGTAAGAGCTGCATCTCAAGCAAAGCATGGTCAGTGGAAGTTGGGAAATGTAGAAAACAGCTGGAGGGCAGTGTGGGGCATGGAGGATCATACTTGTGCTACTGAGCAGCTAAGAATAAAGGGATCCTGGTCCTATAATACCCTAAAGGGATACTCCAGGATTTTTGAAGTGGGGTTGTATGAGGCAGAGTCAGTGGGTAGATCAGTGGGTTGGTTAGCGTGCTCCCAGTGTGGAAGTAGAGCAAACAACTTTCTCTTGGTGCTGCTTTGTCTCAAGCACTGAAGTTACGTGCACAGCGTGTTATGCCACAGATCTGATGGCAAGGCAAAGCAGTGAGAACATGTTCACACTCAAACGGTTTTTAAGTTGGACCGTTTGTAAGTGACTCAAACGTGACGGTTTTCTTTGTTTTTTTACATTAACACATAACAAGCATGAACATATGGTATCATAGGCTCCTACTGGGTTTGCTAGTTCACAGACTTCTTGTCCATTACCATCATCAAGTGTTGTTGTCTGTTGAAACCACTGGACTGGTGTCCAGTTCACGCATATGTACATTTCCGTGCATTAACACAACACTGAAACATTAAAATCGTTCCTCCATAGTTCTATTAGTGGTCAAACACTAAGTGTGTCCATGGTGTTAATGAAAATAAATCTAAATCCTTTTCTCTGTTTGCAGGCTGCTACACGAACCCCAGTGAAGAAGGAAAATGATTGTGATTATACGGTCAGTACACCAGTACACACTGCATGCACAAAGGTCTCCACTTTTATGACATGAACAAAGACACATAACTTTTACTTTCTCACTCTGATTGCCTGCAGGATGGACATTCCCATCAGTTCACAGTGAAGTTCAGCCGTACTGACTGTAAAGAACACAGTATTACCTGTCATCAACCTCGTACAGTGCTGGAGGCGATAAAATCACTTGAAATCTACAAGAAGAAGATGAAGTGTTCAGACAACAACATTGTAATTCAGCTGGGTGAAGAGGATCGTAAATATATTGTTGCGACACATTTCCCTTGCTCTCTTGTCAAGGATGGAGATTGTCTGATCATATCAGAAGAGTCAGAACAGGTTGAACAACACCAATATTACGAAACAACATATTCAAGTGACCAATATTGTGTCTTCTACATTGATACAGTAGGAGGGTTACACACCAAACAAAAGAGGCTTTTTAGAAACAATGCTCTCAAACAGTTCAAGTATCTCTGTGTCTATGGAAAAAAGGGGGAGAGTGTAGAAGAGGCTCTGAAAAGAGACGGTCGCTTCATTGACGACCTTGGCAACTTCACTCTGTCTGACAATGATAAACAAAATTGTACCACAGAACGCACACAGAAGGTTGATAAGCTAGATAGAAAACAATTTAAGATATGTCTTCCACGGAACAAGAGAGCAGGTGATGAGAAGCAGCAGGAAAACCCAGCTACACAAAGTAACCCACAACAAAAGAGTGCCACAAGGCCAGTCTTAGATTTAACAAAGGAAAGTGGAGTCAGTGTCGGAAAAGTAATAAAAGACACGGAGAGACGAGACAAAGAGAGTGGCAGCAGTGTTGACACACAGGAGATTTATACAATACTGCGTGAGCAGTTTCCAGCTCTGAAACAACTGATGCAGAATAGATTTCCTGGTGATTCGTATCAGGAAGCACTAAAACTGAAGAAGGAAAACTTTGGAAAGATCCAACAGTCGTTCAGTGAAGTTCACAGAGTCAGGAAGCTGCTGAAACTGGGTGAGTCAGTCTGCAAAGTGGTTGTTCAGGATGTTTGTCAGGGCACAGGCTTTGTGTTGTTTGACAACTTTATCCTGACTAACGGACACTTATTCAAAGATTGTGTTGAAGGAAACAGGCTCAGGGAAGGCACACAAGTGTTTGCGTTGTTCAATGATGACGATCCTGAGCCATTCAGAAATTACTACTACTTCAACGTAGCTGACTCTTACATCTACTATGGCAAGGATGAGCTAGATTATGCCGTACTTCTGCTCAACCCTGAGGTCCAGAAACCGAGCCAAACAAGACAAACAAAAAAACTGAAGGTACCGCCTGGGCTTCTGAAGAACTTTGGTCCAGTGCCTGAAAACGGCGAAGCCTGCATCATTGGTCACCCAGCAGGAGGCCTGAAAAAAATGGATCCTACATGTATCATTGAAAAAGAGAAGAGAGACCAGGCTATAAGTGATCATTTAGATCAGTACAAAGAACATACTTTGATAATGCATTCAATTGCAAACTTAATCAAAAATCAAGGCATTGAAAACATCCTGAAGAGTGGAACTAGAGCAGAAAAAATAGGAACCTACAACAGCTTCATGTATCACGGCTCCTCTGGCTCCCCGGTGTTTGATGCTCATGGCCGAGTGTTTGGTTTGCATACCGCAGGGTTTACCTATGGCTTTCCAAACCACACAGAGAGTGTGATAGAGTACGCACAATCCGTGCTGACTATATTTGAACACTTTGTGAGTCTGCTGAAGGAAAGAGGAGATGAGGATCTGTTGAGGAGAGCTGAGGAGGAAGCAGAGAGTAATCATTTCCTGAAAAAAGTATTAAATAGCTACTGTGAGGAGGACATGGACATTGATTAAGATTTCAGTGTTATCTAAAGACACGTGGCTGCACAGGTTGTATTGTCCATATTGTCATTTTCAAACTATAACCAGTTACATACAGTACTTTATAGTTTCTGTGTGAGGACCAGAGTCTGGATGCCCCTTTAGAAAACCACGACAGAAAGTCCAAAAACAAAAGAAAAGAAAAGAAAAGAAAGGAGGATTCCTCTGTAAGCAATGTACCGACAAAATATGTCAGACGTCATTTATTCACATATATTCATTTATCCTGTACTTTGATATGAACTCTTGTTCTGGTGAAGATCATGGTAGAAAGTCAGTTTCCATTGGCATATAACTTTTTAATTATGATTTGTCATGTATCAGTTTTTAACAATGTGTTGTTCACTTTGTATGATAAGCTTCCTTAAGTTTTAAGTTCTTTGTTTGGTTGGGACTGGCTCTGTTCAGATAGGCCTAAGACGTCAGCTATGCTACACTAAGTCAGCTCTGAAACAGTGCTACAAGAACAGTAGCTCCATCGAGCGCTCACGGTCCGTAACCCACAAAGTCTGCATGCGACAGACTCTGGCTCTTTCTCCTGGAGTCTCAGACTGCAGGGCACGAGGTGATGCTTGCCTATACGTCCTAGTCGTGTCTCCCCGGTCTACCATGTATAGATGGGGCAGCTGCCGTACTGCACGAGCACACTTCTGTGAATAATTGATGTCAGCCAGTTTGGAGATCAGATAATAAAAAGTAAAAAAAAAAAAAAGAGAGATTTATGTGACTAAAAATCTAAAGTGACCCATAGTATAGCCAGATCTGGGCAATGAACAGAACCAACTCAGTCCTTTAATGTTTCTATCATAATTTTCTTTTTGTGTTGAATAAACTGTTATTGGGAAAATAAAAATGATATAACTTTAAAAGTCCCTGTCAGTTAGATTCATTTCTGGGAAGACAAGACGAGAGAGTTTTCTTTAAAGGACGCCCTTCAGGTCCTGAGAGGTGAGCTCCAGCACATCCACACCACTGTAACACTGCTGGTACCTGAGAGCACACACACACCTTACACTGTAGGGTAGAGGATTCTGTGTTGGGACCCTTCTCCGGGCCGACCAGGTGTTTGTGCTGTTAGGTTTTCCTTTATAGGATATGGGTTATAAACCCTGACAGGGTTCTTGAGATGGAGGTTACTGGGGAGCTTGCTAAAAGAGACAATCCCTCATTGGTGTTTTCTCTGAGATGGTGAACAAAAAAGAGAGAGCTGCCAGGGTGAAAGGTCTTTTTGGCGAGGCCCACCCTTTAGGCTTTTATGAGGGTAGAATCACATTAAAGGAATATAAGACTTTTCATGACTTGATACAAGTTATTGTTACCAGCATCCTCAGGCTGTAGCAGAAATGACACATCAATAACTCCCCCAAGTGGCCACGTCACCACACCACCAGCAAATGAAGCCGTAGTTCATCTTTAGTTTTAAATTTGACATTCTTTATTACATATACATATTACATACACACATATACAAAGTACAAAATGTGATTAGGATTATTACAAATGATTAACTGTTGTGCAGCTGGATCATTTTTCTTTAACATTCCCACTTTAAAGTAACAAATATTGAATGTATTCAACTGTTTTTGTTCTTCATTCTCTTGCATGTCCTAGTGTGCTCCCTCTATCTTCTTTCTGTCTTTCCCTCTCAGTAATCCTCCTCTTCTCCTCTCAAAGCCTTGCGGAGGCTCCTCCAGAACTCCCCAATCTTCTCCTCCTCCTGAGGCCACTCCAAGTAGGTGGTGGAGCTCATGAGTTTGCGCAGCTTGCAGAAGCGTTTGGGGATGTCGTCCTTGGACAACGGTTCCAGGAGGATCAAGATCGCCTCTCCGCCGGCATTCCCATCGAAGAGCCAGAAGTGGGAGAAGTCCAGCTCGTAGCGGCACCAGTCAGACTGGACGAAATTCTCAGAGAGGATGAAGACGGTTCGCCGGCTGCGTTCCATGGCGCTCATGATGTTGTCCACAATCCAGTGTCCCGGGAGGAAGTCCCGCTTGTGGAGGCACAGAGTCAAAGGCCGGTGATTCACAGACTCTTCATCATTGTCCCTGAAGAAAACAAAGAGAAAGTTATTTTTCTCCACAGGTTTAGATTTTAGTTTGGGTAGGTGGGGTTCTCGGATATACCGTGATGGTGGTGTAGGCTATAGTAATCATCTTTAATTCACATTTTGATGATTTTACTTTATTATTCATTCAGAAATTATGACACAAACAGTCTAATACTACAGAAATGTGACTTTGTAGCCTTTGAGATATCTTGCCAACTAAGAAATGATGTGCTTAGTTACCTTGGCTCTTCCAGCTCAGGCACCAAAAAGTTTTCCACCCAGCGAGCATCCTGCTCACTGTAGGACACAAAGGCATCAAAGGAGAGTAATGACTCCAGGCCCTCTCTTTCTCTGCATCTCTGCCTTCGCCGTGAGTTACGTTTGGCCTTGAGCCATGTCCACGTCATCTTTAGGTACCACAACACGTGGAGGCGCCACAGCAGGATACACAACAGAATGGCAACAAACAGTGCCACCCCACAGCACACAGACACAAACGGAACCCGGTGGCAGTCCGCAACAGAGAGATGAACTTGACCCACTGGTTCCTCCTGTAGGTAGAGAGGAGAGTCGCAGACGTAGCTCTCCTCGCCATCTGTTAGCTGCACATCTCCAACTTTAATGTCCGACTGGAGGAAAGCAACAAATTCACAGGAGCAGACGAATTTGTTCTGACCGGCCTGTAAGTTCTGGAGTCGTTCGTATGTCTGGAGGTCTGAGCGGCCAAACATGTTCAAGGTGTTTGACTGTGGAAGAACAAGGAGGCGTTACAGTAGGGTATATGAAGAGCATTGGAAGAAAAGAAAAACAGAGATTGGTCCTTACCTGTATTGTCAATATTTGCAGATTTGGAAGCAGCCATCCGGAAGGCAGACTCTGAATCTTGTTCCCAGAGAGGTAGAGTTCTCTCAGAGCAGGCAGGAACAGATTTAAGCTTTTGAGATCATTGTTGCTCAGATCCAACACCTGTACAGGATAAAGTAGAAGAGAACAGTGGTTTATTAATGAGTTTATTTGTTGTGATGGCTTCAGGTCTGTCAGAACTATTGCTCCATGGTCCGCTTTTAGTACCTCCAGAGTTGTTGGTAGACAGGGCGTGATGGTTTCAAGTTTAGCCCTGGAGATGTTGAGGTATCGGAGGGTGGAGGGCCAGGAGCAGGCTTGGGGCATGGAGCTGTATGCATTCCTGCTAATGTCCAGGTGGGTGAGTTTGGAGAGCCCTGCCACCAGATGGTTGATCGTTGACAAAGACTAGACACCAGAGGGACAGAGGCAAACTCAGCAATTTCACTCAGTTTTACATGTGACGGTCAGTTCTAATGACTCACTGCTCTACATGTTAAAACTATTTTTGTTTAAGTTTCATTCAGGCACCTTCAGAGCGTTTCCGCTGATGTTTAATACCCGGAGGTCCTTCAGCGTGCCGTGTCCGTCACACAGTGACTCAGACAGAGTCATTTCAGTCAGCAGGTTGTCGGACAGGTCCAGGTACTGCAGGTTCACTAGCAGGCGGGATGTAGGGCAGGGCATCACAAACACCTGAGGGTAAAAATTCAGCCTTCACTAATGAAGTTCAGAGAGTTGAAATAAAATGTAGTGTACTTCTGTGAGTCACGCTGTACTTTACCCTGCCGTTTATGACAGACACCTTCCTGGGATAATGCAGCAGAAATCCCAGCTCTAGAAGTGAGACAAACTTCCAGACGTCCAGGACCACGATGTTTTGTAAGAAGAACTCGTCAATGCTTTTCTGATCGGTCCATTTGGCTTTTGCCCACCTGACACCAACATAAAAGCAACAAACCATTAAACTACTCACGCAGTCATCTATTTGTCACAAATTTGTCTAGCAAGATAGTCCCCAACTTTGTTTGAGTTTGATAGATCATGACGGCTTCTTACCTGCCCTCTCCTGTCAGGGTGATGTCATACAACCAAAAGGAGGTGAGCGGCACTCCATTAAACACCATCAGGAAGCTAACAATGGCTTCATCGGACAGAGAAACGTTTTTGAAGCCTATTTGCCTGAAAAGTGACATAATAGTACCTGGTTGGTTTCTTTGGCAAACCAACGCTTCTGCATGAATACTTAAACAGAGGAGACGTAGATTATTGTCAGACCTGACTCTTCTCTCGGCAGCTGCTGTGAGGGGCTGTACAGACTCATTCCCAATCAGATGGAGGTCTTCAAAAATGATAGGTGTCTCGGGGTACGACACATCTTTGAGCACAGCCCTGGCTAAGGCTGTATTTGTTAAAAATGCACTACGGAGGCTCAAAGTGACATGACCCAACGGCCAAATGTCTGCTAGAGTACTGGGCTCGTACCTGCAGAGAGAGAGTCAAAGGAGAGGTAGAGTGAAAGATGAGAATAGTAACACAGTAAGGGTAACCTTTAACCTTTAACTGTTTTTGTTTGTCCTGAAATACTAGAACAATAAATGTGAACGAATCCACTGTTGTATAATAATCCCAAACAAATGGAAGTGACAGACTTCATCGGTCTCTAATGTAACAACACAAACACAAAAATAGTGTCGGCCACAAACCGACTCAAGTTGTTCCCATGCACAGTGAGTTCCTCCAGCTGGGTGACTCCATACAGATCTTCTCTCTTTAGCTCCTCCAGAGCAGGACCTCCAAGCCCGAGCCTCCTCAGCCTGACCAGTGTCTGAAACGGTGCAGGAGAACCCAGGCAGCTGGAAGAAGTAGGTAGACACGTAAACATCATGTGCAGTGTGGAGGTTTCTTCTCAGTCTTTATACGTAACCTGAGTGCTTTTACCGATATGGGTTGTCGAGCAGGTTGAGGTTCTGCAGAGCTCCTAGCTTTTTAAACCATTTCTGTTTGAGAGCAGTCAGCTGATTGTTGGACAGATCGAGCTCCTCCAGGCTCCACAGAGAGTCAAACGCTGATGGGTGGATCACAGCTAGCTTGTTACCTGGAGGACAGAAATATCCACATATGAAAACATCCTGCAACAATGTTGTCCAGGGTTCAATCCTGGGACTGTGATCGTCATTGATTATAATTGTGGTTGATAATATTGTGGTTATTTTCACTGTTATTCTAGCTACTGTTGTTATGATTATCATATTTAGAGTTGTTATTATCAGGATCATTGTTGTCTCGTCCTGCTCACAGGTGGTGCTTAAAAGCTGAGCTTTTCTCAACCTCGGAGAAATCCAACTGCTAACGAAGATCATGTGATGTGATCAAAAGCTCTGGAACAGCTGCTAAGTGGAGCTTAGAGGTGAGATTGAGTTTTCTTAAAATGAATCAAATCACATATTAACTATTAACAGTTCTTACAACCTCGTGTTCAGTATGTTATCTTTAATTAGTAATTTAATTAGAGTACATGTTAAAATCAATGTATGATTCATATTTCTATTTCTTACATCCAGTTATCTATGTGTACATTATATTGTTCAACATATCATATTTGTCTTTGGCACACATTCGTCTGACTCAGTATTATAAATAATTCAAAGGACACAAAACATCAGAAATGTCAGAAGTGACTTCTTACTGTGGAGACTCAGAGCCTTCAGTTGTCTGTGGCTCTTCAGATCATCATCAGTCACCACGGCAATCTTGTTGAAGGAGAGATCCAGAGTCAGGGCACGGTCTGTTACCGTGGGAACGCTGGTGAATCCACCATAGGAGCAGTTACAGGACAGCCATCGGTCACATCGATCGCAGGACAGCCTCTCGCTGTCCGGGTTTGACCTCTGACTCCAGCAGATGGAGAGGAGGTGGAGGCAGAGGAGGGTGAAGTAAAGGTTGGTCGCTTGCCCCATGCTGTAGAGGGGAGGGAAAGGAAAATAAAGATCAAGAGGATTAAATAATCTGATAGTGAACCAAGCGAGAGACAAAGTGAAGGAGTCCATGAGCATGAGGTGGGCACAGAGACAAGAATAAAGCTGAAAGAGGAAGTGGATAAAAGAGGAAGCATTCAATGTTTTATTGTGACTTTCCCATAACCTTAGTTTACAACATAGTTCTCCTAAAGTGCCTGAAAACATCAGCAACCCCCTTCCTCTAACATCAACTTGAGGCTGGCTGCAGAAGTGAGTCAGTCTCCATAAGTCCCCATGTTCAAATGTCCAACTTCACAGCAGAAATAAACATGTTTACAGCCTGGTACAAAAAGACTTAAAGTTATGCAGAATTAAGAGCATGGATGCTTTGATTGACAGGTGGGTGCTGTTACAGGTGGCTTAGTAACAAGGCTTCATTCCTAAGCTCCACCCCTAAACTCCACCCCTAAGCTCCACCCATGCTCCACGTCTTTGACCATACTTTAGCCACCACACACAGAAACCTGTGGGTCCATCCCCGAGCATGCGGTTAACTTGTTTACTTGTAGCTGGCAGTTAGCAGTTAGCAAGCTTGCTAGTTTGGACACTAATGATACAAAGTTAAAAAGATGTATTTGTAGCATGCAGACGCTTCTATCCACAAACTCAAAACAAACACAAAATACTGTAGCATGCAGCACAAATATGATAATGTCCATATATGCTAATTGAGCTATTATTCTTTTATATATTTTTATGATATTAAAACAAGTTTAAGAAGGTTATAGTGAAAGTAAGTAATAAATAAATTATGCTTATCAGTGCATTGATCAACTATAACTCTACATTTTATTCTTTCTGTTTTTCCAAAGTGGAGAACTCAGCTCGGCCTAAAAATACTTTATTCTGAGAATTAGGACATATGTACGTGACCTCGCCAACATAAAGTGTTCCCACAAAGTTCAAAGTATAATAGAATTTTAAATATCATTATATGCTGTAACATTAACATCTTCTTTCAGAGAGAGTAAGCGGTGCAAACTAGGAAAAAACAGACCCAGCCTGAAAGTCCACTGAAGTGTTCATAAAAAACAACGCAGTGCACAGATTGAACTCGAGTCATGCAAGAAAAACACAACAAACGCTGAGACACTGATTATTTTTACTGTCCTGTGTTCATTAGAAAAGATCTGACACGTCTGGATAGAGAGAGAGAGTAAAGTTACTGCCCGTAAATTAAAATGAAATTCAGATGCTTCTGCTGGAATCATCAACTTCTTCCTTCTTTCTTTATTACGTTATCTATTTGTTTGATGTGACTGGACTGTTTCCTGTGTCATAACCGCTGTCATAAAAAAGGAAAGATGATAACTGAAACAGCGTTGAAGAAATCAGTCAAACATCAGGTGTGAAAGCATAAAAAACAGCCTGTGCTGTCTTACCTTACTTATCGCTGGACTTATCTCTGATCATGGAGGAAAAAACTGTAATGATTCAAACTGACAAAGACAAGAGTCTGTTGAAGACTGTCTTTATGACTGCACAGAGGAAGTACAAAGTTTGTGGTCACATCTGGAACTAAGTGTGAAAAGAGGTAGTGAGCATGAAAATGTACTTTCGGGAGGAAATCGGAGTACGCCTGTGAAATATGTTTAAAGAAACAAACTTTATAGATGCACAAGATGTGACAGCAACATTTTTAACAATGACACTTAAAATGACACTTGAATCAGTTGAACTGTAAGAAATTACTGAGGTAAAATGTTTCTTTTGTCTTGTGTCTTGTTGAGTTTTGAGCTGAAGTAGAAGTCTTATTATCTAGTATGTGGTTTCTGTTGTATCATATACTGTTACCGCTGTATTAATAACACCATGACCACAATGCTGTTTCTGCCTCTGACCATCACTTCCTCTTTATTCCCACTTAAGAGACTTGCCAGGCAAACCAGGGTACAAACACATGTTCAGTTACACAATAACTACAATAAAAAAAATAAAAAAAACGGAAATGTCTCTTCTACAAATAACCAAAGAGCTGCTCAACTGGATTCTTGATGAAATCATGAAATATAAGACGCTAAAATAGTCCAATTAGAAGACATAATACTGCAGCTTTAAGCTATCAATTGACTGTAAAAGCATCGCCATTGGTTGTCAAAATGTCCCCACTTTTCAAAATGTCCCCGTAAGCTGGTAGAAGTTTAGAAACATTTAAATTCTCATATTTGTTTGTATAGTTGTGCAAGAGTCTTTTGTTCTAGGATTTCTAAGTGGATTTTTGCAGTGAGGTATTAAGATATTAATATAAGGAGTATGGTTAAAGTACCTCAGCTGCCATAGTCTTATTTTTCCTGCAGCATCTTTATTTATTTATTTGTGGGTAATTCAAACAGTCTCTGTGAAATTGTTGTACTAGACTATCAAAACTTAACTCTGCCACCAGATGGTGTCAAACTCCATTTAAAAAATTTGCTCCAGTGTAGACGAAGCCTTGAAAAATAATTGTGATGTCACTATCTGGCATAATGATTATCAGTTTAGGAACTATTGTGCAGAAATGTACCTGTATATTTAATGTAATAAAACTCTATTACAGACAATAAACAGCATGAGCGTCATTATTTATTCTGCTTCGCACATACGTGGTGTCATTGTGTGACTGTAGAGATAGATCGTTGCTTTGACCTTGCTGCAGTTGTTGAGTGTATCTGACCAGGCGAGCCCTTTGTGTATAGTCTTCTCAGACTATTGTAATCATGTTGAGTTTTGGGTTGCATCTTTGTTTTGTTTTTTTTATTTCATGTTCACAGTGTCTCATTGTACCTCGGCTTACAGTTTGCAGCTTTAAGTGTAAAAGAATGTTTAAAACAGAAAGTGATACATTAACCTAAAGCTGATCTCATTTCACGACCTTGAATTGTGCAAATCTCGGTTACAAACTGAGACCAATTGAGACTGTAGCATATCGTATCATTCAGCAACATAAGCTGTAAAAAAAAGTCTTGAATATTTGTGTCATGTTGTCCAAGTATCATGTTTGAAACCTAATATACAGCTTCCCATTTTGGATTATTAGTCTCCAGTGTCTAACTGCTGCTGCCGTGTTTCAAACATTCAAAAAGAGAAGACAATAAAAACAGAGAAATGACTGATGAAACAAATACATTCATCTGTGTCATATTTTTGACTGTATCTGTTTCAGCAGTGAGGAAGTGCTCTGACTGTTGTTTTGGGTGTGAAAACTCATAAAATCTGTACATATTATTTCTCTGTTGTTTGTCACGTCGTGCACCATTTACCTTGGAGCCATGCAAAGCGCTGACATTTGGAAATGTTCCACCCAAGGGCGTTTCTTTGTTCCATAGTGGTTCCATGTAGTTTAACACTTGCACCACCGAGATGGTCTGACAGACTGTAAATCTGTTTTTGATGTTTCCTGAAGGTTTTGCCTTGTCATTGTTGCTAAGTGTTTGCTCATGTTGGAAATCACTGGCTAATAATATTACAGTCTTGAGTACAGTCAAGAGTTACTCTGTGTGGAAAGTGTCATGAGATAACTTCTGTCATGATTTGGCACCATATTTGAATTGAATTAACAATGTTGATCTCTATCGCTTGTCATTGTAACTTTAATGTTTTTTAGATTTTAAATTATGGAACAACTTCAGTTTGTTTGGAAACCATTTTACTTGTAAATTTTACCTGCATTTTAGGAAAAATCAAAGTATTTTTAAAGTTCTACTGTGAAAGACTTTCTTCTGCAGCAGTCTGCTGATCACAGAGCGATAAGATAAATAATAGCGATAGATAAATAAATCAGTTCTGCACAGTTCTAGGAAGTAGTCCCAGTGAATGTGTTATTTGTGTTTTACTATGTGTTCATGACAGGATCACGTAACAGGAATTGTTGGAGCAGGAAGAGTGACAGGAGCCTGATTTATAATCTGGGTGCTGGTTTGTTTTTCAGATTATATTCTCGACAGGTCAGATTGTTGTTACAACAGTGATTTGTTTTTTTCCCGTAATGACATAATTCAGACTTTTTGACATGATGTGGCATCAGTTACTCACTGATTATCATAATATACTGAATAATAAGCAGTGGGATAGTTTTTAGGTTTAAAGCAGAATTATTAGAGATTCTTGGAGCGTTCAGTCTCAAGTGGTCTCAGTGCTTATTTGCAAAAAAAAAATGACCTAGACTGGGATAATACAAGGCTTTAAATAAGAGCAGCTTTAAAGAGTACAAACTGACAAGATAGTCTGGGAAGCTGAGACCCAACGAGATACTATGAACAATGAAATGAAAGGCCCATGTAAAAAATGTTGTAACCCAAAACTCATCATGATTACAATAGTCTGAAAAAGAATAACTGCATAAACAGGGGCTCGCCTGCTGCTATACAATAAACAAATAAGTTCATTGTTCGTGTAACATTTGATCTCAAAGCGGCACAGTCGTGGGAAATGAAATAATGACACAGGAGAAGCGTCTGTAATCTGCAGGATAAAAGAAAGCTGAGGCCAGACGTTAGGCTGAACACGGCAGCTGATCCTGAATGAGGTGAGTCTACTTTGGACTGTTTGTGAAAATTCTTCTTGTTATCATGCTATTTAAATGCAGCGTAAACAAAGGATGTACATGTGGAATTACCTTTGTGTGAAGTCTGAACACACAAACATTGTTACACTTCTTTGCAGATGAGATCATCATTTATTATTGTGGAAAGAATTCTTTCATTTGAATGTTGGTATTGGCAGCGGCAGAAAAAGAACTCTGAGAAATGTTAAAAGTAAAAGTGTTATCAATACATTTACATAAAGTCCCATCAAGAGCTTGTTTTGACAACTTTACATCCTGCTGAACAGACTGAACTATAGTACTGCACCACATTTTACTTGTTGATCAAGTAATGTGTGCAAAGAATCTACAAAGGAAATCAACTTGGCCTGGAAGTCTATGTTCTGCAGATGTAGGTTCCCTCAGTGAGGCTGGCGTGAATTTAAAGTAAATTTTGGAAAACCACCAAACAATTTTATAATAAACAAAAATGTTTATTGCATTTTAACTGGATATTACTCAGGATCTTTGCATACACTCAGCTTTCACTTAGATAAAGGAAAATGATTAAATGTAGAATAACAAGTACAACGCCTGGGAGAATTGAATCTGAAGAAGTCGTACCTTGAAGCACAATTTTTAAAAAAGTACCATAAATGCTACTGATATCGGAAATTACCGGTTGCCGTTGCACATTGTGTAAGTGATAGATAGATAGATAGATAGATGATCCTAAATCTTCGTTCACAGACTCTCACTTCATCATCACCGCCATGAAGTTGCTGAGTATATCTCTGGCCCTCTGCGCCATCCTGACCTTAAGCCGAGCCATCCCCATCAACTCCACCACCCCCACCATCTCCAGACAAATGGGCCTTTGCGAGTACATAAACCAGCACACCATCCAACATCTTGGGATGTTCGTTCCGCAGTGTGACATGAACGGGAATTTCCTCCCGCAGCAGTGCTCCGGGTCGACCGGGTACTGCTGGTGCGTTAACATCCTCACCGGACAGGAGATACCGAACACGAGGACACCGCCGGGGGTCACGCCCGTTAACTGTGGTACGAATCTCATTTTGATTTTTGTTGTGTAAACTGCATAAGAGTGATTTCACAGAAACTGTATAATTTCAAATGTTTATGTAAGCTTTCTAAAACAAAAAAATATTAATTGTGCAGCTGACTTTCAGCTCTGTAAAATATTCAACATATTTTGTAGAAGGTGAATTTAACTGCCCCTTCGGCTGGTCCCACTTTGCCGGAAAATGTTTCATCTTCTACGACACCCCAAAGACATGGCCTGAAGCTGAGGTGAGGACTGATGACTGAGCTGCTCAGGCATGCAGTCATGAATAAAATGTGGAAGTAAACTCTTTTCTCGTCACCTACAGGCTTACTGTTTGTTTGAAGAGGCAAACCTGGCGTCGATCCACAGTTATGAGGAGAATCACTTCGTCCAGGCTTTGACCAGAATCGAAACCAGCTTCCCCGAAACCTGGATCGGTGGCCAAGATGCTGTAGCGGTACGGAAATCTTTTGGTTTGTCCGATGTTTATTATCTAACTGTGTAGATTCTGTTATTGAGTTTGTAATGTACCCACATCCAAACTCACTTTTTCCAAATTCAATTGTCAACTAGAGTCCGACCAATACAGGTTAGTCTGTTAGCCAGTTTTACAGAGAAATACTCACCATAAACTTAGTACATGTTGTTTTAGCAATGGTCACTACATTTGTAGTTTATTTTTAAAAAATTATAGGGCGGTGTTTAGCTCAGTTGGTAGAGTGTCCGCCCCATGTACGAAGGCTCAGTCCTTTCCACATCGGCCCAGGGTTCGAATCCGACCTGCGGCCCTTTGCTGCATGTCATTCCCCATCTCTCTCTCTCTCCACATTCCTGTCACTCTTCAGCTGCATCTGTCAAATAAAGCTTAAAAAAAGACCAAAATATCTTAAAACAAAAAAAAGAAATTATATGTACAACACTGAAATCCTGAAAAAGTCGAAACAAATTAGAAACGGCAGGATTTAGGGGGTGAATACTGTAACAAAATCAAGTCGTGTAAAGGTGATTGAACATAAATAATACATTGTATTTATGTATTTACGATGTCTGTTGCCTTCAATCCACAGACCTCTTTTTGGATGTGGAGTGACGGCTCCAGGTTTTACTATGAGAACTGGTTCAGTAACCAGAATATTCCCACAAGTGAGCACTGTCTGAAGATGAATTATGGATGTAAGTAGCACAGACACAAACACGTACAAGCTTTTAATATTTAACCGATTTCTTTAAATACTATTGTCTAGTAATACTATTCTGCAAGTTATCGAATATACGAAACAGAATCTGAGCCAGACACCTGTGGGGGACTAGCTTACAGCGTCATAAATATCTTTTTGCCTCCTACATTTATCTTTGAGGATAAATTAAAGAGTAGCTGCCCCGGGATAAAGACCCTGCTTCTGCTGCCATCCGGTGGTTGCTATACACTCCCAGTAGGGCTGTGCATCTCTCATACATGCTATATATATATACATGCCTCAAAGTACGGATGGCATTTTGTTTTAGTTAAAGTCAATGCATTACAACTAACACCATGCCGTTCTTGCTTAATTTATGCTAACTGTACATTGAATAAAGCTTCAGTGTTGTAAATCACATCAGAGGATCCAAAGCCAGAGATTGTAACTCAGTCAGAATATTAGATGATTACTAAAACATGAAGTATGTAACCAGATATAAACTGTTTCTTCCTCACTGCAGTTAACTGGAAGTGGCACCCCGCCGCATGCACAGACAGTTACCCTTTTGTTTGTTCCAAGAGGGCCTGAGCTCAGACCCGACAATCACAGACGGACGGCTACGCCTTGCTGGATCCAACAGTCGGAGTTCCTCCCGCTGCTCTCTTTCCTCGTTTTGTTGTTCATGATCAATAGATTCTATGCACACGCCTGAGATGTTTGGTTCAGCCTGATTCTGAGCCAAACTTTCTAATTTCTAATTTGTTCTGTGTGCTATAATTAATTAATTCTGTAATTCTAGTATCAACAAAACTTAACGTTAGAATATTTTGAAATTATATCAATAAAAGAAATGCACAGCACTAAACTGTCAAGTAGTGGTTTGTGTCAGACACCTGAATTTGTAAGATCAGAGTAATAATCTGTTTTTTGTTACTTTTCTGTTTTTGTGTAAGCAGATCTGGACTCTGCTCGATCGTAGTGAGTATCGGACACATATGAGTCATAAAGTTTGACCTCCAAAGGTGAGGGGCTTCAAATTTGGCACATTAGTCAAATGGTTTTATACAGGGACATTGTGGGGACACGCATCAGACTCTCAGGTCTACAATGTGGGGACCCTAAACTGTTCTAAGCTACATTATGGGGACTCTGATCTGTCCACAATTACAAATGTGGTAATTTGATCTTCAGACAGGATTAAAGTTGAATTCCTTGTCTGAGATTAGAGTTTTGTTCAGATAGTGGTTATAAATCAGATTAGAAAAAAACACAAACATGATATATGACAGAAACAAATTGTTTGTTTAACGCCTGTGATTTCGTAACTCAGCACCACGGACCTTTTGGACTTGAACAAACATCAGTTGCTCAATTGACCTGATTTTCCCAACAGTGATGGACTAACCGCGACGTCTTCACACAAAAAAGCTTTGACAGTATTCACAGTATCTTTACAGAGGACGTTATTCTAAAAATATATCACAGGGTAAATAATGATAAATAAAACCCAATGTTCAAAATCTACAAATATGCCATCAAAGGTAAAATAACTAACTTCTGGAAGATATCGAATATTTAAACATAATTCTAGTTGTCTGAAATGAAGGGACATCAAGCAAGACACCGAATTCCTGCTATTATCCACTGTCCTGATTTTACTCCTCATATTCCAAAATATGATATTTTCCACAGCCTCGGGCCTCAGGCGGTAAAAAAGATATATAAAACCAAATATACAGTGTACATACATAAATACATACATACTTATGTGTGTGTGTGTAAACTGTAGCAACCATAGTAATGGAAATTTCATATATTTCTGGAAGCAGCTTTTTCAGCTAAGATGAAGGCCTCCACTTGGCTCAGGCCATCTTAACATTAAAACATTATTCAGCAAACACTGGATTTGTCAAGTAAATAACAAAAATTCAAAATGTTCCTTTTCAAACTAGACATTACTGGACAAAACTAACATTTCTGGAGATGTAAGGTCAACAGCAGCAGTATTGAACGCGTCTGTTTGGATGACAGAATTGGCTTACACATATGTACAACAAACTCTGACTAATCAGTAAACTCTTGGGTCCTTTTGCCCTTTTGTTCCTTTGCAAACTGCAGACTGAGCATGCACCACAGTGACTCAGGTTGGGCAAACTGTCCCAGCAGATGTTGACCAATTTTAGAAGGTCAATAAAAGAGTGGGTGGACATGGACACACAGACAGAGAATAAATAGCTGCTCAAATCCGACTTTAGGGACAGGAAAGGGAGTGAAGGCACACTGAAGACTGCAGAGCGACTGACGAGAATCTGAAAAGAGTAACTTCATCCACGGTGAACGATGAAGACGCTGCTGCTGCTGTATCTGTGTGTGTACATGGCCTGGGCTCAGGACAATCTGGACTATGATGACTATGAGACAGTGAGTGTTTACATTATATGTCTATATTATATACAGATTCATACATCCATTGTTTTGGTTTGTATTTTTAATTTTAATTGTACTTACTATCTGAAACAGCATATTTTATTGGAATACTAATAAACTACTTCTACTACTATTACTAGGGGAAATAATTAAATATTATTGACATAAACCACAATGGACATAATGTGTTATTCATTTACAAAACTGTGTTGTTGTAATGGATAAATACAAGATTCTTTTATAACAAAAATTCAAATTCATTTTGTATTTTTTTAATGTATTTTTATGCTTTTTGTTTGTTTCGTTTTATTTATTTTGAATTGTTAAAAATGTATAGAAGTGACAAAGTGATTTGTTGAGATACAGCTGTGTCATCTGCTGCAACAAAACTACCCTCTCATTGTAGACTGTACAAGAGAAATGAGGATTTCAGTATTTAAATGTGTTCATAGTTTTCTTATTATCTTTCACAGGACTCCAAGAGCAACTCAACACGAAATGGAACAGTATGTAGAATATGTTTAAACTATATTATCATAACTTTCTTTTTATATTTAGTTATTTAATTCCCTCCTCCTGTCTTGTTTAATTTTGTAGGTAGGAGCTCGTGGTCACCGTCCAACATATGGCAGGGAGCACTACAGCTATAACCTCTACGCCCCGCCGCCTATCACTGGTGGTGCTAGGTACGTTGACATGAATATACAGCAGAAAGAAATAAAAGAAATGAAGAATGACAGGCAGACTTACTAAATGTAATAATCATCACAAAAACAACCATAAGCAACACAATGGCTGCTTTTCAAGTGTTATATTTAAACACTGTAAATGTACTTAGTTACTTCCCATGACTAGACAAACGAGTCAACTCTATTTGAGTATCTGATTTGGGTAACCAAATATATTTTAGTTGGGACCAAAGTGGTAGACCAATAATTAAACATTTGTTAAAGTTTTTATGAATAACGGCTGAATGGACACGTTACCTGTCTTATCCAGTTCAAACAGTATTCCATGCCACTGCCATGGGTGAAAATTACATAACAGTGTCTCACACCTTAATGACATGCCTGGTGCTTTTTGTCCAGGTATCGAGGCCGCCCCACCCCAGCTCCAATTGGACGACCTCATGAAGAAGAGAAGGTGGTGCAGCCAGATGCCGGAGGATGCGCGCATGGCTCAGAGGAGATGGTAGGAAGACGGCAGCCACACATTAACCGCTACAAACTGCACAGTTGTCACACTTCTGCTGGCCATTTTCAAAAGCATAGCATATGTTTGTAGATACTTTCTTTCTAAGAAGCTATTAGTTTCAGTAAAATAATTAATTCTTTTGATCAAGGTTATTGTAGCATGATGAAAAAAGTATTTATTTTTGGTGGATTTAAGGAAAAACAGCAACCCTTTTGTTCTAAGAAAGATCATCTCAATTTTTTCTATCTAAACTATCTGTGCTTAATTTTTTACCTAATTATGACATTATATTGACAAAAAAAAGCAACTAATGCAATGTGATTGTGTGGAGTTACATGTCCGGATCAAGCAAATTGGTTTTCATATGTAGAATTATTTAAAAAATTACAAGGAAGTCAATGGCTGCCCCAAAGGATCTCCAGCACTGGAAACTGGTCAGTGCTCAAGCTCTTCAGACCACTAGTACGATCCAGTAACTCCTTTTTTGCTGGATTTTAAATAGAAAAGGGGAAAAAATTAAAAAGTCGTTGAAAGAACTAACCAAAGATCCTCCCGTCCATCAGGGTGTTTTGTGTCCCAATGGCTGTGAGCTGAAGACCGCACTGCTGAAGCAAGAGAGGAACGTCAAGTCGGTAAATAAAATTGATATTTTAATTTCTTTGAATTCATTCACATATTGCTGTGCAATCGTCACAACAGAACCTATCGTGGAAAAAGGTTTGACTGATCTTCTGTTTATTTGTTCATTAATCACTGCATACGTTTTCGTCACCTTCAGACCATTAGGGAACTCAGGCCTCAGGTGGATGAGCTGTCCCGAGCATCCAACAACGTCTACAACTACGTCAACACCATTTCCAATTCTCTGAGGGAGAGGCAGAGAGCCATCAGCGGTGAGACCTGATGAGCTCTGTCTTTGTGTTAAAACAGTAAAATCATTTGAGCTAATGTCGCTTTGTTAATCTGTTGTTGAGTTCAGCTATGATAAGACATGTTTACTGAAAAAATGAGTAGCATACTTTTTTAAAATATTGCATGACAAATACAACATAATATCCCTAAAGATATATATTGGGAAAAAAAATCAACTATTGTTGAAAAATGGAAAACATTTGTGTAACAAATTAGCTTTATCTTTTTTGTGACAGCGGTCTGAAGTACACGTAAATTAAATGTCTATCACAAGTATATTATTGTGCACTTAAAATGGTCTCTTTTTATCCCATGTCTTCCTCCCCTCAGACAACAACAGGGTGGTTGGTCAGTACAGTGATCAAGTAGAGGAACAACATGCCTACATCAAGGAGACAGTAGACACTGTGTTCCCCTCCAACATCAGAGTGCTACAGGTAAATAAGAGCTGATATAAGTCAAAAAGTACAATAAATAAACCAAACAAATGGCATCAGTTAAAGACTACAAACACCTCTAATCTAATGCGTAATGTGCTGTGGCTGCAGGGAGTCCTGGACAAGATCAAGTCGAAGATCCAGAAGCTGGAGAAGGCCATCCAAGCCCAGAGGGAGGTGTGCAAAGAACCGTGCAAGACCAAATGTCCCGTACCAGTGGTGTCCGGTGAGTGCAGTGCCCTCTAGGGACTGCAGCGTTCAATACATCCCATGAAAGTGCTGGAAGAAACAACGAACTTACTCATGATTTCCTTCTTCTTGGACCCGCTCAAGGGAAGTTTTTCTGTGTTTAACCACTCTCCTGTATGATTCAGGCAAGGAGTGTGAGGACATCTTCCGTCGTGGAGGAAGAGACTCCCAGATGTACATGATCCACCCTGACCCCTTCTTCCCCCCGTACAAGGTCTTCTGTGATCAGACTACCCAGAATGGAGGTAACTCAGTTAGGCCACCATTAGACTTTAATTTGAATGTTTAGGGTGTGTTTAGGTAGACGTTACCAAGAGAACTTCTTTTATTTTCCCAGGATGGGTCCTCATCCAGAACAGGCTTGATGGCAGTGTTGACTTTGGCCGACGCTGGGATGAATATCGACGTGGTTTTGGCAATGTTGCCTTCGATTCTGGCAAGGGTCACTGTGAGACTCCGGGTAAGTGACAAGTGGCAAAGAAAATGTTGAAGGGAGCTTACCAGGTACAATGGGTGGAAACCAGACACTTTAACATTTAAAACATTGTGGTTAACTGGCATACCTTTTTTCTTTGTCATGTGACAGGTGAATACTGGCTGGGTAATGACCGCATTAGTCACATAACCAAGATGGGTCCCACTGAGGTTATCATTGAGATGGAGGACTGGTCAGGAGCCAAGGTAGGTTTCTATTTACAGCACAAATTTGATTAACTGCTACTATTTACCATCAGTAAAAATAAGGTTTATTTTTGTCATATCAGGCTTTCATGTCTTATTTTCAGGAAAACAACCAGCACACCTAAAGAAAAACTTGTTCTGACTAAACCTTGGTTTCTTATTGATTACAATAAATACAACTGAAGTGAATACAATAAAAAGGATATTCCAGACAAGAGACAGGAGTCAGTTTGAAATGAAACTTTAATGCTCTCTGTTGTCATTTAGGTCCACGCCCAGTATCAACACTTCACCATCCAATCAGAGACGTCCAATTTTGTATTGGCAGTCGATGGGTACTCTGGTAATGCTGGCAATAGTTTCCTGGAAGGATCCTCAGAACTCTTTGGTGAAAACCGCACCATGACTATTCACAACGGCATGATGTTCAGCACCTTCGACAGAGACAACGACAACTGGTAGGTATCCCTGCTGGTGATCATTTGGCGGTACAAGACGTTTATTGATGTCGGGACTACTTGCTGGGCTATTTGGGAGAGAAAAAATATATATTTAGAAAAAATATATTTGCTAACAGGATAATAAGTGCACAAGGATATTCAAGATAGATGTGACTGGGCCATTAAATTGTATCTAAAAATGGCTCCTAACTTCAATAATTTACACTTTTCTCTGTCCATGCTTCCCCACACCAGGATCCCCGGTGATCCCTCCAAACAGTGCTCCAAGGAGGACGGAGGTGGCTGGTGGTACAACCGCTGCCACTCAGCTAATCCCAATGGCCGATACTACATAGGCGGAGCCTACACTAAACAAATGGCCAAGCACGGCACCGACGACGGCGTGGTGTGGATGAACTGGAAGGGCAGCTGGTATTCGCTCAAAGCCATCAGCATGAAGATCAGGCCTTTCTTCGCCTCCAGATAATCAAGTTGGAGACAGTCAACACAAACACACATGGAACACATACAGGTGGATGGACACACACATTTACACACAACTAAACGTGTCGTGGTGAGAAAATGAAGAAGAAGAAATCTGTTTAAAAAAACACCTCATTAAACATAAAAAAAGAGAATATGGAAGAGAAATAAGAATGTCAGATGAACTTGTGTCTACAGCTTAAGAGAAACATTTTGCTGGTTGTGAGTGAACATGTGATCTGTCTTTTCCTGTCATGTGATGTCTTCAGTGTGCACGACAAGGACGAGTTGATGCTAACTCTCCTCCGCTACTCAATAAACACATTGAGGAACAGACTTTGTGACTGCTCTCGTTATTTCACCGCAGTGCATGAACGAAAATGTGCCCAGTAAAACAAAGGAAACCAAACCTGTCCAGGTCCAACCTGTAGAAATAAAATAAATAAAAAATAAATAAAATCGTGATTTTTTTATCGTTCTTTTTTCTTTATTCACTCTCTTTTTTCTTTTGTCACTTTTTTGTTCTGTCGTTCTTTTTTCTTTTTTTCACTCTTTTCTTTTGTCGTTCTTTTTTGTTCTGTCACTTTTTTCTTTTTCACTCTTTTCTATCATTTTTTTGTTCTGTTCTTTTTCCTTTTTCTTTTGTCGTTCTTTTTTGTTCTATCGTTCTTTTTTCTTTTTTCACCCTTTTTTCTTTTTTATCATTTTTTTGTTCTGTCGTTCTTTTTCTTTTTTCTTTTGTCGTTCTGTTTGTTCTATCGTTCTTTTTTCTTTTTTTCACTCTTTCTTTTGTTGTTCTTTTTTGTTCTATCACTTTTTTCTTTTTTTCACTCTTTTTTCTTTTGTCGTTCTTTTTGTTCTGTCACTTTTTTCTTTTTCACTCTCTTTTCTATCATTTTTTCTTCTGTTCTTTTTCCTTTTTCTTTTGTCGTTCTTTTTTGTTCTATCGTTCTTTTTTCTTTTTTCACCCTTTTTTCTTTTTTATCATTTTTTTGTTCTGTCGTTCTTTTTCTTTTTTCTTTTGTCGTTCTGTTTGTTCTATCGTTCTTTTTTCTTTTTTTCACTCTTTCTTTTGTTGTTCTTTTTTGTTCTATCACTTTTTTCTTTTTTTCACTCTTTTTTCTTTTGTCGTTCTTTTTGTTCTGTCACTTTTTTCTTTTTCACTCTCTTTTCTATCATTTTTTCTTCTGTTCTTTTTCCTTTTTCTTTTGTCGTTCTTTTTTGTTCTATCACTTTTTTTTCTTTTTTCACTCTTTTTCTTTTGTCGTTCTTTTTTGTTATATCGCTCTTTTCTTTTTTCACCCTTTTTTATCATTTTTTATTCTATCGTTCTTTTGTTTTTTTTAAATTTTTTATTCTATCGTTTCTTTTTCTTGTCGTTTTTTCATTTTGTATTCTATCGTTCTTTTTTGTGTCGCTTCTTTTTTCCATTTTGTATTCTATCGTTTCTTTTTCTTGTCTTTTTTTCAAATTTTTTATTCTATCGTTTCTTTTCTTGTCGCTTTTTTTCCCCATTTTTTATTCTATCGTTTTTCTTGTCGCCTTTTTTCAAATTTTTTTCATTCTATCGCTTCTTTTCTTGTCGCTCTTTTTTTTTCCATTTTTTGTATCTTATCGTTTCTTTTTCTTTGTCTTTTTTTTTCAAATTTTTCATTCTATCGTTTCTTTTCTTTGTCGTTTTTTTTTTTTCATTTTTATTCTATTGTTCTTTTTCTGTCGCCTTTTTTCAAATTTTTTTGTTCTATCGCTCTTTTCTTCTCTTCTTTTTTCCGATTTTTTGTATTCTATCGCTCCTTTTCTTGTCGTGGTTTTTTCCATTTTTTATTCTATCGTTTCTTTTCTTGTCAAGCCTTTTTTCAAATTTTTGTATTCTATCACCTTTTCTTGTCAGCTCTTTTTTTAAGATTATTCTATTTACCTTTTCCTTATCTTTTTTTTCATTTTTATTCTCTATCGTTTCTTTTTCTTTCTTTTTTTTTCAAATTTTTTATTCTATCGTTTCTTTTTCTTTCTCTTTTTCAAATTTTATTCTATCATTCTGTCACTTAATCCCGATAGGGCAGTAGAAATTCAACTAGGAACTTAGGGAGGTAACAATTGAAATAATGACCAAATACAAAGGGATGAACCAAGGACCGACTGCAACCACAGGGGCTTATTCAACCAAGCACTTTCAATCACAAAGGAAAAGGCTTTCTTCAAAATTCACACGTTTCCAGCAATGCACACAGCACACGACTCCACAGGCTGTGAGGACCACTTCACCAACTGCACAATCGATGTCAGCTAACTCATGCGCCTGCAACACCGGGTAGGGCTTTGTATAATCAGCAGGCGTTAATCAGGTAGGTCAGCTGGACGAAAGCAGGGGCGGTAATTCTGAAAGTAAAGACAAGACACAACAAGCCCCACACCCGCCAAGGCGTCTGTAAAACGTTTCTTTTTTTCTTTCTTTGTTTTTTTCAAATTTTTATTCTATCGTTTCTTTTTCATTCTTTTTCATTTTTTATTCTATCGTTTCTTTTTCTTTTGTCTTTTTTTCCTCTGTATTTTTTATTCTATTGTTCTTTCTTGCCTGCCTTTTCGCTTTTTATTCCCATCGCTCTTTTCTTGTCGTCTTTTTTCCATTTTTTATTCCCATCGCTCTTTTTCGTCGTTTTTTTCAAATTTTTTGTATTCTATCGTTTCTTTTCTTGTCAGTTTCTTTTCCATTTTTTATTCTATCATTCTTTTTCTTGTCGTTTTTTTCCATTTTTGTTCTATCGTTTCTTTTTTATCGCTTTTTTTTCAAATTTTATTCTATCGCTTCTTTTTTCTTTGTCGCCTTTTTTTCAAATTTTGTATTCTATCGCTTTTTCTTGTCGCTTTTTTTCTTTTCATCTTTTATTCTATTGTTCTTTTTCTTGTTGTCGCTTTTTCCAATTTTTTATTCTATCGTTTCTTTTTCTTTGTCGCTCTTTTCTTCAAATTTTTTTTATTCTATCGCTCTTTTCTTTGTCGCTTTTTTTTCAGATTTTATTCTATCGCTCTTTTTCTTGTCGCCTTTTCAAATTTTGTTCTATCGTTTCTTTTCTTTGTCGTTTTTTTCAAATTTTTGTTCTATCGCTCCTTTTTTGTCGCCTTTTTCCAGATTTTTTATTCTATCGCTCTTTTCTTTCACGCCTTTTTCCATTTTTTTATTCTATCTTTCTTTTTCTTGTCGTCTTTTTTCAAATTTTTTATTCTATCGTTCTTTTTCTTGTCGTTTTTTTTCAAATTTTGTATTCTAACGTTTTGTCGCTTTTTTTTTCATTTTTTATTCTATCGCTCTTTTCTTTGTCGCTCTTTTTTCAAATTTTTTTATTCTATCGCTCTTTTTCTTTTGTCAGTTTTTTCCATTTTTTATTCTATCGTTTCTTTTTCTTGTCAGTTTTTTTTTTTCAAATTTTTATTCTATCGTTTTTTCTTTGTCGCCTTTTTTCAAATTTTTGTATTCTATCATTCTTTTTCTTTTGTCGCTTTTTTTTCAAATCTCTTTATTCTATCGTTTCTTTTCTTGTCGCCTTTTTTCAAATTTTGTGTTCTATCATTCTTTTTCTTTGTCATCTTTTTCATTTTTTATTCTATCGCTTTTTCTTTGTCGCCTTTTCTCAAATTTTTTATTCTATCGCTCCTTTTCTTTTGTCGCCTTTTTTTCAAATTTTGTTCTATCGCTCTTTTTCTTTGTCGCTTTTTTTTTCAATTTTTTGTTCTGTCGCTCTTTTTCTTGTCGCCTTTTTCAAATTTTGTATTCTATCGCTTTTTCTTGTCGCCTTTTTAAAAAAAAATTTATTCTATCGTTTTTTTCTTGTCTTTTTTTTCAATTTTTTTTCTGTCGTTTCTTTTCTTTGTCGCTCTTTTCTCAAATTTTTTTATTCTATCGTTTCTTTTTCTTTTAATGCTTTTTTCAGATTTTTTATTCTATCGCTCTTTTCTTGTCGCCTTTTTTTCAAATTTTTGTTCTATCGCTCTTTTCTTGTCGCTTTTTTCAAATTTTTTGTTCTATCGCTCCTTTTTTGTCGCCTTTTTCCAGATTTTTTATTCTATCGCTTCTTTTTCTTCACGCTTTTTTTCCATTTTTTATTCTATCTTTTCTTTTTCTTTGTCATCTTTTTTTCAAATTTTTTATTCTATCGCTCTTTTTCTTGTCGCTTTTTTTCAAATTTTGTATTCTAACGTTTCTTTGTCGCTTTTTTTTTCAATTTTTTGTTCTATCGTTTCTTTTTCTTTGTCGCTTCTTTTTTTCAAATTCTTGTATTCTATCGCTTTTTTTTCTTGTCGTTTTTTTAAAAAAAAAAATTATTCTATCGTTCTTTCTGTCTTTTTTTTCAATTTTTTTTTCTGTCGCTCTTTTCTTTTGTCGCTCTTTTTTCAAATTTGTATTCTATCGCTTGTCGCCTTTTTAAAAATTTATTCTATCGTTTCTTTTCTTTGTCTTTTTTTCAATTTTTTTTCTGTCGCTCTTTTTCTTGTCGCTCTTTTCAAATTTTTTATTCTATCGCCTCTTTCTTGTCGCTCTTTTTTTCAAATTTTTGTTCTATCGCTTTTTTCTTTTTGCTGTCTTCTTTTTCAAATTCTTTTGTTCCGTCGCTTCTTTTCTTTGTCGCCTTTTCCATTTTTGTTCTATCGCTTCTTTTTCTTGTCGCCTTTTTTTTTCAAATTTTATTCTATCGCTTTTTCTTTGTCGCTCTTTTTTTCAAATTTTGTATTCTATCGCTTTTTCTTTTGTCGCTTTTTTTTTTCATCTTTATTCTATTGTTCTTTTTCTTAAGTTGTCGCTTTTTCCAATTTATTCTATCGCTTCTTTTCTTGTCGCCTTTCTTCAAATTTTTATTCTATCGCTCTTTTTCTTGTCGCCTTTTTCAAATTTTGTATTCTATCGCTTTTTCTTGTCGCTTTTCATCTTTTATTCTATTGTTCTTTTTCTTGTTGTCGTTTTTCCAATTTTTTATTCTATCGCTCTTTTCTTTGTCGCCTTTTCTTCAAATTTTTTATTCTATCGTTTCTTTTCTGTCGCTTTTTTCAGATTTTATTCTATCGTTTTTTCTTGTCGCTTTTTTCAAATTTTTGTTCTATCGTTTCTTTTTCTTGTCGCTTTTTTTTTCAAATTTTTTGTTCTATCGCTCCTTTTTTTGTCGCCTTTTTCCAGATTTTTTATTCTATCGTTCTTTTCTTCAATGCCTTTTTTCCATTTTTTATTCTATCTTTCTTTTTCTTTGTCGCCTTTTTTCAAATTCTTTTTTATTCTATCGTTTCTTTTTCTTTGTCGCTTTTTCTTTTTCAAATTTTTTGTATTCTAAACGCTTTTTTTCTTTGTCGCTCTTTTTTTCATTTTTATTCTATCGCTCCTTTTCTTGTCGCTCTTTTTTTCAAATTTTTATTCTATCGTTTCTTTTCTTTGTCGTCTTTTTCCATTTTTGTTCTATCGCTTCTTTTCTTGTCGCTTTTTTTTCAAATTTTTATTCTATCGCTCTTTTCTTGTCGTTTCCTTTTTCAAATTTTGTATTCTATCATTCTTTTCTTTGGTCGCCTTTTTCAAATTTTTATTCTATCGTTTCTTTTCGTCGCTTCTTTTTCAAATTTTGTGTTCTATCATTCTTTTCTTTGTCATCTTTTTCTTTGTTTATTCCCATCGCTTTTTCTTGTCGCCTTTTCTCAAATTTTTATTCTATCGCTCCTTTTCTTTTTGTCGTGCCTTTTTTTTCAAATTTCTTTTTGTTCTATCGCTCTTTTCTTTGTCGCCTTTTTTTCAATTTTTTTGTTCTGTCGCTCTTTTCTTGTCGCCTTTTTTTTTTCAAATTTTGTATTCTATCGTTTTTCTTTGTCGCTCTTTTTTTAAAAAAAAAAAAATTTATTCTATCGCTTCTTTTCTTTGTCTTTTTTTCAATTTTTTTTTTCTGTCGCTCTTTTTGTCGTCTTTTCTCAAATTTTATCTCTATCGCTCCTTTCTTTGTCGCCTTTTTCAAATTTTTGTTCTATCGCTTTTTCTTGTTGTCTTTTTTCAAATTTTGTTCTGTCGCTCTTTTCTTTGTCTTTTTCAAATTTTGTATTCTATCGTTTTCTTTGCCTTTTTTAATTTTATTCTATTTTTTTGTTCTATCGTTCTTTTGTCGCCTTTTTTTTTTCCCATTTTTTGTTCTATCGCTTCTTTTCTTTGTCGCTCTTTTTTCTAATTTTTATTCTATCATCATTTTCTTGGGTCGCCTTTTTCAAATTTTTTATTCTATCGTTTCTTTTCTTTGTCATCGCCATTTTTATTGTATCGTTTTTTCTTGTCGTTTTTTTCCATTTTTTGTTCTATCGTCCTTTTTCTTGTCGTTTTTTCATTTTTTATTCTATCGTTCTTTTTCTTTGTCGTTTTTTTTTCATTTTTCATTCTATCGCTCTTTTCTTTTGTCGTCTTTTTTTCAAATTTTATTCTATTGTTCTTTTTCTTTGTCGCTCTTTTTTATCATTTTTATTCTATCGTTTCTTTTCTTGTCTTCTTTTTTGAAATTTATTATTCTATCGTTTTTTCTTGTCTTCTTTTTTTTTCTCATTTTTTATTCTTTCTTTTCTTCTTTTTCATTTTTTATTCTATCGTTCTTTTCTTCTTTCTTTTTTGAAATTTTTATCCTTTCTTTTTCTTCTCTTTTTTCTCATTTTTCATTCCATCGCTTCTTTTCGTCATTCCTTTCCATTTTTGTATTCTATTGTTCTTTTCTTCCTCTTTCTTTTCACTTCTTTTTTCTTTTTGTCGCTCTTTTTGTTCTATCGCTTCTTTTCGCACTCTTTTCCTTTGTCATTCTTTTTGTTCTATCGCTTCTTTTTCTTTTTCACTTTTCTTGTCGTTCTTGTTCTATCACTTTTTCTTTTTTCAATTTCTTTATCATTTTTTTGTTCTGTCTTCTTTTCTTTGTCGCTCTTTTTGTTCTCACTTCTTTTCTTTTTTCACTCTCTTTCTATTTTCTCATTTTTGTCGCTCTTTTTGTTCTATCGCTCTTTTTCATTTTTCGCTTTTTCTTTTGTCATTTTTTTTGTTCTTGTTACTTTTCTTTTTCACTCTTTTCTGTTATTTTTTTGTTCTGTTCTTCTTCTTTTGTCGCTCTTCTTGTTCTATCGCTTTTTTTCTTTTCACCCTTTTTTCTTTTTGTCGCTCTTTTTGTTCTATCGTTTCTTTTTCTTTTCACTTTTTTCTTTTTTGTTGTTCTTTTTTTTTGTTCTGTCTTCTTTTTTCTTTTTTTCATTCTTTTTCACAAAGGGCTTTGTAGACATGCAGTGTGGAGGAGATGGTGGAGTGATGGGCAGCCACCCAGAGCACTCCCTGCAAGCAGGGCTTGGTGCCTTGCTTGAGGGCACCTCAGCAGTGCCCAGGAGGTGAACCGGCACCTCCAGCTACAGTCCACCACCATCCTTTGGTCCATGGTGGACTTGAACCTTGATGATGTTGTTGTTGATGTTGATGCCAACTTTTCTCCGCTCACCAATAAACACATTGAAGAACAGACTTTGACTGCCTGTCTTATTTCACCATTACTGTATAAAGAAATTGTTGTCCTGGAGTAAAATCATTTTTACATTCATGCTGAAGAGTGTTTGAACTGAAACTAGAAACTGTCCAAGTAAATGTAGAGTCTTATTGTTGACACTGCAGCTTAATTGCCAAGCAACCAGGGACAGCTGCAGGTCAGAGCAAAAAGGAGCAAAAAGAACGCACAGAATAAAAGAATAAAAAAGTGACAAAAGGAGGAGAAAAAGAATCAAAAAGAATTAAAGAACAACTAAAGAATAAAAACAATGACAGGAAAAAGAAAAAGAAGAAAATAAGAACAAGCAAAACAAAAAGACGAAAGAATAAAAAAGAAGAAAAGGAACGCTAGAACAAAAGAAAAAGAACAAAAAAGGGAAAAGAATGAAAAAGAAATGACAGAGGAAAAAACAAAAAGAACAATAAAAAGAAAAAGAACAAATAGAGAAAAAAAGTTACAGAAAAAAAAGAAAAAATAAGAACACGCAAAACAAAGAAAAAGACGTAAAGTATAAAAAGAAGAAAAGGAACGCTAGAGTGAAAATGAAAAACAAGGAAAAACAAAGAAAAAAAACTACAAAAAAACAACGGAGCAAAATAAGAAGAAAAGAGGAAAAAAGACTGACAGATTAAAAGAAAAAAGTACAAAAGAAAAAAGGAATAAAAGAGAACAAAAGAAAAGAAACAAAGAGAAAAAAAAGAATGAAAAAGAATGACAGAGCTAAAAAAGCGTAAAAAGAACGACAGAAAAAGAAGAAAATAAGAACAAGCAAAACAAAGAAAAAAGACGAAGAAAAAAAAAGCAGAAAAGGAACGTCAGAACAAAAAAATGAAAAAAACTAAGAAAAAAAACTACAAAAAAACGATGGAGTGAAAAAAGAAGAAAAAGATTAAAAAAGAAAAAAGGAATAAAAAAGAACAAAAGAAAAAAGAAAGAACAAAAAAAGGGAAAAAGAATGAAAAAGAATGACAGAGCGAAAAAAAAGCCAAAAAAGAAAAAAGAAGAAAATAAGAACAAGCAAAACAAAGAAAAAAGACGAAAGAATAAAAAAAGAAGAAAAGGAACGGCAGAAGAAAAAAATGAAAAAAGAACAAAAGAAGAATGGAGAACAAAACTACAAAAAAACAACAGTGAAAAAAGAAGAAAAAAGAGGAAAAAGACTGAGAGAAGAAAAAAGTACAAAAAAGAAAAAAAGGAATAAAAAAGAACGAAAGAACAAAAAAAGAATGAAAAAAACAACAGAAGAAAAAAGAAGACGAAAGAACAGCGAAAAAAGAAAAAAGGGAAAAAGAACAAATAAAAGAAAAAGTAAAACAAACTGAAAAAAGGAGGGAAAAGACCTTTAGATTTAAAAAAAGGAAAAAAAGAACGACAAAGCGAAAAAAGGAGAAAATGACAAAAAGGGAAAAAAACAACAGAACAAAAAGAAAAAAGCAAAAAAAAAAAGAACAGCAGACTGTAAAAAATAAACAAAAAAGGAAAAAAAGAACGAATAAAAAAGTAAAGGACGACAGAGCAAAAAAAACAGAAAAAAGAGGAAAAAAGACGGGCAGATTCATAAAGAAAAAAATAGAAAAAAGAGAAAAGGAATAAAAAAAAGAACAAAAGAAAAAAGAAAGAAAGAATAATAAAGAGAAAAAGAAACAAAAAAGAGGAAAAAAACGAAAATAAGAACGACAGCAAAAAAAATGACAGAGCGAAAAAAGAACAAAAAATAAAAAAGAACAACAGATCAAGAAAAAAAATAAGAAGAGTGAAAAAAGGGAAAAAAGAACAAATAAAGAAAAAAGTAAAAAAAAAAAACTGAAAAAGGAGGGAAAAAGTCCTTTAGATTAAAAAAAAAGAAAAAAGGACAAAGAAGAAAAAAGAACAAAAGAAAAAACAGAAGAAAAAAGAAAAAAGACAGAAAAAAGGAGGAAAACTAAGAAGAACAGAGTGGAAACAAAAAAGATAAAAGATTGGAAAAAGAACAAAGAAAAAAGAAACTTTCTTCTTTTTTTCACTTTGTTGTTCTTTTTTTTTTTTAGCACAGTCTGAGTTATTTTATGAACAGAAGATTAAAGTTAGACACAAAAGGCTCTAAAAAGTTGAAACCTTTATTGACAGATTGAGAAGAAAGGACTGTTCAGTGTGCTGACAGCGACTAAATAATAAAACAGAGAGGAGTGTGCTCTCATTGCATCATTCATTGCATTCATGTTACTAATAAGATGAATCTTATTTACCAATAAATAAGTTGCTGCAAAAACGGACGACCCCCCTCAGTTCTGGACAGAACGCAGGATTTGGTCTGACTACAACATTTGAGGTTTAATCTTTAGAACAGAGTACGGTGAAGACAGAAGATGTTCCCGTGTACCGGAGCCCAGGGCCCTTTCAAAACCAAGTTACAGAGTGAAAATGAAATGTCCATTCTTCTCTTCTTTGCATCCTGTCATTCCAGTTCTGCAGGACCGAGAGCCCCACAGCCGAAGACTCCTAAAGCAGAACTATCTGATTCTGTTCGATGTCCTCAAACTGGGTCAACAGTTCTCTCTGGACTATCGGGATGGTCTTATACTCTCCGGATGGTGGGGGTCCTATATCCACATGCTGTAGCTTGATATGTGGGAGGTCTTCAGGACGTGTTACTGCCTTCCTTTTTAGAGTCTTGTCCATCTGGTCCATGTCACTTTGAAGCGTTTGGTAACTGGGATGATCCACGCTGAACGGTAACGCCGTCTGACAGGAGCCATAGCAGGCTCGCAGCTTCATGTCAATGTCCACCTGGTGGACGTAAGCAAGGCGTCAGCAACAAGCAATCAACACAACACTGATATGATTCTGTTATAAAGTTATTATGCTGGAAAAGATGGCTGCCTATTTAGACGGCTCCTGGCATCCCGGGCTGAGTCAGTTAGCTACACGGCTGACCGAGCTAACCACAGTTAGCGCTTCACTACTTATCGCTGGTAGCTGCATTCCCTGTTGGTATCAGGCTGGGCTCAAACCCAGTCTGGCTTCTGAGCCCAGTTCTGTTAACAGCAGATCCAGTTGGCAGCAGTTAATTAGCAGTTACTGTTCATTACTGGAGCTTAGAGATGCCTCACCTCTGTCCGATACAAGTCCTCCATTTGTTTCTGGGCACTGCGAAGCAGCTCTTCGAATTGCAGTGACAGCTTGGACGATCGATTTTGTAGTGCCGTGAAGTTTTTGGTCAATCCTTCTGCAGTTTCTGCAAACTTCAGCTCAAACACTGCAGATGAATACGATATTGATTAGACTACAGGATTTTGTCCAGAACAGTCAGCGTCATCGTCAGTCTTACTGTATCTGTTGACTATGTCTCTCCGGTTCTTGTTGTAGATATCCGTCATCGTCATCATGGACTTCTCGGCCGCGTCTTTGTACATGTTTGCCTTCTTGCACACCTTCTTCAGTTTTCTTTCCACTTCGCTTTCCATCTGCAACATCAAGCCTTTGAGTCTGCAGCCGGAGGGGCACTTAGAGACCTTTGGGGAATAAAAGCACATTTAGCAGGTTTGTAGACAAAGACCTGCTTGGCAACAGTAACTATGAACTACCATGGATCACAGGTTGATGTCAGCTATAGAAAGTCAACAGGAGGATACAAAAGAACACATTTTCTTTCAGCCACTACTGCATTTCCAAGTACTGCTCCGTTCACACTGTTATAAATCAAAGTTTCGTGTCTATTTGCGATATAAAACACAGCTGTTTGTGTTTCTTACCCAGTCGTCATCTGAACACAGGGCGACGTCTGATTTGGCTCGGCAGCGTTTCTTCCGGTACATCTGGTTGTGACTGGACGGCTTTTGGCCAACCTTGCTCTGCAGCTTCAGCCTCGCACACACTGAAGACAAGCAAAAAAACACACACAGAGTGTGATCAGTTCACCTTCAGCTGAGCTCTCACTGAGACAGGATGTAATGGCAAACATTACACACAGGCTTCAGATCTCGTGAATGCTTTTTGATTTTGACAAACTGAAATGTTATCCAGCACATTATGCTCTGGGCTGTATTTACTCTTGACCCTCCAAATGTGTTTTTAAATGTAAATATAAATAATTTATTCTCATTAAAATGAGCTGAATCTTCATTTTCCCTCAGTGAAAAGATCCAAATCACATTAATGTTTCAATGATTTGTTTACATTAAAGTTTAAGTCAAAGTCTTTAAAAGGGATCTTATGAGATGAAACACGACTAACTGCCTAAAAATATATACACAATAGTAAGTAATGATTAAAGTCCTGATATCTGAGGTAAGAAAAATGATATTTGATAACATTATGTAAATTTAAGCTTTGCTGTTACACGTGTGTTTAATGTATGTCAGGTATTATTTGAAAAAACTCAACACAGAGGCTTGTAATGCTAATACACAAACAAATCTATAAAAAGAGTGATATTAATATGACTATGTATTAAATAAGACAACACCCTTAGACACTAAAACACACAAACTAGAAGACATAAAAAGCATGCAGAGTGTAAGATATAACTCAAGTCTGACACATTAAGTTCAGCACAGACAGACTGAGGACAACATGCATGAGCTTTACTGCTGACAGAGCTGAAGAATAATTAACCATTTCTTTTAACGAGCTAAAAAAGCCTTATGTGTCTAATTATTTACACGGTCAGTGTGACATAATACAAACTGATCTGGATATTGCTGAGCAGAGGAGAGGTAAAGCTGTATATAATGTTGTACGTAAGACAAACATCTACATCTTTAATCAACTGTTCCTAAATCAGCATGATTGCATGAACATCTTAGGCGCCTCTGTTGATTTGTGATCTTGAACAAACCTAAACTTTAAAAGATTGAATTGAACCATGTTACAGACCTTTTCCACCTGAGCCTCGGAGGACACAGATGGAGTTTTTTTTTTGTTTTTTCTGTCTGATTTATTCTTCAGACTGAAATAACACCACAGACCACAGCAGCTGAAGTGAACATTGACTCTTTATTGACTGAGCAGAGTTCGGTCATTGCTCTGTACAGAGTTAAACAACAGGGAGAACATTGGTCAGTTCATGCTAACAAACAGGTCAATGGCATTTACACAGACTGCTGACAAACAAAGAAGAATCAACACAAATACCCACGGCGACACGCTAACACTGTTTGACTTGATTCTGCAATCTGGGAATGATTCACGAACAGATCAACAGTCTAAAGGTCTGGAACTTTTGGAGAGATTAAATACAGAAATGTGTGGAAAAGTGAATATTTTATGTGATTTGGTCATTTTTCTCTCCATGTCCTGTTAAAAAGCAGTACCTCGAATGAACATCCGAACCGTTTTCAGGCTGTAATTTTGCGGTTTAAACGTCACCCACACGACTCCGTTTGCAACCTCGTACGGCGTGTTTGTCTCCACGTCATATGTGCCTTTATAATAAATCCCATTCAAGTTAGCTGACTGACAGTTGTTGTACCACCACCCACCCCCGAACAGCTCTGCACAATTCTCCTCCCACTTGTCATTGTCCTTGTCAAAGGTGCTGAATTTCATCCTGTTGTGGGACAGGTAAGATGCCATATCAGACTGAGGCATCACCAGAGCGTCCCCGGCATCCCCGTTGTACCCGGACACATGCAGTGGGTACCCTTCCTCCTCTGAACCTACCCTGATAATGTACACAGCACTGGCTACAGCCCCTTCCCAATCCTCCAGCTCCACTTTTAGCATGGTTTCATCCAGATTAGTCAACAAGTGAAGGTTCTGGTTGCCTATCCAGACCTCCCCCTTGCCCTTTGCGTTGACTGAACCAAACCCGTTGCGATACTCGGCCCAGGAGCGGTTGAAGCTGAGCGCGCCACTCTCTCTTTGCTGGACTAACAACCACCCACCCATTAGATCCTCCTGGTGGCAGTAAACCTCCACTACATCTGTGGAGCCCGTGCCGCCAGGTCTGATCTTAAACAGTCCGTTCGTTTCCCCTTTCAGGTGGTTCCGGTGGGCTTCAATGCAATCTGCGAAAAGAGAGGGGCACACCGCAAGACCGCGAGTTAGCTTGGACGGGATTTGTGGCTCAAGTTAGCTGAATTTTACTGCAGTGATATTTGATAAATGAAATCCCCTTCTCCAGAGTCAGCAGGATCTTTTCTTTTTCATCACGACCTGAGTACCTCACTTTGCAAAACCTCTAACACTTGTCCCACTACCTGCACATTTCTGTGAATCTGCATTGAAATATCAGCATCCCTGTTACACAAGAAGAATTCATATCCAGTAGTTTTGAAGCCAGAAAGTTACCTTTAATTTACATTGTTTCTTTTAATTACACAATGACCCAGAATTCCTCAGTGACAATCACATATATCACCAGGAAAGTGAAAAATCTTTAAGCTCTTGTAATAAACAATGACAATTACTGTGTTCACTTCATATTTTTGGTACATAAGGTTAGCTAACAAGCTAGTTGATGCTAAAGATGTTGTCTAGCTGAATGTGCTGTTCTGGCCTTTGAAGATTTTACTCCAGGTCTGATGTTTTGGTACCTTTGCTATAATCGCCTGCCGCCAACATCGCAGGTGGTCTTCACACCGGGCGTGGATGTCAGAAGGTCATCGCTCGCATCGGACGCCATGAATGCGCCGAGGTCAGAGCTCCCGAACCGCGGTTTGTTCTTACAGATGCTTCCTTTAGTGCTACTGGTGTGGACGGGGTCTTAGTAACAGAGGAGGAGGGGAGGAGGAGGAGGATGCCTGGTCAGGCTGGGGAAGAAGGTGCTCATACCTCCGTGGCACTGTGTCTGACGCCTGCTCCACCTTCCACTGGCCCATTTTCTGTCATGATGGTGATCTTCCTGGTGCAGGTGATGGGTGTGGTGGACACAAAATCTGTACTAGGCTGGCTGAAGGATTCAAAACCTCCACCTGGATTAAACAAATCAGTGCTGCCTCCTAACTCAAAGTGATGGATTTTGAAGACGTGGAGGACAAGGTTGAGGACGAGGTTGAGGAGGCAGAGGAGGTAGAGGTGGAACTCGAGGAGGATGTTGATGGTTGAAGGACTGGAGATGTAGACGAATGTAGGGAAGTACCTGGTTCCTTGGAGATGGTTGTTGGGAATGAGCTGAGCTCAGGTTTCAGGACCGAATCGCATCGCGTTCACCTGAGAGAGAAAAGTAGATTCATGTAAAATACATTTTTGGAATTAGTTTTCTGTTGGTGGATGGTTGACTGTGCCCTGATATTCGTGTAACAGATTGCGTTTCACAATCTAAGAATTGTCAGACCGACATAACGCATTCCTCACCTCAGGGAATATGTCTTGAACTTGCGCTGTGTGTTGCAAGGCGGTTCGGTCGGATGTCCTTGGACTTGTAAATGCTGTCAGTATGAGAGTCCTGCAGTTTCCTGCTCTTCATCACGTACAGCGTCCCCACAGACTCGATGGCCTGAGCCGACTGGGAGTCCAGCTGGTTAACCTGGGAAATGGATGGACAGAGAAAGTGGCTTTTAGTAAACTCTTTTGCAAAGAAGTGGGTATTTCTGTTTTGGGAGGATGAATCTCTCCAACTTTTTGGGTTGTTCCTGGAAACAATTATCAGAATTTTTCACCATTAGAGAGAATAACTTTAGAAAAACCATAACCATCGACAGATTTTTTCAACAAAGATTTCTTGAGAGGAGGTCACAAATCCAGCCACAGGTTGAATTATCTTAAATTGGGCAATTCTCAATCTTCAAGTATTTTTGAACTTTGTCCTTGCTTTTTAATGTGACAAATAGCTTTAAATGGCTTTGAGGCACACATTTTTTCCAGTTTGTTTGTCCACTGTACATGAAAATCCTGCAAATCAGACCGATTCTTTCTCACAGTCATTGTGTTGAACGACTTTACATGACGGTGGTAACCTTGATATTTTAATTAGAATAATTTAATGAGATTTTGTTGTAGCAGTAGCAGCCATAGATATTAGTGTTTGACTTTAATTCTAAATCTGGACTCTGGGTTTGAGTTCGGTTAGATCTCACCTGTTTGTCCATCCCACGTAGCTGCTCTTGGTCAACGCTGTACTGGCGTAACCTTCACAGGATCCTTGCAGGAACGCAGCTTAATATCGATATCCACCCAAAGGAAGAGACAGAGTTTGAAATGTGCTTCCCTGCTGAGCAAATTTACTTAGGTTCATAAACTTGTGTTTCTGTAATGATGCTAAAGTTAACTAACTTAGCAGATCTCAGCTGTGATCTCAGCTATTAGCTCCAATGAAAATCATGTAACATCGTGAGTTTAAACACCTTTTAAATTTAGGTATTATGACCTTTTGATCTGCTTGCAAGCTGAAGCTTAACTAATGTTACCTGTAGGACTCTTAGTACAAATCTTCAGGCTTCTTTGTACTTTCTAAATATAAAGAAATGTATTTTTGGCCCTGTTTCATGCCCTGCGTACTTCTCCAGCTTCTGCATCTCCAATTACCTGGTCTCTGGACTGATCCTTCAGGGCGGCCAGGGTTTCAGCTGTCTGCTCATCTTGATCTTCATGTTCGTGATTTTCGCGCAGCCTCTGAGCCAAGTCGTAGTAGTTGTTGTCATAACCCGGTGGATGAAGGAGCGCTCATTGGGTTGGAATTAATAGATAACGGATACACAGGCATGCAGACTGACCGAGACTTTTTCTTGGCAACAATTAAAACTCAGCTACAGGTAATCTCACATCCACTCACCCACCTGGTGAGACCTGACTTTTATCTGACAGTTTACATACAGCAGATATACTGTCCAAAGATTTAAGTTAAAGGAACACACCAACCAGTGTCATGGTGAGTTTTTTTCCTTCATCAGTCGAGGTCTGTTTGGGACACCAGGTCGGCAGAGCGGTGCTGCCTTGTACTGTCTCCAGGAGTGCTGGCGGACCTTCGACTGCCTTCAGCAGGCCGTGGAGTCGATTATCCATCAGACCCTGAATCCCAGCCTGACGGACATTTGGGGCCCTGATGAAGGACAGGAGAGACGGTGAGGTCCAAGAAAGAAATCACGAGGTTAAAATTTGAGTTTGGTAAATTTCTGCACAAGACAGTGACACACGTTGATAAAGCAGCCGCATCTATTCATCGCTGGTACAGAAAGGCCAATTCTCTGAGTAGCACATTTTTCATCCTGGTGCCGTGCTGGACCGACGAGCCCTCTGGGATCCACCTGAAGTAGCCTGAAAATGAGAGGATTAAAAATCTTCAAGGTGGACGAAGATATTTTTTCAAATAGCAGCGCTTAAAAACAGCTTACTACAGTTCAGTTAACTAAAGGTTATTATGTAAAAGTAGATCAAAAGTTCTTTGTAAAAGAAAAGAGGTCAAATTGACGACGTACATGTGATACAAGTTTAAAAGAAATCATTTATGTAAAAGTGCCAAGAATGGAAACTTTAAACTACAGCTATTAACTTCCAAAAAAAGAGAAAAAAACAGCAAAAAAAAAGTTATTTATCTACTTGGAAAATGGAAATATTAAAGAGGTTAATTACACTAAATTACACTGCTCATTAGTGCAGTTAAACTACTAGTTTATTTACTAGTTCTCTAATCTTTTCTAGTTTTTTCATTACTCTCCAACACCGAGTAAGGAACAATATTAAACCAACTGTGTCACTACGCAAAGCAACATGACAAAAATTCCATGAGCATATATTATATAAAATTATATGGCAGAAACCTTAAAAACAGCTGCCTTCACCATATTTGAAGCTACGCAAATCAAAACGGTGGCAGACTAGGCAAATCTAGTCGCTTCCATCTGCTCTCGTCGCTTCTTCCTGTGTGAAGTCTTGATGCTGAATGCCGCTCCAACGCAGCACCGATCATTTGAAGGCTCCCGGTTCAGTCTGACACACCCGTGACTCATCAGGTCACACTGAAGTTGTGTAACGCCTGCCGTTCGACAAAGTCGCGGAGGTTTGTTTGTTGTCCTGTGTGTGTCTTTGTTGTGATAACACCCACACACTGAACTCCAAATGTAACACGCCCCAGTCCAGTGGCTACAGGACTTACTGGTATCTGATCCAGTTTGTTCTCTCAAAAGCAAAGAGAGACAAACAGCGACGGTGCATATGGAATTACTTTTGTGTCAAATCAATCCAAACAAAATTCTTCAATGTCAAACAAAAATAAGAACTTGAGAACGAATAAAATTAATTTAAGAGAGAAAAAAACTCACTGGAATAAAAAACTAAACATGTTTTTCTGTTTCCAGTTTGCTCTTGTTGCTTGCTCTTATGTTCTGCCACACCTCTCTCTCTTGTTTGTGCTCTCTGATTTTTTTTTTGATTTTGATTTTTTGATATTTTTGGCTTTTTCGCCCGCATTCTGGTTTATCTAGTTTTTCTAGTAAACTCTTTGAACCTGTCTCGAGTCTGCTTTGTGAATCCTTCTGTGAGCCCTCGATATCAACAGTCTCAAGGTCTGAAACCACCTTTGATTTGGCAATTTTGGGAATCTGCTAAAAGAGAGGGCACACCAAGAAGACCGCGAAAGTTAGCTTGACGGATTTGCCTGCTAGCTGAATTTCTTACTGCAGTGATATTTGATAAATGAACCCCTTCTCCAGAGTCAGCAGGACTTTTTCTTTTCATCACGACCTGAGTACCTCACTTTGCAAAACCTCTAACATTTGTCCCAATTAACTCGCACATTTCTGTGAATCTGTACTGAAATATCAGCATCCCTGTTACACAAAGAAGAATCTATATCCAGTAGTTTTAGCCAGAAAAGTTACTCCTAATTTACATTGTTTCTTTAATTACACAATGACCCAGAATTCTCAAAGGACAATCACATACATCACCAGGAAAGTGAAAAAATCTTTTAAGCTCTTGTAATAAAACAAATGACAATTACTGTGTTCACTTCATATTTTTGGTACATAAGGTTAGCTAACAAGCTAGTTGATGCTAAAGCACGCTGCCTAGCTGAATGCTGTTCGGCCTTGAAGATTTTACTCCAGGTCTGATGGTTGGTACCTTGTCCTATATAATCGCCTGCCGCTTCAACACGTGTGGTCTTCACACCGGGCGTGGATGTCAGGAAGGTCATTTCCGCATCGACGCCAAGAATGCGCCGAGGTCAGAGCTCCCAACCGCTGCTTGTCTCCATAGATGCTTTCCTTTAGTGCTACTGGTGTGGACGGTCTTAGTAACAGAGGAGAGTGAGGAGGAGGAGGATGCCTGCCAGGCTGGGGAAGAAGGTGCTCATACCTCCGTGGCACTGTGGGCCTCGACGCTGCTCCACCCCTTTCCACTGGCCCATTTTTCTGTCATGATGCAGTGATCTTCCTGGCAGGTGATGGTGTGGGTGGACACAAAATCTGTACTAGGCTGGCTGAAGATTCAAACCTCCACCGGATTAAACAAATCAGTGCGCTCTCCTAACTCAGTATGGATTCGAAGACGTGGAGGACAAGGTTGAGGCCGAGGTTGAGGACGAGGTTGAGGAGGCAGAGGAGGCAGAGGTGGAGTCGAGGAGGATGTTGATAGTTGAAGGACTGAGGATGTAGACGAAATGTAGGAAGTACCTGGTCTTTGGAGATGGTTGTTGAATGAGCTGGAGCCTTCAGGTACTCTAGACGAATCGCATCAGTTCCACCTGAGAGGAAAGTAGATTCATGTAAAATACATTTTGAATTAGTTTTCTGTTGGTGATATGACTGTGCCCTGATATCTGTGTAACAGATTGGTGCTTCACAATCTAAGAATTGTCAGACCGACATAACGGTCCTCACCTCAGGGAACATGTCTGAACCTTCGCTGTGTGTTGTGCTGCGGCTCCGGTCGGGATGTTCCTGGACTTGCATGCTGTCAGCATGAGTCCTGCAGTTTCCTGCCTTCATCACGCACAGCCCCCACAGACTCCTGGGATGGCCTGAGCCGATTGGGAGTCCAGCTGTTTAAACTGGGAAATGGATGACAGAGAAAGTGCTTTAGTAAACTTCTTTTGCAAAGAAGTGGTATTTCTGCTTTGGGAGTGATGAAATCTCCTCCAACTTAAGTTGTTCCTGAAAACAATTATCAGAATTTTCACCATTAGAGAATAACTTTAGAAAACCATAACCATCGACAGATTTTTCAACAAAGATTTCTTGAGAGGCGGTCACAACCAGCCACAGGTTGAATTATCTTAAATTAAGTAATTCCTCAATCTTCACATTTTTGAACTTTGTCCTGCTTAATGTGACAAATAGCTTAAATGGCTTTGAGGCACATTTTTTTCCAGTTTGTTTGTCCACTGTACATGAAAACTCTGCAAATCAGACCGATTCTTTCTCACAGTCATTGTGTTAACGTGACTTTACATGACGTGGTGTGGTAACTTCTTGATATTTTAATTAGAATAATAATTTAATGAGATTTGTTGTAGTTGTAGCAGCTTATAGATATTAGTGTTTGACTTTTAATTCCAAATCTGGACTCTACGCAGTTCGGGTTAGATCCTTACCTGTTTGTCCAGTTCCAACGAGTTGCTCTGGTCAACGCTGTAATTCGGGCGTAACCTTCACAGGATCCTTTGCAGTGAACGCAGCTTTAATATCGATATCCACCCAAAGGAAGAGACAAAGAGCTTGAAATGTGCTTCCTGCCGAGCAAATTTACTTTAGGTTCATAAACTTGTGTTTCTGTAATGATGCCATAAAGTTAACTAATCTCTAGCAGATCTCAGCTGTGATCTCACTATTAGCTCTAATGAAAATCATGTAACATCGTGAGTTTAAAACACCTTGAAATTTAGGTATTATGACCTTTGATTCATTTGCAAGCTAGCTTAACTAATGTTACCTAGGGACTCTGTAGTACAAATCTCAGGTTTCTTTTTGCAATTCTAAATATAAAGAAATGTATTTTTGGCCCTGTTTCATGCTCCTGCGCACTTCCAGCTTCGCATCTCCCACCACCTGGTCCTGACTCGATCCTTCAGGGCGGCCAGCTCAGCTGTCTGTCGATCTTGGATCTTCATGTTCGTGATTTTCTGGCGCAGCCTCTGAGCCAAGTCGTAGTAGTTGTTGTCATAACCTGGTGGATGAAGGAGCTGCTCATTGGGTTGAATTACTAGATAACGTGACACACAGTCATGCAGATCAGACCGAGACTTTTTCTTGGCAACAATTAAAAACTCAGCTACAGGTAACTTCACATCCACTCACCCACCTGGTGAGACCCATTCCGACCTTTTATCTGACAGTTTACAGCAGATATACTGTCCAAAGATTTAAGTTAAAAGTTGAACACACTAACCAGTGTCATGCAGAGTTTTTTCTTCAATGTAGGGGTCGTAGGTCTGTTTGGGACACCACAGGTCGGGCAGAGCGGTGCTTGGCCTTTGTACTTCGTTCCAGGAGGTTATGGACCTTCGACTGCCTTCAGCAGGCCGTGGTCGTAGATGATCCATCAGACCCTGAATCCTGCAGCCTGACGGACATTTGGGGCCCTGATGAAGGACAGAGAGACAGTGAGGTCCAAGAAAGAAATCACAAGGCTGAAATTTGAGTTTTGGTAAATTTCTGCAATAAGACAGTGACACGTTGATAAAGCAGCCGTACCCATTCATCGCTTGTACAGAAAGCAAGCCAATTCTCTGAGTAGCACATTTTTCATCTCTGGTGCCGTGTTGACTGGACGAGTTCCTCTGGGATCCACTATTGTACTAGCCTGAAAAAATGAGATTAAAATTCAAGGTGGAATGAAGATATATTTTTCAAATAGTTAGCTGCTAAAAAACAGCTTACTACAGTTCAGTTAACTAAAGTTGCTATTATGTAAAAGTAGATCAAAGTTCTTTGTAAAAGAAAAGAGGTCAAATTCCTGACGCACGCATATGTGATGCTGGAAGTTTAAAAGAAATCATTTATGTAAAAGTGCCAAGAATGGAAACTTTAAACTACAGCTATTAACTTCAAAAAAGAGAAAAACAGCAAAAAAGTTATTTATCTACTTGAAAATGGAAATATTAAAAGAGGTTAATTACACTAAATTACACTGCTCATTAGTGCAGTTAAACTACTAGTTTATTTACTAGTCTCTAATCTTTCTCTAGTTTTTTCATTACTCTCCAACACTGAGTGGGGAACAATATTAAACCAATCAGGTCATCACGGCAAAGCAACATGACAAAAATCTATTATATTATATTATATAAAATTATATATGAGAAACCTTAAAAACAGCTGTCATCGTGATTTGAAGCCACGCAAATCAAAAACGAGGCAGATCTAGTAAATTCAGTCGCTCCATCTTCGCTCCTGTCGTGTTTTTCCTCTGTGTGAAGTCTTGATGCTGAATGCCGCCCCAACGCATAATCGATCATTTGAAGGCTCCCCGGTTCAGTCTGACAAACCCTGACTCATCAGGTCACACTGAAGTTGTGTAATCCCGCCGTTCGATGCCGTGAGGTTTGTTTGTTGTCCTGTGTGTGTCTTTGCTGTGATAACACACCCACACACTGAACCTCAAAACACGCCCAGTCCAGTGGCTACAGGATTCCCATTGAGATCTGATCCAGTTTGTTCTCAAAGCAAAGAGAGACAAACAGCTGACGGAGCATGGAATTAGTTTTAGGTCAAATCAATCCAAACAAATTTCTCAATGTCAAACAAAAATAAGAACTTGGAGAACTTAATAAAAATTAACTTAAGAGAGAAAAACTCACTGAATAAAAATCAACAGCCGTTTCAGTTTGCTCTGTTGTTTGTTCTCATGCCTGTCACTTCTCTTGTTTGTGCTCTCTGATTTTTGATTTTGATATTTTGGTTTTTCGCCTGCACTTCTGGTTTATCTAGTTTTTCTAGTAAACTTTTTGGAACCTGTCTCGAGTCTGCTTTGTGAATCCTTCTGTGAGCCCCCTTGATATCAACAGTCTCAAGGTCTGAAACCACCTTTGATTTGGCAATTTTTTTGGGAATCTGCAAAAGAGAGGGGCACACCGCAAGACCGCGAAAGTGCTAGCTTGACGGGATTTGGCTCAAGTAGCTGAATTTTACTGCAGTGATATTTGATAAATGAACCCCTTCTCCAGAGTCAGTGCAGGACTTTTCTTTCATCACGACCTGAGTACCTCACTTTGCAAAACCTCTAACACTTGTCCTAATTAACTCGGCACATTTCTGTGAATCTGTACTTGAAATATCAGCATCCCTGTTACACAAAGAAGAATTCATCCAGTAGTTTTGAAGCCAGAAAAGTTACCTTAATTTACATTGTTTTAATTACACACGACCCAGAATCTCTTTCAGTGACAATCACATACATCACCAGGAAAGTGAAAAATCTTTAAGCTCTTGTAATAAACAATGACAATTACTGTGTTCACTTCATATTTTTGGTACATAAGGTTAGCTAACGTTAGCTGATGCTAAAGCATGTTGCCTAGCTGAATGTGCTGTTCGCTCCTTTGAAGATTTTACCCAGGTCTGATGTTTTGGTACCTTGTCCCCATATAATCGCCTGCCGCTCAACACGGTGGTCTTCTACACCGGGCGTGATGTCAGGAAGGTCATCGCCTGCATCGGACGCCATGAATGCGCCGTAGGTCAGAGCCCTGCATCCGCAGTTCGCTCCATAGATGCTTCCTTTAGTGCTACTGGTGGACGGCCCAGTAACAGAGGAGGAGGAGGAGGAGGGAGGATGCCTGGTCGAGGCTGGAAGAAGGTACTATACCCTCCGTGGTAACTGTGGGCTCGACGCCTGCTCCACCCTCTTTCCACTGGCCCATTTTCTCTGTCATGATGGTGATCTTCCTGGTGCAGGTGATGGTGTGGGTGGACACAAAATCTGTACTAGCTGGTTGAAGGATTCAAACCTCCACCTGGGATTAAACAAAATCAGTGCTGCCTCCCAATCCCAGATGGATTTTGAAGACGTGGAGGACCGAGGTTGAGGACGCAGGTTGAGGCCGAGGTTGGAGGAGGCAGAGGAGGCAGAGGTAGTCGAGGAGGATGTTGATGGTTGAAGACTGAGGATGAGACGAAATGTAGAAGTACCTGGTTCCTTGGAGATGGTTGTTGGGAATGAGCTGGAGCCTTCGTGCTCTAGGACGAATCGCATCGTGTTCACTCCGAGAGAGAAAAAGTAGATTCATGTAAAAATACATTTTGAATTGCTTTTCGTTGGTGGATGGTTGACTGTGCCCTGATATCTGTGTAACAGATTGGTGCCTTCACACCTGGGCAAATTGTCAGACCGACATAACGTGTCCTCACCTCAGGGAAATGTTCGAACTTGCGCTGTGTGTTGTGCTGGCGTGCTCCGGTCGCGATGTCCTGACTCTGTAAATGCTGTCAGTATGAGAGTCCTGCAGATTCCTGCTCTTCATCACGTACAGCCCACAGACTCCTCTCGATGGCCTGAGCTGACTGGGGGAGTCCAGCTGGTTAATCCTCGGGAAATGGATGGACAGAGAAAGTGGCTTTAGTAAACTCTGTAATGCAAAACTGCAAAACTCATCTTTTGTGTATATGTATATATAAATAGAATTTATTTAAATTTTAAATGTGTTTTTGTTGCACGTCGTTGGTTTGAAATGACTTGGGAGGCCAAACGTAGTCCTCTAACTAAATACACATCAGGATCAGATCTCAGTCTATTTATGCATCTGTTTTGAAAGAATGCACACAATTTGTTCTAGAGGTGGAATTTGGCATGAACCCATGTGTCTACTTATTAGATAACAGCTGAATTTCAAATTACTTTTAATTAATATACAGTATTTTGCAAAGAAGTGATATTTCTGTTTTGGGGAGTATGAATTCTCCAACTTCTTTAAGTTGTTCCTGAAACAATTATCAGAATTTTTTACCATTAGGAGAGAATAACTTTAGAAACCATAACCAGACAGATTTTTCAAGATCTTTGGTTAACAAAGATTTTTTGAGAGTAGATTCATAAAGAATGCACTTGAACCAGAGTCTTTAATATATGTAAGAAGAGTTACTGTTACATACAACTCTGATGTTGTTTTTATTTGCTGAATTCATATATTGTTTAGTTTCTGTACTGGTGTAGCACAAGTGTACATGTATCATATGTTCTTTCCTTGTTTGTTAGTTTGTTGTGCTACACTTGAACTTCATTGTCTTGTTCCTTTTTTGGGTTGGTTTGTTTTAATAAGTATACTAATTATTAATTGTATTAATAAGTATTTATTTTGAGGGCAGAGTGAACGGTGGAGGACACAAAGTGTACTATGATATCTGCATGTCTACTGGTTCTTGTTATGGTACACTCTTTGAACTAAAAATCTTTATTGTCACAAATTTCACCACAGGTTCCTTTGAATTATCTAAATTAAGTACTTTCACCTTTCAAGCATTTTGAACTTGTCCTGCTTTTAATGACAACATGGTAATGGCTTTGAGGCACATTTTTTTCCAGTTTGTTTGTCCACTGTACATGAAAACTCTGGCAATCAGATCAGATTCTTTCTACAGTCATTGTGTTAACGTGATTCTTTACATGACGCGGTAATCCTTTTTGATATTTTAATTAGAATAATAATTTAATGAGATTTTGTTGTAGTTGTAGCAAGCTTCATAGATATTAGTGTTTGACTTTTAATTCTAAATCTGGACTCTGGGTTTGAGTTCGTGGTTAGATCCTTACCTGTTTGTCCAGTTCCACGTAGCTGCTCTGGTCAACGCTGTACTCGGCGTAACCTTCACAGGATCCTTTGCAGGAACGCAGCTTAATATCGATATCCACCTCCAAAGGAGACAAAGAGTTTGAAATGTGCTTCCTGCTGAGCAAATTTACTTAGGTTCATAAACTTGTGTTTGCAATGATGCTATGCTAACTAACTTAGCAGATCTCAGCTGTGATCTCAGCTAGTTGAAGGCTCCAATTGAAAACTCATAACATCAGTATTTAAACACCTTTAAATTTAGGTATTATGACCTTTGATCTGTTTGCAAGCTAGCTTAACTAATGTTACTCAGGACTCTAGTACAAATCTCAGGTTTCTTTGTACTCCTAAATATAAAGAAATGTATTTTTGGCCCTGTTTCATGCTCCTGCGTACCTCCAGCTTCTGCATCTCCACCACCTGGTCCTTGACTCGATCCTTCAGGGCGGCCAGGGCTCTCAGCTGTCTGTCGATCTTGACTCATGTCTGTGATTCTTCTTGCGCGCAGCCTCTGAGCCAAGTCGTAGTAGTTGTTGTCATAACCTGGTGGATGAAGGGAGCGTTCATTGGGTTGAATTAATAGATAACGTGATACACAGGCATGCAGACTGACCGAGACTTTTTTCTTGGCAACAATTAAAACTCAGCTACAGGTAACTTCACATCCACTCACCCACCTGGTGAGACCTGACCTTTTATCTGACAATTTACAGCAGATATACTGTCCAAAGATTTAAGTTAAAGTTGAACACACTAACCAGTGTCGATGGTGAGTTTTTCCTTCACGTAGTCGTAGGTCTGTTTGGACACCAGGTCTGCAGAGCGGTGCTTGGCCTTGTACTGTTCCAGGAGGCTGCGGACCTTCTCGACCGTCTTCAGCAGGCCGTGGTCGTATTTATCCATCAGACCCTGAATCCTGCAGCCTGACGGACATTTGGGGCCCTGATGAAGGACAGGAGAGACAGTGAGGTCCAAGAAAGAAATCACGAGGCTGAAATTTGAGTTTTGGTAAATTTCTGCAATAAGACAGTGACACATTGATAAAGCAGCCGTACCCATTCATCGCTTGTACAGAAAGGCCACTCCCTCTGAGTAGCACATTTTTCATCTCTGGTGCCGTGCTGGACAGGACGAGTTCCTCTGGGGTCCACTCCTGAAGTAGCCTGGAAAATGAGAGAGATTAAAAATGTTCAAGGTGGAATGAAGAAGTGCTTTTAGAGGCACAAATAGAAAAATACAGATTTCATTTAAAAAATATATTAAATAATAAATATATTAAACCAAGATTTGTCACTCAGACATGCATCTTAAATCTAAATAGTACAATAAATTATATTTTTATTCGCACAAAACCTTCATCCAAATAGCAGCGTTTAAAAACAGCTTTACTACAGTTCAGTTAACTAAAGTTGCTATTATGTAAAAGTAGATCAAAGTTCTTTGTAAAAGAAAAGAGGTCAAATTGACGACGTACATGTGATACAAGTTTAAAAGAAATCATTTATGTAAAAGTGCCAAGAATGGAAACTTTAAACTACAGCTATTAACCCCCCCAAAAAACAGCAAATTTTAATTATTTAACTATTTGGAAAATGGGAATATTAAGAGAGGTAAATTACAAGCAAACTAATGCAAAGGACAGTTAAACTACTAGTTTATTTACTAGTCTCTCATTAAGTGTCCAACACCGAATTAGGTACGAATACTAAACCAATCAGATCAAAGCAACATGACAAAAATTCTATTATATTATATAAAATTATATATGAGAAACCTTAAAAACAGCTGCTCACCATATTTGAAGCTACGCAAATCAAAACGAGGCAGACGAGTAAATTCAGTCGCTCCATCTTCGTTCCTGTCGTTCTTCCTCTGTGTGAAGTCTTGATGCTGAATGCCGCTCCAACGCAGCACCGATCATTTAAAGGCTCCCGGTTCAGTCTGACACACCCGTGACTCATCAGGAAACGTCTGATCAGGTCAGATCGAAGTTGTGTAACGCCCGGCTGTTTGAAGCCGTGATGTTTGTTTGTTGTCCTGTGTGTGTCTTCAGGATTTACTGTTTGTTCTCTCAAAGCAAACAGTGACAAACAGCTGACAGTAACAATTATGAGCCAGTAATTACTCAAACGATGACAAACCAACAAAAAAAAGGGACACAAAATGATTTGTGTTGTTTGAATATGTTTGGTAACAGTTTTCATGTTTCGTAATTCAAAATAAATTAAAGCCGCAAGCGGCATTGAACGGGCCCTCCCGCATGTTGGCATGTTGGCATGTGCCCATGTCGGGCAAGTTTTAAGTCAATCAGAGTCAAAACAGAACATAAGAAGCAACCACTTTTTTGTCATAGCCACACCGTTTCATCAAAATTCATAATTTTGATAACTTTTCATAGTCAAGGCCTTAAGAACACACACGCCAAGTTTCAATTAGATGGGATGAAATCCCTCAGAGGAGTTTGTTAAAATAGTCCACAGACATTAGCCAGAATTGGGACAATGGGTCAAATTTGATGGATCGCCACGCCCACACAGTTTCATTAAAAATCCATAATTTTGATAACTTTTACTCAGGAAGTCTATATGAACACACCTACCAAGTTTGAAGTCAATTGGATAAAATCCCTAGGAGGAGTTCGATCAAATATGACCCCTTCTCAACCAGCCCGAAACACCAAAAATGGTGATTTTCATTCTTAAATATCTCACTTCCTGTTCATTTTAGCCCATTGCTCCAAGAGACTTTTTCGTAGGTCTTCCCATGATCTACAATTCGGCTGAGGTTTCATAACTCTGTGTCCAAAACTGTGGCACAGCTGCCTCAAAGAAAAGTTCAAGGGGGCGCTATAGAGCGATCTTGCCCTCTCATCCCCATTTTGAGAAGAATTTATACTTAACATAAATATAATAAATAATAAATAATCATAAATAAACAGATTTTGTTTTGTTCTTTTGGCTGTGGAGCAGCAGTGAGACACAAACTAATAAAAAAGGGTGAAATTTGAGCTGTTATTACCATGACGACTGAACTTAACCAGACAAATATCAAAATATCACCGTGTGGGTCATTGCCAGGTAATCATACCAACCTTGTGAGGACTGCGGGACCTTGGACAGTTCAGATGTGCTGCAGCAACGTCGCCACCTACTGGAAGAATCACTGATCATGTAAGACTCACCATCAGTCCCAGAGTGTTTTTTTTAACTTACAGTTTTGAGTGTGAATACTGTTAGCAGAATTTTATTTAGTTTGTTCCCAGTATTTGATATGAAATCTATATTTTTACATGAAGAAGGAAGAAATATATAATGAATACAGAGTACCCATCTCTGTTGGTGGGCTTCTCACCTTCTGGCTCCGGCCTTACAGCAGGTGTCAGGTCAGCTGGTGTCTTGAAACAGTCCACCAGGTAGATGGACAGCTGCTTGAAGCCCAGCAGAGACAGACTGCTGGGAGACGCCATGATCAAACGACGGACCTGAAAGATCAACAGCTAAATGTCAAGACTAGAATGTGGAGACCACGTCCAGGTTTTAGACAGTCTGCGGGGATGTCACAGAGACCACGTCCAGGTTTTAGACAGTCTGCGGGGACGTCACAGAGACCACGTCCAGGTTTTAGACAGTCTGCGGGGACGTCACAGAGACCACGTCCAGCTTTTAGACAGTCTATGACAGTCTCAGAGACATGTCCAGGTTTTAGACAGTCTGTGACAGTCTCAGAGACTTGTCCAGGTTTTAGACAGCACAAACATAAACTCCAAACTCACCACCGGGAGTTAATCCAGACTTTTTCCCATGTTTGAGCTAAACTTCTGAAAATGTCCGTAAATGAATGAACCTCCTCGTCTTTACGTTTTTGTTTTGTCTCCTGTGTGTTCATAGTGTTAAATATGAGAATAAGTTCGTATAAACGAGTTTAAAGTTCAGCTCAGCATCCGTTAGACAGCACACGTTTGCCCACATATGTTTGTTTTCCTTCCGGTTTAGTTGACGGACGGGTTTGTCAACCAATGAGCTGCGAGAAAGGGAAGAGGAGGCGGGCTGCTTTTAAGGAATATGGCGGCAATTGCTGCGTGCGTTGCCTAGTTACGAGGAAACGGCAGCTGCGTAGGGACAAAAATCAGATAATACGCGTTCAATATTAAAGATTTAACTTCACTGTCTGTTAAATGACCTCTAAATATACTATTTTTACAGCTGTTTCACTGATATTACGTTGATTTTATTCATATTTTCATTGTTTTTTATTCTCTGTCTCAGTTGATTTTATGTATGTATAGACAGACCGGCAGACAGACAGACAGACAGATAGATAGATAGATACTTTATTAATCCTCGAAGGGAATTTAGGTCATCATAGTATATTTGAATACAATAAAAAATACAATTGAATAAAATACTGAGGTAGAAAAAAAAACACAGAAAGGAGCAAGAACACCTAAAAAAACACAAGATACATAGGTAGATAAGGTGCAGTGGCAAGATGATGGAAATAGTTGGGTGATATAATCACAGTACTGTATATCTAATATAGTATATCTAATATAATGGATAGTATTTTAATTTTGAGCTTTATTTTTTAACGTGAGATTAAATTAGACATGTTGAGATTATCTTTAGTGTCACAGCAGCATGACGTCAGTGCACAGAAGTAAAATGGGTTAATGTATGAAGTCAGTCTTTGGCTATTTTAAGAGATTATTTGCTAAATGTCATAAAACAATATACACATAACAATAGTGTCCAAATGTGGAACACTGACATGCAAAGACAAAAAGCATGCATACACATGCAGCTGCTGCTTGTAGCTCTCTCTAAACACCACTAGATAGAGCCACGTGGACATGTTTGTCCTTTACAGCTGACGCCCGCCGTGCAACCTCCGAACAGTGTGTTTGACTCAAACGAATGATTTCTAATCATTTAAAAGAGAAACAGTGCAGCTTCATGACACACAGGTTAAACAATGTAGCCAACAGAAGAGGGTTGAGAAATTTGTTCTGGTGAAGCTTTAACACACAACATTCATGTTTAAATGAAGCGTTTTGTCCATGATGAAAAAAGAGGCTCAGAAAAAAAAGACATCCTGAGGGTCTTTAGGCTGATAGCAGATAAAGACGTGAACAATCAATATAACAGTGCAAGACTGATGGCACACACTCGAGCACAAACACACACATGCACACAAATCCACGGGCCGAGTCCTTTGATAATTTGCTCGTTTGAAGATGGACATTTTTGAAATCCCTTTGAAGTGACTTTTACTAATGTTGTTCGTTTGTGAGCCTCAATTAATTCACTCAAACATTTCAAATTCAAAGTCTCTTTTTTTCCTCTCTCTCTCTCTCTCGTATAATTAATTCATGTATGATGCAGAATAGCTGGAATAGAGGGCCAGGCAGGATAAAGTGCCACAGAGATATGTCTTTAATCCTCCGAGCTGCTGGAGCAGAGCGCAAATGTCTGCAGGCCTGAAAGATAGCGTTTGTGCTTATTTGATATTTTTTGGATGGTTTATTGGTAAAAATAGACAGAATTACCTTTAAAATGAGTGTGTTGGTGCAACAAGCGGAGCAGTGGTCAGGACTCTCTCTCTACTAAATGGCAATTTTATACATAGAATTAAGCTTTCAAACCTTTAAAATTCATTCAAAACACATGGTAATGTAAAAATGCTGTCCGGACTGTGAGCTGTGTGTTAGTGTTTGTACCCATTTTGTGCCGTTTTGGACCACCGGGAAGACGAAGAGGTCTTCAGGTCCAGCAGTCAGCAGCTTCTATGGACATAATGTCAGAGGAGCAGAGAGTGAAGAGGACGCTGACGGAGGAAGCTAAGAAGAGAAAAGGAGAGAGTGAGCGAGCAAGTTGCAAGTAGTTGCTCATTTAGATGTATTCAGACAAATATTCGAGTACAGCTGTCCATATTTACCACAGAGCAATTACAGTGTGAACCTTTGTCTGATTTCTTGTGTTTCTAAAGATGTTTATAGGCCCACCAAGCTTCAAACTCATCAGTATCTTAGTTGCTTTAACCTGTAACGAGGGATAGATTCTGTGTATTTAAATTTCTACACACCTCGACCTTCTCCATGAACCATGAAAGAAAGAGAGAAAGACATGGATGAAGGTGGAGAAGGGGAGTCCCTTGAGCTCTTGTGGTTGGTCTTTACATGATCCAAGGACAGAAGAGGTTTCCTGCTGGGACTTTATTTCCCTGCAAACACGTCGAGGTCTCATCAAACGAAGACTCGGCTGACTGGAATCCTCCTGGGTGTCACCAAAACACACCAACCAAAGCCATTTGTGTGCAAATGTTGACCTGCTAGCTGTGTGTGTGTGTGCGTGTGTGTGTGTGTGTGTGTGTGTGTGTGTGTGTGTGTGTGTGTGTGCGTGTGTCCTGCTTTCTGTGGAAGAAATTGAGGTCAAAATGTTGAGCTGTTACACTCAGTTTACAGACTGTGAATACTAATAACTGAATCTAAACGTCTCAGTTTAAACTGTTTGTGAGCTCATCTTTCATTCATGATGTTTCTGGTACTGACCCAAAACGTGTCTGAAAAAAACTGATCAAGTCCCAAGTCAGAGTGATCAGACTGGTTTGAAGCATAATGATGAAGTCCAGGGACAAAATTCAGCTTTATTATCATCATATAATACAGGACTGCCCAGTGAAATGCAGCTGAAGCGCCTTCCACTCCAGAACATCGAAGGTTTCATGAATTAACAGTGTCAAAGTTCCTGTTCAGAATGAAATGTATGTACGTCCAAGCCATACCAGTCCAAGATTAAAATATATGTTAATATTTCTGTCAGCAGATGCTGCAGGCCGTCAGTGTGTCAAACCTGACACCGACACATAGAGGAGAACAATCAGCAGCCAGATGCCACTGAAGCCTACACGTCTTTTCAAGCAATCCATCGTGACAGTTTGAAGGTTCAAGCAAACATTCCTGTATCGTTATTCAGAAACGTTTTCTGAACGGATCTGTAATGTTGCTGCCGCCTTGTTGAATCTACAGTCGGCCACAGACAACATGACCTCTCCGTGTTTACCCAGCAGACCCACAAGCTTTCTCTGAATACATATCAGATGTCTGTCTGTTTAGTTTGGCTGTCTGAAGTCACACACAAGCAATGATTTGGCAATGTTTGGTGCTAGCAGGTAGCACTCAGCAGTGTGGAGCGGGAAAATATATATATGCATCAAAAAGAAGAGAAAGGAGCCACGCATACGAGGTGAAGCGAGTGAAGCCTTTTTTTTTTGTCCAGCGACATAGCGGACATCAGATACAGATCTAGAACAAAACAGATGAAAGCTGACACACACACCTTTGTTACAGGATGACATTTTAGGGTTTGCCAAATCCTTCAAATCTTTGCACCGCTGTATTTTAATCTATATTTCCTCAGTGGTGTAGTTCGTAGGGAATTGGCCGATTCAAGTCCAGTATGGACCAAAGTGTGGACAGTCGACTGGTAGCTGGAGAGGTGCCAGTTCTCCTCCTGGGCACTGCCGAGTAAACAGCCTGAGCAAGGCACGGGCCCCCCAGCTGCTCTCGCCCCGCTGTGTGGGTGCCATCACTCCACCATCTCTTTCCCCTCAAAGGATCAATAAAGTATCTAATAAATAAATAAAAAATAATGATAATTCACTATCAGCCAAAGCATTTTCAACCATCCTCCTCGCAGTGAAGGAACTACAGCTGTTTCTACATCTGCAGTTCCAACCTACGCTTGGCAAACCAAGACTAAGACCAAGACTAAGTCTAATAAAGACTTTTGTTTGGTCGTCTCACTGTGCAGACAGCGTCTCCCTTTTCTTTGTTGGTGTTCTTCAGTAGTTTTCAGCTGAATTAACCACAGCATGACCCTGCAAAGGCGTCCCTGCCAGCTTTGAAAACAAACCGAGGCTGTGTGCCTTTAGATATCATGTTGATGATACAGATATGATGATATCCAGCCTCTACTCTCTCCCCACCTCCCCACACTTGTATTCTGAGTGCCAAAAAGTGAGAAAAAGCCAAAAGTTCAAGATGAATTCAACCGATTTGAATTGTTTTTAATAGATAGTATGTTTCTTTTGGCCACAATAATTGAGATGAATCAAGAAATCAGAACTGATGCATTGCAAGTGGTTTGAGCAAAAGTTTGATGTGAATTTGGTTAATAAACAGTTTCAGTGCCCTGTTCCATCGTACACCACCACACACGGGGGATTACTCAGACTTTCTGGATTTCCTGCGCCTCAGCCAACCCACTGATCTGTTTGATTAAAATGTAAAAAGGAGGTGAGCTGGTGCTCTGAAATCAACACGCTTAAAGAGATCTACGTCAAAAATTCAACACTCAAACTGGGGCTTTGACTAAAACATCATGCTCTCTAATTGACACACAAGAGATTTTGGTTTTGGTTTCTGGTGTTGACGCTGCTGGGAAATGTTCTGCATGCAGGAAGTGGAAACACATGAAATGCAGTGCAGGGCGTCACAGAGATGGTAAATGGACTACATATGTATAATTCACTTGTTCGGCATCCATCCATTAAACTTTGGTTTAACCGTTCATTCATGGTTCCCAGAGGATTCATTCTACTGATTTTGATTACTCTGTGACCCGAGACATCAACCTCATGTCGCTACTGGTTCTGTGGGAATTCGGACTCATCGTGACACTTGCAGGCCTACGTTCTAAATCTTTGCTTTGGCTCTGTGATGACCAACAACGTTCTCTGAACGTTCTCTGGTTCTAGAGAGATTTTGCTGCTTTCTGTCTGTTTTATATAATTCTAGTTTTGGTCATTTGCTTAGAAAAAAGACATTTTATGACAGATTTATGGGATTTTATTCCTTAAAACATTCACACTTCCACATGTTAAATATCATATTCTTCAGTATTCAGGACAAACTGCAGTTTCATGAATTGAATGTTGATGTGTGGGTTTCTAAACATGGCAGAAAAATGTATGTCACGTTCACAACATGTGGGAGTTACTATAATTACCAGCTTCGGACTTAAATACTGGACGTAAATACTGTTTACACCAACATCCAAGTCGTAATTATAACTGGGAAACTCATTTTTCTGAAAGTGCCTGATAAGGGAAATAAATGAAGATGCCTCACATCGAGCAGACGTCAACATGCAGAGAAATTAAAAACAAATTTAATGGAGATAACGCTTCATTCATTCAGTGTATTTAACCCTCACACGACCGGTTCTGCCCATGTATGTTTTATTTCACCAAGCTCTCACCAACCACTAAAAGTCAGTCCCAGATTTACTCTTGTCCTTCTTCTTCTTCTTCTTCTTCTTCATCCCGGTGGTCCAAAAACTTTTCTGGAACAGAGAAGAAGAGAAGTTACATGTTGCTTTAAATCGACAAATGGTTTCAGCTGTACTATAAACTCTTTGTATGTGTAAAAGTAACTGAAGATGTCAGATGAATGTAGTCACCATAGTGACAACTAGAAATTTTGTTTTCCTTCCTCCTAATTTCAACTCTTCTATCAATGTTCACATCCTTCCTTCCTTCCTTCCTTCCTTCCTTCCTTCCTTCCTTGGTAAATCTATATATTTCCTTTTCCTACATTAATTACCATTTCCTTCCCTCCTTAATGTCACTTCCTTTCCTACTCCTTCGTGTCCTTATGTGTTGTGTTCTCTCCTTTCTTGCCTCACTCTGTTTCTATCTTTCCTCTGGTCTTGTTTTCTTCTCCTTGTCTCCTTCTTCCTTCCACCCCTCGCAGATCCCACGAGGATGCTAATTGGCTTCTGATGTATTTTTAATGTTCAGGCACCAAAACCACAGTCTGCCTGCCATCGCGTGTGGTGTGTGTGTGTGTGTGTGTGTGTGTGTGCATGCATGTTTTCGTGGATAATCCTGTGACAGCGCACGATTTGTACTCATCTCTCCTTGCTTCAATCCACTCTCCCGGCAGAGGCCTTTAATGGCAAACAGAGAGAGTGGAGTAACAGGAAAGTCACACGGGAGAGTTTCCTGCCCGCTGCTGTTGAAAGTTTGTGGTTAACAGCTTTTCCATCACGGTTTGACGATGGCTCCGCGTCATTAAATGAACTCTCAGCCTCGCGTCATGCTGCCGGCAAACTGGGTCACCCGTGTGTTTGTGTATTCTCGTGGGTTCAAACTGTCCTTAAAAGAGTTGAAACTTGAAGACAATGAGGACGCACGGCTCCTCCTCAGCTCTCTAAAGGAAGACTTCAACATTTTGTGATAGATCGTACATTTAAGTGCGTGACATTTCACGTGTCAGACTCGAAGCAGATATTGTCGTCTTCCTTGTCAAAGCGGGACTCCCCAGTATGAACGTCACCATCTTAGTTTTTTGGAGCCAGAAGTGACCATATTTGGACGACAGCAGCATAGCATTGTTCACCTTTCCTGAAATTTTGAACAAGACTTCTGCGTGAGTCAGACTTGATTTGATGGAAATACAAAACAATAAACCTACAATAACAATCTGAGCCAGTCAGAGGCAAAAATGAGGATTTTAATGAATGTATCTTGTATCTTGTGCACAATTGTCCACAAGAATTGCGTAGAAGCTCATTTCAGACTCACACATTACAATATTCTACCAGCTTCCATTCACCTCGACCGCTCCTTCTGTTGGTACGTGGATCCCGTGCGTACACTAAAAGACGTGCATTAAATGAACAACACTGTCTGACTCACCCTCTGTGTGTTGCGTAGCAGGAAACAGCTGGTGGACAGTGTACAGTGTGTATCCGGTTTGTTTACAAGTAAACATGAAAAATGGCTGTTTGTGGTTTATTTTATGCTACAATTAGAAGAACTGTATGATTTACTGATAGTGTGCTGTGTGTGGGTTTTAATTATACGCCGGGTATACGTGTGCATGCATGTGTGAATACTTGGAAGGGTCTGAAGCTCGTTAATGAAGTGCGGATACTGTGTTATATAAGAAAACCTCGAATACACAAGTCTGTATGTGAAGTTCCTCAGAGTACATTAATTAAGTAGTGTGTGCGTGTGTGTGCGTGTGTGTGTTTGACAGAGAAGATGAATGAACCAGGATGAGGTTTCCATTAATCATTCTTGAATATTTCACACACATCAGTGATTTCTGTGTGTGAAAAGAAAGAAGGTGATAAATTACAGACAGTACACGCTCGTCTGAATAATTTGATGTTGCATTTTTCACGTTACTGACTTCTCGTGGTTCTCTTGAGGGACTCATTGTTCTTGTATTTGTTTCTGTGTCTGGCAGAAGATTTTTCATTATTACTGTTGCTGCTAGCCGTTTACTTTGTGCTAAGCTAAGCTTCATATTTACCGTAGAGACATGAGAGCGGCATCAATCTTCTCATCCAACTCTCGGCAAGAAGGTGAATAAATTTCATAAAGTGTCAAACTATTTACAAGTTTCTTATCCAAAACACCTCGTTGTCTCCTGCCTAAAGAAAAAATACCAACTCACATCATCTCCAGTAAACAGAGGCACTCGACCGGCTCTCCCTGCCCGGGCGGAGGCTGTTTTCTGAGGGGAAGTTCTCCAAAGAGTCGACAGGGAGGACTGACCGGGCCACGCAGGTTTCAAAGACCTTTTCTAATAAGTCACCAAAGACACCAACTATGACCACATTACTGTTCTAACAATGTGGGTTACTTGAGATTTCATCGGTTTTCTGGCTCACCAGAGAGGCGGCGTGGAGGACCGACCTGGTAAAACGAGTGTTACATCAGACTCAGATTAAAAAGCTTCTGCCACATGAGATGATGAGCAGGTACATCGCACAGTTAATTACTGTATGAATTAAAGGATGCAGTCAGTGTGCTTACATGGTTTTACAGTGTGCGACAGTATTAAAGCAGTTTGTCACCTCGAGGCTTTTCAGGAATAATTTCATTCTGTTTTTCTGCTTGGTTAACTTTTTCCAGGTGTGTGTGTTTAAAAATGTGTGTTAGTAAGGAGATAAAGGATTTCTGAGATAAATCTGCTGATCCGGCAGGTTTTGGGTTTAGTGACTCTGAGACGATACAGCTTTCTCTCACACGTCTCCGTTTGTGCACTAATGAGGACCCTCGTTAACGTGACACCTTCCTGGTCACTAACCTTCAGTTAGACCTGATTCTAACCTCCAGCCAGGAGCTGGGCTAAATGTCCTCACCTGTAAAAATGTCTTCATCTTCCAGAAACGTACCCGCATCAGAAACAATGTCTCAACTTTTCCAGGGTAAAGATACGAAACTAGACTACCTGAAGCATCTGTGGCTTCTTCCAGTCTTCTCTTTACAAACTTTATGCTGATCACATGCAGCTTTGGGCAAACCGATGCACTTTTCCACATAGTATATGTTATTTGGTATATTTTAATATTTCTGTATACCAGCGTCCCTGAACAGTCTTATGATTACATAAACTGGATCTGACTCTTGTGGATTGGTTGTGATAATGTTAGCACCCCGAGGAGCAATTTCATTGAGCTCACTGTATAAAACATACCTGTCGTGACCTTGAGGATCTTCACAGCCTCATCGAAGCGTTCGATCACTAACGAGAGACTGAAGGCGTTCATAAGGGTGGACGGCTTTCCACACTAGATTCACAATAAGGGAGGTTCTGTGATATCAACATAGGACGAGTGCTCGACCCCTAACCACCAAAATCAAAGTTTTGAATCCCACATCACTGGGATCAGCTCTGCTGGACATTTTTCATCAATGAGACGGATAAACTGGATAAACATTTTTGAGCCAAATTTGTGTGACAGTGACGTCAGTGGAGAGGAGCAAGGATGATGGTGTGATGCAGATCCAGTAAAAACAGTAAGAAGCTGGACTGCTGCATTCCTCCTGAACAAAACAAGCTTTAGACATTAGTTAGCTCCTGACATCCAAATGTTGTACACCCTCTCTGTGGGTATAATGCTGACCTGGATTTCTTGATTAAAGATCTATGTCACCCCAAAAAAAGACAAAAATTGGGTCCATGGTTGGGAGATTCTCTCCACAAATGTCCTAAACTTTCTAAAATGTCTTTCGTTGGTGAACTGTCCACGCTTTTTAAAAATGTCCTCAAGGTCTAAAACTTTAATTGGCCCTACCAAATAAATTGTAAGCCTGCACAGACACGCACATACACCTTTGGAAAATTACCCTTGAGCGAGCCGTTTAAATTAAAAGAAGCATATCAGTGTTTTTGCATGTTGTAGTCAATTAACTACACATGAAAGGTTTAAAATGAACTTCTTACCTTCAACTGTGGTTTTTCCCTCCACATAATGAAAATTCAACCTAATTTAAAGAATCTGTCCAAACAAATTACAAAAAGAAGACACTTCCTCAACCTGGCATTCATTCATTCATTCTTTGCTCTGGTTATACTTTTAAGTGTATCCAGTGAGGTTTTAACATTGTTCAGAAGCACAGCAGAGCTCACAATCATCCACTGAGAAATAACTAAACAACAGGAAGCGTCCGAGTTCAAAGACTCCTCCTGAATAATCTGTGTTTGTTCTGTTTTTGCATTGAACCTCTCGTACTGTAATGCACTGAAGAACGCGGTGAGACTCGCTGCTCAGTGCGGCTGAGGTCTAAAGTTCAGTACTAACACTGTCTTCCTCATCAGGGCGTGCAGTCTGGGGAAGATTTAATGATTTCAGAAGGTGTCCTGGGATTCGGATACTGACTCTGAATTAACTGAGTTTATCAATTATGAATAGTCTGAAGGGGAGGACGTGCAGAAGGAACATCATTTAATATATATTCTCTTTGGACTGTTCTTCTTTGTAAATATGAATGGATGGAAACAGAAACTGCAGATGAGATGACTGGACTTGTTGCCTCCGCCCCCCCTGTCTGTTTTAGTCATTATTATCGTTATTTTCATGGCATCAACCGTCACAAATATCAAACTCATGGTGCCACTAGAGGGAATCAAGGATAGAGCCATCAGGTGACTTGCTGAGGTATTTTAGTTCAGGTGGTTGTCTGATGGAGAGCTCACCTTTGTTTGTTTTTAAATTGATGCTGAGTGTGCCTTGATCGAAGCCATGCTGTGCTTGTGTGCATATACATATACGTGTTAACACATAAAACAATGGAATAAAAAAAAAAAAGATTCATTTCTGATCTAACATTATATATTTTTTTATTTTTTACAAACAGATAGCATAACAGTTGGCAGCAGCGTACCCCAGGACACAGGATTACAACATGAAAAATGCATTTTTCATGTCATGGGGCCTCTAGATTTCTTAGCATCATGGCTCAGTTGTTCTGATGCAGTGTGTTTAATAAGTAGAACAGCTTCCCTAAGGAGGACAGAGGTCCTGAGATCAGCGGGAACAACGCAGCCTGTCTCTTAACATTATCCAGGCATCATGAGGTTTAATCAGGCTGTGGCCTCTGCTCAGTCTGCAGCTTTGCTCAGCCTGTATTCTACCTTGTAAAGCCTCTACGTGTGCAAATGTGCTACTGTTTGCCTCTGTGGAGAGTACATCGGCTAAATGATTGACACGATGTTACTGCAAATGACTACGGAGCATTCAAAGAGACGCTGTTTGATTTTTGGTCACCAGGCAGCAGAAAAATAAAAATGTTTGTCTAAATTAATGTTTTCTTGCTCATTCAGAGAATTAGTCTGCTGAACACGTGGCAGCACTGAATAAATCCGTTTTCCTGCACAGCTCTGGAAACGACTGGTCACGATTACTGGTAAGAACATATTGTTATTTCGTACGTGGTATCTGAGCATAGTCATTCAAAACGAGGTAATACAATATTTCAGGTCAGAGGGTGGCACAAACAATATATTCTGTAAAGGAAATACCACGAGGTGGCATCAGTTACTCACACTTATGTAATTAATAAGCAGCAGGCATTGTTAGAATCTGTCTACTTATTAGGTTTTAAATGTGATAGTAAATATAATAATGTCATAAATATTGAAGATTCAATGGATTTGACACTTTCCGGATCATCTGGTGAGTCTCAGTGTTGATTTGGGAAAAAAAAGTGACCTAGACTCGGACAATGCACGGCCTTAAAGAAGAGCAGCTTTAAAGAGTACAAACTGATGAGAGACGCAAGAAGACACTGAACAATGAAATGAAACCCAAAACTCATCGTGATTACAATAGTCTGAAGAATAAGTGAATAAACAGGGGGCTCACCTGCTGCTGTACAAGTTCATTGTTAGTGTAACATTTGATCTCAAAGCGGTCACAAGTGAAGTAATGACACAGGAGAAGAGCCTGAAGTCTGCAGGATAAAAGGCAGCAGAGGCTGAACACAGCAGCTGATCCCCAACAGGTGAGTCGACTCTGGACTGTTTGTCAAAATTGTTTTAATTGTCACTTCATTTAATTGCAGGGTAAAAGTGCAAAGAATAATTACATAACATCAGTGTTGGTACTGGCAGCTGCAGAGAAAAGAGCTGAAATGTTAAAAGAGCTCATTTCACCTTCAGACTGACAGTGAGGCACCGTGTGCTTTCCACTGTTGGAGAATCTGGAAAATACTGTTTGTACATAATTGTAGAGTTTTATTACATCTGACCTGAATATGGTGGACACGCTCTTGTAGTGGGACACTTGTTTCTGTTTGTGTTTATTGTATAACACTTTTTTTTTCATGCTGCCGTCCCTGAAAAATAGATTTCAATGTCAACAAAGCTTTCATATAATTAAATAAAGGAAAATAAAAGCTGCAGAATAACGAGCAGAATGTTTGGCTGGACTGAATCTTCCTCGTGGAAGTGGTACGTCATGCCTGTAATTAAGCACAATTATGCCATGCCATTAATGCCACTGAGCGTTGTGCAAGTTATTGTATGTCAAATTCAGCTGCACTGTTTTCTGAACGTTTTATGGTCATGGCTCCATTTGCACCAACTCTGTACAGACAACGTGGTGCTATTTAACTGTATATAGTTTTATTTCTTTTTTTTTACTTTATAATTTTCTATTTGTAAAATTTTACATAGCATAATTTTCAAACCTAACCACCATAATAACTGTATAACAGTGAAGGTCCTCTTCAAGTTGCAGGTCAAATGTTGCCTTAGTTGCCTGATGCTTAAGTTGCTTAAGCAAGTAAAGAAGTCGAATTTATTCAAAAAGACGTGCAGGTGAATTTTTCTGTGCGACACTGTGAGCTGAGGCAAAACTAACAAAAATGGTCCTTGAATGTTTGTTTACAGGCCACACTGACATCTCATCATCATCGTCATCATCGTCGTCGTCATGGTGACCATGAAGTTGCTCAGTCTTTCTCTCGCGCTCTGCGGCATCCTGACCTTGAGCCAAGCGCACCCAATCAACACCACCGGTCATAGACATTGGGGCCGCTGCGAGTACATAAAAGAACACAACGAGCAACTTCACCTTATCGGGCAGTACATTCCCCAGTGTGACATGAACGGGAATTTCCTACCGGACCAGTACTGGGGGTCGACCGGGGAACACTGGTGTGCCGAGATCCTGACCGGAGAGGAGATACCGAACACGAGGACAGGGCCCGGGGTCACGCCTGTTGACTGTGGTACGAGAATTGTTTGATTGTTTAATTTCAAATGTTTATTTGAGCTTTCTAAAAGAGAAAAGTCAAGTGTGCAGCTGACCTGCAGCTCTGTAAAATATTTAACATATTTTTGTAGAAGCTGCTTTCCCCTGCCCCTTCGGCTGGTCCTACCACGGCAGAAAATGTTTCATGTTCTACGACACCCTAAAGACATGGCCTGAAGCTGAGGTGAGGACCGACTGAGCTGCTCAGGCATGCAGTCATGGATAAAATGTGGAAGTAAACTCTTTTCTCGTCACCTACAGGCTTACTGTTTGTTTGAAGATGCAAACCTGGCGTCGATCCACAGTTATGAGGAGAATCACTTCGTCCAGGCTTTGACCGACATTGACGCACACTTCCCTGAAACCTGGATCGGTGGCCAAGATGCTGTACAGGTACGGAAATCCTTTGGTTTGTTCCATGTTTATTATCTAACTGTGTAGATCCTGTTATGTGTTTGTAATGTACCCAGGTTAGTCTGACGTCAGCGCTGATATTTCAGAATTACTGTCTTTATGTACAAACATGATAACTAAATATGTAGCTTGTTTAAAATCGTTTAGCTACATTATGTACCAACTTTACAGCTTATCAAACTTTTCCACAAGAGATGACAGTGCTAATACATGTAAGATGGTCGCACATTTTAAACAGTGAAATCCAGCAGAAATGTACTTTCTATAAAGTTCCAAACGGCAGATTTACAAGTGAATGCTGCAACGAAATCAGGGGGTATAAATGTGAGTGTCCTTCTATCCACAGCCCTCTTTCTGGATGTGGAGTGACGGATCCAGGTTTATGTATGCGAACTGGTTCGAGGAGCCGCAGCCTGACAGACACGAGCACTGTCTGAAGATGAATTATGGATGTAAGTAGCACAAACACAAACGTTTAATATTCAACCTATTTGCTCTAATCCCTCTAATCTACCCCAGTTACAGAATAGTATCAGTAGACAATAGTATGAACACAAACACTTCAATGTTTGTGTTCATACTATTGTCTACTGATACTATTCTATGACGTCTGACTTAAACAGAATCTGAGCCGGACTTCAGAGCAGTAATCATCCAACTCTGACGGATCAGGACAGACTCTGTAAATGTGTCAGTTTAATCAGTGATCATGTTGAAATGTACAATAAGATAAACAGAGATGAAGGATCCTCATGAGCTCATTGTCTTCTAATCAAGGTGAATTGTTCAAACCAGAAACATCAGAAAAGAACTCAAACTGGGAGCAGCAGGCAGAGTCTATTCAAAAAGTGGCTTCGAATTGAGCCGCTTCATTTTTCCTGGCTACCTTCCAGCCTCATGACAGACAGATGAATATAAATTTAACCCGTGCAAAGATTTGTTCAAACACAAAATGATAGAAATAGAACTAGGTTATTTTTTAGAGAAATCAAAATGGAAAGCTGCCATCGAGCGGTCGCCGTCCTTATGTTTCCTTAAAGTCACCGTGTTCCAGCCGAAGTTATGAAAAATGTTTCAGTTCAAAGAAAACGAAGCCAAAAGAAGTTTTCATTTCAAAACTGTAATTCAGTCAGAATATCAGAGCAGTACTCTGGATGTAACCGGATGTTTCCTTTTTCCTCTTTGCAGTGGAGTGGAAGTGGAAACAAAGCGCATGCAATGAGACGCACCCGTTTGTTTGTTCCAAGAGGATCTGAACCTGACGACCAACGACGGACGTCTACGCCTTGCTGCATCCACAGTCTGCTCTCTTTCCTTTTTTATTATCCATGATCAATAGATACGAGTGATTTTTCCTGCTATGCCACTTCTGTTATCAATAAAACTCATAATGAAATTATATCAATAAAAAAAATCTACATCACTAAACTGAAATAGTGGTTTGTGTCACAGAATAAGTAAATCATTTATTATTACACCATGAAAGTAGGACGTTTAAGTAAAGCATGCAGCGGTCACTTCTTCATCTCAGTGCAGTACAGTGTGTGTGTACCACAAACTTAACTTGTCATGTGACCTTGAGCATCGATCATCGACTACACGTCTCACTGTTCACAGGTCGACTCGTTCCACCCAACAGAAGTTCAACAGAAGTTAGAAAGTTAAAAAAGTGAAAATGATCCTGATTGTTGACACTGAAGATCAACATGAGACATCACAGGAAACAACAAATAAAGAAGCTTAATGATTTTTACAGTCTGCTGACAGTTTGACCAGATAATCTTAAAACAGGAAATCTGTGTCACCCACCTGAAGCAGCTCCACAGTGCCTCCTAATCTGGGATCAAAACAACCCAACACACACACACACACACACACACACACACACACACACACTTTCCTCTCCCAACATCTCAAAGTAATTTAGAGAAACAAACAGCAGTAGCTGCAGGGAAATAACGACAGGATGAAAGCAGAATGTTAATGATCTCACTGTGGGACGCCTGCACCTCTGAACCAAACGTCAGATGGATGAAAAGAAATGAAACACTACAGTGAAGTGTAACCAGACACACGCTGCAGCATCCAATCAGACAGCTGATGCAGTCTGTTAAAGGTGTGAGGAGACACGAAGGAACTTTAGAAGTTATCGCATCAACCTGGTTCCAGACCTCATCGTATCGAAACTGGATCAGATTTTATTCACAATATTTTTGCTGCTTTTCTCTCTGATGTCCTCCGACTGCTCAGCTTCAACTCTGAGTCACACTTCATGATGGACACACAGCTTTAGCATGACAATGGAACCACAGAACCAGATTCAGCAGCCGGATCGGGTTCAAGACCAACAGGGAGTCGCTTTACACTGAGATGATTTACAGACTTTATGATGGAAACATACAAACGTACTCATGAGCTGAAGCTTTACGTCTTCAGTGGGCACCGAGCTGAGAGTCACAGGCAGGAAGTGAGAAAGTATTCACACTTTTTTTTTCCATGTAACACAAATACAGAGTAACAGCAGGATTAGCCACACCTGAGACTCACCTGAGACCGCAGGTGTGAACCCCCGAGTGTAAAAACAGCGTCAGTGAGGATTAATGAACCTCAGCGCAGCAGGACAGCAGCGTTAAATATGTAGTACATGAACAGTGGGAGGCAGAAACAACCTGGTTTGAACTGCCTGTTTGTATTGTCTGTGTGTGTGTGTGTGTGTGTGTGTGTGTGTGTGTGGCTAATGTGCCAAATGAGGAGGAAACAGTGAAAATGTGCAGTGAATTATTCATATGGAGATGGGGCCGTATGCAGAGTGTGTTCGGCCTGCACTGAATGTTTCATCACAGTTAAATAAGTGTATTGTGTTTGTTCTGTCCATGTGATCTCTGTAAATAACAGACGTTTGAGTGCAAAGCTGCTCCACACTCAGAACTCTACATGAATATGTGGCATAAAAACATCATCTGGCAGCAGAACAGTAAATCTGAATCTCTAATAAGTCTTTGCCTCCTGATCGATTCGGTCAGAACAAAAGTCACAAACCCGGAACCGACATCTGTTGGTAGGAAACCAGGAGACAGCTGCTGAAGCAGATGTGACATCTTTTGTTATTCCGCCTGTGTTATCTGCAGAGCTGTCAGCTCATGTTGCCGTTGACTATCCGACATGTGCAGCTGATCAGAAATGAGCATTTGAATCAGCATTGCTAAAATATTCCAAGAGGATTTCCCACTTTGTGTCTCTTTACATAAACTGGGAGCCTGTTTTCTTTCTCCAAAGCTCTCGTGTCAGCTTCACATTAAAAATGCATCAGATTTCATTCAGCTGCCTGTCTGAGCTCTCAGAGTTGGTTTTTGAATGATGTGCGAATGAACTTTTAACCAGGAAGCGAAGAGAATGACGAGGCTACGCTGTCGGAGAAAAACAAGTTGAGGAAAAGACAGAGTTAAGAAAAGAGTTGTCGGACGACTGAACGATCCGGGAGCTGACGTGGTCTTTACCCTGTGCAGGCTGATGTTTGGTGAGAGGGAAGACTGAAGGCCTGAAGATGACCAGCCGCACACAGAAACAAGTAGAGACACAAAGGAGAGAGAGGAGAACACTGAAGGAAGAGACCAAATCCAGAGCTGCTGTGAAAACTTTAGATCTTCTTATTTGAGTGAGGGCAGTGTGTTTGTCCACGTACACAGCAGTATGTGCTGCACAACAGACACAAAGACGTTTGTGTTGGTTTGAGAGGCAGGGAGTTACTTTCAGTGTGACCAGGTGATACCAAGACCGAGAACAAACTGGAACCAGCAAAAATCAAATCAAACCAGCCATGAAATGGGGCCTTCTGGAGGAAATCATCACAAAACGTAGGCAAATTATGACTGAAACACAACTACACACAACACAACTACACACAACCCAACTACACACAACCCAACTACACACAACCCAACTACACACAACACAACTACACACAACACAACTACACACAACACAACTACACACAACCCAACTGGAACCAAGTCAAAGTATTCTTAAAAAAACACACACATAGAAAATGGCTGCACTACACTCAGCCCCGCTTTCAGACGGCAGAAAACTCCAAATTTAAAAGTATCTTTGTTGGAAACTTTACAAAGTAAACTGGAACATAATCTCTCCTCCCAGGTGGAGACATGCAGGTGAGTCTACATTCAGTAATGATCGTGTTCATTTTGTTTTGGAGGGACTAAAATCCATTTTAAATATCTCAGCACGGCTCGAGCACACCTGCTGTCAAACAGTCACTCCCAGATATAGTCCGTCACATGGAAAGAATACAAACAGTTTATAATGATGAGCTAAACGATTATTTCATGGACAAACATTTAAAAATGGATCCTACCAAATCAGCTCCAAACAAAGGCCTCAGCTGCTCTCCCAGGTGTGTCTCAGTGCAGGAAGAAAGGCCCAGGTGAGCTTCCCGCCCTTTTTATAGACTCCACCCCTTTACCTGCTCTTAGGGCTGGACTTCCTGTTACCTTCCTGTTACCTTCCTGTTACCCTGCAATAAAGTAATTCATAATTGATATCAAGAAAAAAAAAAAAAAAATATATATATATATATATATATATATATATATATATTTACAAATATTTCAGAGGAAACTGCAGATAATTAAGCAAATACTCATATATGAATTTATTTTCTATGATTTTGAATATTACAACTACTAATAATAATAACGGCAAAAAGAAGATGAATATGTATATGGAGAGTTTTAATCTTTGGGGTCTAATTACAGAAGACTGATGCTCCTCTGAGCTGAAGCTGCCTTCTGATGCTGCAGGCACACGCTGAGATACAGATAACCAGAGCGACAACTTACCAGGCTGAGCTTCACAACGAGTCTTCAGAAACCCGTGGGAGACGCTACGAGACTACGTCCAGGTTTTAGACAGTCTGTGTGGACGTGACGGAGACTAGGTCCAGGTTTTAGACAGTCTGTGGGGACGTCACAGAGACTACGTCCAGGTTTTAGACAGTCTGCGGGGACGTCACAGAGACTACGTCCAGGTTTTAGACAGTCTGCGGTGACTACAGTGTCATCACAGGTGTGTGGTTTCGTTCAGCCGTCTTAGCTAACCACATATGAATGTTCTGTTTTTGAATAAGCAATAATAACGATGAGTGCATGAGGAGATGAATAAAGGCTGTGTGGAGTGTTTTTGTCACCGCTGTAATCTTCAGGGTCTTAATTAGGAGGCGAGCGATGCTCTCTGAGCTGGAGCTGCCGTCTGACGGTGCAGATTTTCAGGCGACACGCTGAGATTCAGATAACCAGAGCGTCACTTCAACTCAGAGAATTTCCCTTAACGTCTTTTTTTCTGCTCATGAAGACGCCTGTGATCCAAAGAGGCCGATGGGCCGACTGTGAGGTTTCTAATTGGCACTGTGTGTCCAGTCGTCGGCTTCATCTGGCCTTTGAAGGTCTGACGATTGTTCCTGCCTCTAGGGGGTAATTAGTTCCACTGCTGGGCTAGAAGGTCAGCATTTATATTATATGGGAAATTAACAAGTGACAGTGATAATGATGTGTGGGGGGTGCCGGAGATTAACTGTGGTGCAGAAGTGAGTTTCACACTGTGACATATGGTCATTTTATTACAGATTAACAGCCACTGCTGCTGTCACGCTCTGTGCTTCATACGTCACGTTGGAATTAATTAGTCGTGTAATCCTTGAGTTTTATTTTATTAGGAGCATTCTACAGCTGCAAAGTGGTTTCAGCTCCGGAAGTAAAAGTTCTGTCATTTTTCCCTTCGACATCTCTCAACTCACTCACGGCCTCACAGATGAACTGCCGACCTGCCCAGGGTGTGCCCACCTCTCGCCCAGCGTCAGCGTCAGTGTGTGTTACAGAAGATGGACGGACGCGGCTCACAGTTTAGGTCAGCGTGAAACTCTTCCGGCTGAATCACCAGGACAAAAAATGAAAAGCTGCATTAGAAATGATCAGCTGTTGACCATCTCGTCATTGTACCGTCCATAACACATAAATGTTTGTTCACCCAGAGAATCATTATTTCCAACTATAACCACCATCACACCACGACAGCTTCCCCACCCGAGTCTACCTCCACACAGGGTACATCTGTTTAAGAAGTCTTCCTGTCGTAATCAGACCTTCAAGTCTGATCAAAAACTAACATAGCTTAGATGTCGGACAGCAGACCGAGGTGTTTTATTTAGAAGAAAAGGTTGATGAAAGTTGTTATTAGAGGGAACAAATGGCAGAAAGAAAAGTTAGAAAGTCTAAACAGTTGGAACAATGAGTCACATCAGAGATGACAGAGATGAATGTCAGACGGATAAAACGAGAAATGATGGAGAGGAAAAGATGATGAATGTTTACAGATCAGCGATAAAAGACAGGAGGAGGGCGAGATGAGTGGAGGACACCGTGAGCGAGAGCGTCTGAAGCTCGTCTATTTTAAACCGCACTGTCATCCTCTGTTATCGTGTGTGTTGGGTGGCCTTTGACAGTTGATGGAAAGTTTGTTCTGTTCAGCGTCTCAGGTGTATACGTCACCAGAGGCTAATATTATAACTGTATGCTTCTGAAGACCGCAGCGTTCCCAATTCTTAGACATTAAATAGTTTGAGGTATTTGAAGTGAAGGCATGTGAGCGATGAATGCAAATCAGCACACAGACGACCTCCAGCTCGGAGAACCAGACAGGAGAACCAGACAGGAGAACCAGAAGGAGAACCAGACAGGAGAACCAGAAGGAGAACCAGAAGGAGAACCAGACAGGAGAACCAGAAGGAGAACCAGACAGGAGAACCAGACAGGAGAACCAGAAGGAGAACCAGAAGGAGAACCAGCACAGCAGCATCAAAACATATTTAGTCACCTAAAAAACAAGAAAATCAATGTCAGTCTAAGTGTATGCTGTAGAAGATTTTCACAGCTTTAACTTTCCATCAGCCACTTCTGACCTGATCTGTGCTCCTTTAAAATCCACCAGACGTCATTTCACCTCACAGAATGCGGATGAATGAAGTTGGTCGTTGGTCGTCTGCTGCCTCAGTCTTTACTGTGTTTTTGTCTACACTGTGTAACTGTAACTAAAGTTTTTGTGACGGCTGAAGACGGATGTTGGAAATCTAAATCTAGCTCCGAGGTAAACTCTGCCTCCGGTCTGCTTCTCCAAACTGGAGGTGCACCATGTACTGTACGTGATACACCTCATGTAACCACACTACATATAGGCCAAACTAGTCCTTTAAACTTGACATAAACCTAACCCTAACCCATGAAACCAAGTCTAAACCCTCAGACAGACTTTACAATTTGACCAGATGTCCTCAGATTCTGTAATTCCATTATATTCCACTATAAACAGAGAAATTCTTACTCATTGATTGAAGGTGTAAATATAGCTGCTGTTTATTTACATATTACACTATAAAAGATATCATGAATTATACAACACTGAGCGTGGTGCATCAACACTTTTTCAACAGCCTCAAACAGACAAAGATTTTTTCTGCTAACAATAATGACACACGTGATCAGACACCGAGTCATGAACAAAGAAACGGCCTCGCAGATGAAGCGTGAAATAAAGACTGATCCGTTTGTTCCTGTTGATTATCATAACGTGCTGCTGGCGTGGTCTCTGCGGGTCTCTGGGTTTATTTTAACTTTAAACTCCGGATTGCTCCAAATGAAAGAAATATGTCTGAACTCCTCAACTCGTGCGCAGAGGGAGGAAATATTCTAAAAGAGACAACAAAGGTGGAGAAAGACAGGATGAGTTAAAAAGAAAGATTTAATGAGAGAAGAGGACAAAAAAGGAGACGATGAAAGAGGAGTGAGTGTTTGGAGTCGATCTGGGGGCAAATGAAGAAAAGAAAAGTGAGATCAGTGTACGCCGAAACCTTTTTGATGTTCTCCTCCATTTTTGTCAATAACATCTGTGTGTTCAGTCAAACACCTTCAAAAAAGACGTTACGCTTTCATGTAAAGCTGTAAATTGTTATTAATATGCACTGTGCTTTTCAAACGTAATACAAATTATATTATAGATTAACCATCACAGCTCTGATGTAATCTTCCTCACATTAAGATGATGGCGCCCCCTTCAGTTAAAATGTTGTGATGCATTTCGATGAAAACATGGATGGTGTTTTCACTTCATCAGTAGATTCACTTGAGATGGATTCTTCCATTTTGGACTCCGTCCCATCAAAGGTCAGAACTGTATCGACGGATCTGTTGCGCTTCAGTGGGTGAATCCATTGGACTGATGGGATTTGGGTCTAAAGTACTGCTGCCATGAATAATGATGTGACCAGGCCTTTAATCTTTATCTTCCTGCTCTTCACCCAGTTTGTGTTGTTGTGTAAATTGGTCTCTTTCTATTTTCTAAGAAAAGGTAAACTAATAATCTGTAATTACCGGAAAGTGTGTGTTGTACGTATTAGTTTGTTTATTGTTTCGTCTGCCGGCTGATAAAGCGTCTGAAATGCCAAAACATTTCCTGGTAACCCGTCCAGAGTTAAGTGGCCTGACTCTGTTTTTCCATTTGGCTGGAAGTCAATAACTCAGATCCAATTTGTTTTTTACATCAGGACCGTTGTTTTCTTTGTGATTGTTGCGTTCACCAGTCCTGCTCTCGCCCGGCGCTGTCATTGACACAAGCTCAATAACCGACATGTGCAGCAGTCAGATGAGAACCTTCAACAATCGTCTCTGACGCTGACAGCTCATTAGGTTCAGGAAATTGATTTGCAGATTGAAAATCCATTTGGTTTTTTAAAAGCTCACAGCTGCCTCGTACGACCTCTCAAAGTCCGGAGAGCCGAGGTCATCGCAACTTTTTATTTAGCATGAGACTGACGGAAACACACACACACACACACACACACAGTCTCTGGTGCTGGTGTGTGTTTGACGTGTAGTGAAGCTCGAGCTCCAGCCATCAATCAATGTCACCCATCTGCCTGCCACAATACTCGACACCTCGACACCTGGACACACACTGCCAGTCGAAAGTTTGAACACAGCTTCTCATTCAGATTAACAGTTAACGTGAAGTTCAGAGGTAGTTCTTATTCGACTACTGCAGTAAAGCCTGTTATGGTAAGAACTGCTCAGCTAAGCGATGAGAAACAGGCCCTCATTCCTTAAAGACATGAAGGTCAGTCAACCCAGAACATTTCACCAACCTGTCCTTTGTGTCTTCATGTGCAGTCACTAAAACCTCCGAACACTGACGTGAAACTCACGGTCTTCCTTCCTCTGTTGCACAGTACAGTTATTAACCTCACGCTTCAGAGAGAATCGGACCTTCACGGTCTGAAGAAGAGAACTGCGACAGACATTAGACCAGTGGAAATCTGGACTTCTGTCTGATGAGTCCAAATCTAAGAATTCTGGTTCTTGTGTCTTTGTGAGACAAACAGAATCTGGTATCTACATGTGTGGTTCCCACCGTGAAACCTATTTACACAGTGGCAGAAATGAAATGTAATATGCATAACTGTGTTTTCATTTTGACTGTTTTAGAAGATGGAGATGGACACAAACATACCTGAGTATTAAGACAGGCTTGATTTTTAGTGTAAACACTAGAAGACTTTAATTTCCAGAATGCATGACAAATGTTTATTTGCAGTAAATGACTGCAGCATAATTCAATATGTGAAGTGATTTGTCAAAACATTTGGATGCACTTATCAGCCTGAACTTTATTTAGGACTTTTGGTTTGGAAAGCAGATTATGAAACACTGTGGAGGAGTTTGTATTCAGGTTTGTTTTAGTGGAGCTAAAGTGGGAACAAGTGTTCTTCTGTTCGCTCCAGGGCTTCATATTCAATTTGATGAATGCAGGCTGTTTAACATTTATACATTCATATAATGTTTGTCTGATACATTTTGAGATATTCTTTCTGCCGTCAGAACGCTGGCTCTCGGCCCAATTTCAGTTTAAAATGAAGGAAAGCGTCACGTCTTCTTCCACCAACTACAAACACGTCTTCATATGAACAAATGACCCTGGGAGAAAATCAACCCTTGTTTATGATTTTTCTTTCTATCATAAAAACTACATTTTGGAAACATTTCAGTTTTCTATGAGACAGTCTGACACTGCTGAAAAACAAATCACAAATAGGTTTGTTGCTCTGAACGCGAAGCAGCAGCCAGACGTCTTCGACAAGGAAAACGTAAACATGACAGAAATAACACTGTCAGTCCTGTGACGAGCTGACGGCTGAGAAACAACAGAAAACAAAACTTGCCTTTTTTGTTAAAGCATAGATTTAAACAGACTGTTAATAGACTTCTGTGTACTTCCTGTTGTGGTGCGTTCATTTCAGCGGGTCCCAGTTTGCGTACGGTCGTTGACATTTGCAACATTTTACTGCTTCTTCTTCTTCTTTGAGCAGTTGTAACCGGGTGGAGCTTAAGCATCAACATTTGACTAGCAACATATAAATATGACACATACTGTATGTACAGCTTGCATTTGTAGACTGTGCTACTCACAGCATTGCTGCAGCTTCCTCAGCCACCATGTTCACAGTGCCAATAGTCGCCTTCAGCTAGGAGCCAAACTGAGACCACTGAGGGCAACAAGTGCTCCACACACACACTCACCTTTTAACCTGTATGAGTGCACTCACAGGACGCTGCGATCTGACAGAAGTGACAGTGACTGCACTCATCGATGTATGGAAGTATGATGAGACATGGAGGCGATAATGGGAACGTGGAGGTACATACACCGATCCACATTCAGCCCGTCCAAAACAAAGTTTCCTTTGTGTCGCTCTGTAAGTGTGTGTGAAGTAATTAAAAATGGAGGAACGCTTCATATTTTACTGGAGAAGTCAAAGATAAGTGAGTGTTCACTTGACAGGCGGCTTCAACAGCTTTTCTCTCTGATGAGAGCGTGCGTACACTCGTAATGAGCAGATAAAACGTGGCGGTATTCAAAACACAGAGGCTCAACCTGAAAACAAAAAGAGTGCTGGAGGTGTGTGAAAATGAAATGCTGAGGTGAAGATTCACAGACTCCAGCCAACATACACGTTTGATTTTCTTTTGTTAAAGTCACTGAGTCGAAAAATGAAAACACTCTCACCATGTTGGCTGTGAAGGAAAGCAAGAGGTGTCCTGGTAGTAAATGAATGGATGATAACACATCAACCTGTCAGCAGTCCTCTGCATAAAACATAAAAATACAGAGAGAAAAATAAATGTGTATTTTTATATTATTATAAAACCATTTACCAGGTTTGTAAAACTCTTATTTGTGGGTAAATGCACAATTCCCTTTAAATCAATGCAGAGCCATGAGAGATGTTCTGTTGGAGGTCTGAAGTTCTTCGAGGCGTCGTCTTTGTACAAACCAGCCGGTCTCCAATTTACTGAACCATTTCTTTACTGATGCTTCTAATCTTTTAACGTTTCCTAAGAATACAGACGCAGGCCGTCACTGTGCACATGGACATGAACAGCGTCAGCAAACAATCTGACATTTATCTGCAATTCTTCTATTATCAACACAAATGCCTCCACAGATCACAGATGATTTGTTGTCATGACGATCAGTGTTGCAAATTTCTCCATTTTGTGTTTCTAAGGAGAAACTAACAGGGGGAACAGTTCATGCATGACCAGTTTACATCCTGCATGAACACACACCGTCACACACACACATTATCATATGAAACATGCTATTTGAACAAAGTCCAGATGAGAACAACATGGAACACGTCCACTGACTTCCTGATCCGCCGTCTGCAGTTTATTTTTGGCAGCCTGAGGTGAGAAACAAAGGCTTCGCAGCGGGACGCTTGAACACGATCAACACGCAGCGTTTTCTTTTTCTTCTGATCCAAAAACACGCGTGAACGGTGCCAACATCCTGTTTGAACTGGAACTCTGTCAGATCAGACCTGAACAACAGCGACACGCTCGCTCCCCGTGACGCTGACAAACTTTAAATCATCAAGTGCCAAACTTTATTTAACTCCTTCAGTTATTCTACAGATGGAGTGTTTAATGCCCGTAAGAGCTTTGTGTCGGCAAAACAAATCTTACAGGACAAATCTTTATAGGCAATGCTGGAACACGCACCGCAGGCAAACATTCTGTCATGAAAGTTTAGGATGTTACAGACGGACATTAGAAAAACAAACAGGATATTTACTGGACAGACTCACCTCACCTTCCAAGAAGAAACGTGCTGACAGACCGTCGATCTGTGTTCTGTGATCGGAGCCAACGGAAAGACAAAAAATACAAAACTGTAAAGAAGAATTTTGTTTTGCCTCACAGGGCTTCCGTAGCAGTAGACAGTATAGCAACATGTTAAAGGTGTGTACGTGACATATTTGCAGCAGTCATACTTTCCAAAGAAATCATGTTTAAATATATTTTCTGCCTGTTTGGAGTGAAGCCGGCGGCCGCTGCCTGAAATCTAAAAACAGAAGATGAACAAACATTTTCTAAAACCAGCGGTCTGTTCTTAAAGTCGTGTCTGATTTGTCTAAATATAATTTTCCGTGAGCAAAAACAGCCTTGTGTTTTCAGGCGTGATGAACAGGTCGTCCCGGAGTGAAAGCCTTAACGTGCCTCTGAAAGCTGCAGAGAGAAGTGGGTGTCATCGTGTTGGCGGCGGCTCTCGCAGACAAGGACGTTTAAAGTGAATTCAAGCGGCGACGGTGCCAAACGTTGTCTGAGCCTCGCGGGGACGACGTCCTGAGCAAAGAGACAGCCAACAAAAATCCTCTCATTAAGCAATCAGCTGAACAGCAGGGGACTGAGGCTCGGGACACTTGGCAGAGCTCAAAGACAGACGAAGCCTCAAACCAACAACACTGTGACGCTGTCTCCTTTTGTTAAAGTGAAAAAACACCTCCAGCTGCAGTCGCTTTAACTGAGGATGATGGACGGACCTTCATTCAACACATAAAACAACAAGACAGCAGCCAGAGAGTAAAATGCTGCGCTTTGCAAGCAACACGGTCTGTTGTGGACAGATACTGATGCTGTGTGGATGTGACAGAGACTACGTCCAGGTTTTAGACAGTCTGTGTGGACGTGACGGAGACTACGTCCAGGTTTTAGACAGTTTGCGGGGACGTCTTAGAGACTATGTCCAGGTTTTAGACAGTCTGTGTGGACGTGACGGAGACTACGTCCAGGTTTTAGACAGTCTGTGTGGACGTGACGGAGACTAGGTCCAGGTTTTAGACAGTCTGTGGGGACGTCACAGAGACTACGTCCAGGTTTTAGACAGTCTGAGGGGACGTCACAGAGACTACGTCCAGGTTTTAGACAGTTTGCGGGGACGTCTCAGAGACTACGTCCAGGTTTTAGACAGTTTATGGGGACGTCACGGAGACTACGTGCAGGTTTTAGACAGTCTGAGGGGACGTCACAGAGACTACGTCCAGGTTTTAGACAGTCTGCGGGGACGTCACGGAGACTACGTCCAGGTTTTAGACAGTTCTCAAATTATGTTATTTGTAATAATTTTCAGTAAGTTATTCTTCATGCTGACTTCGCTGCAGGTGAAGAAACGTTTTCCATCACCTCCTGCCTGAACTTCACTCTCTGTCAGACAGTTTTGGTGTCGTCCATCTTCATGTTGGTGATTTTTTTTCATGCATACAGAATCTCTTTAAAAAAAAAGTTTTATTATATTTTATTTATTCATTTCAGAGTATTTCTTCAGGCCGAGCCGCGTCGTTGAATCACGTCAGGAACGTTGTCTCCGGTCTGCCCCGCGGGATCAAACGTAACGTATCCGCTTCACTCGGGATCTCTGATGAATGAACAGCCAATGAGAGGCGAGCAGGGGAACTGAATGTTAAACAGTCTGAGAGGAAGTCAGCGACGAGATAACCAACTCATCAGGGAGACGTCCCGTCTTCAAAAACACACCGAACACACTGCGAGTGTGCCGAGGTTCGTTTGGGAGTGTGTACGTTCATCTTAAAGGACACCGAGCAGGAAGTCGCCCATCTTTTTCATCTGAATATAGATTTAATGTAAATGTTAGCGCTGTTAAAAATACCTCTTTAATGGCAGGAAAGTAGGATTTCTTCAACCCTTGGGGCGCACAGATGGAATTAAACAAGAGAAAACAGGAAGTATGGCATATTACCCCCCTGGCTCCCGTATTAGCAGAACAAGCTGTTAAATATAATATAATATAAGTGCCAGCAGTGGAGCTTTATGGTCTTATTGGCACAGCTGACGAGAGTCCTTGACTTTTCGCAGAGAGCCTGCTGGTGGTTAATTAAGGATGCTGCAGGGAACCTCAGAGGAATAAGCAGGAGGCTCAAACCAGCCGGACTGTGACACATTTATCAGGACTAATCGATGGCGATGTTGTTTTTTATCAGAGCTTGTATGTTGAAACGGCTCCGACACGTTTGGATTTTATTGGTAAAGTATTCTTTTTTTTCCCCATGAGGATTCCTCGTCATAAAGTGGATGTAACACACAAACACGGCGTAAACTACACCGTGAGATAACAGTGATCTGATCTGCACTCCAGTGTTTCCAGATGTTGTTAACTTGCTCAGATTTGGTTCTCTTTCCTTGGTTGGTGTTTCCTCTGTAGGTAAATGAGCCATGTAGTTGGATTGTTTCCCTTTTGGCTGCTTTTACAACTGGAAGTCTGAAAATCCACCAGATGCCGTTTGTGTTGGCCGGTCAGCTCAGTGTAGAGATTTGCATACGCAGTAAAGTTATCCATAGGTGCGACGCAGCAGTCTTAACACGCTTGTTAATAAAAGCTCAGTTAAGCTCGTGGTCGGGTCTCCAGGTCATCCCAAAGGTGTTGGAAGGTCAGGGCTCTGTGGGAGTCACAGCTCCAGTTTCAAAGTTCACAAAATGAACCGTTTATGATACGCAGGAAAAGTTTAATCGATTTGTAGGTGACTGACTTTATCTCACTATCCTGTCTCAGATGTGTGTGCGCCTGGATCGGCTCGAGAGGCGGTGGGAGGCTGAGGCGACTGATTGCAGCTGTCAACATTTTCAACCAATTTAGCAAAGTGCAGAAAATGATGGAAATTACACAGACAGTGATCACACTGATCGCTGAAATTACTGGTTACTGTCTGCAATTATGTCTACTCACTCGCTTCCCAAGAGGGAAACTAATCAAATGCAAATCTTCTCCCATAAAACACTTTCCATGTTCTCGTTGCTGGAAAGTTTTTAGACTGCAGTGCATGTGTATTTATAAAACACAGCAGCAGCTAATATTACTGACTAGTCCAACAGCAGTCAGCCCAGCTCGGCGTCTGTCTTCCAGCCTTTTATTTCACCAAGCTCTCACCAACCACTAAAAGTCAGTCCCAGATTTACTCTTGTCCGGCGGCTTCTTCCTCGCTCACTCTCTCCTTTTCTCTTCTTAGCTTCCTCCGTCAGCGTCCTCTTCACTCTCTGCTCCTCTGCCATCATGTCCATAGAAGCTGCTGACTGCTGGGCCTGAACACCTCTTCTTCTTCTTCTTCTTCTTCTTCTTCTTCTTCTTCTTTCCGGTGGTACAAACACTAACACTCCCCTGATGCTAACAAACCGAGCTAACATGAGCTAACAGCAGCTTCAGCTGTCAGCAGTTTACTTCACTGTCCATCATAAACTCTGTAAATCACAGAGAGTTGATGTGGAGCAGCCGGAGGACATCAGAGGGAAAACCAGAAAACATTTTCTCCATAAAATATGATCCAGTTTCACCAAAATCAGTGAAATAGTTGGTGGTGTGTGACTTAGTGCCGTAAAGCGTTACGTACTTCTCCCGACCCGGAGCCCAAAGTTACATAGTAGTTGGTGTAAAAACCAAAACAACACGCGATGAGTAGTGTTTTTGTATCAAGGACGTAGATTCCACACCAAAGCTGCAGAATCCTCTTTTTGTGTCTTAAACACTGACACAGTTTTTCTCCACAAAACGAATCATCGCTTTGACTGTAAAACACGTCTGACAGTTTCATTGTCAAAGTGTGTTTGTGGAGAGCTGCAGGCGCTCAGCTCGTACTCTCTCGGCGTTCCTCCACCTGTCAGAAGAAAGAACAAGAAACATTTCTGCTGGATTCCTGGTGATATTTTAGATTCTGAACTTCAGATTAAATCCAACGTGACGCTCTGAGCAACGAGTGAGATCGATAACCGCCGAAGAGGACGAGCTGAGAAACGCATGGCTGTCAGATGAAAGCTGCTTTTTCATCATTTATAAAAGTTGACATTGGATATTTGACACACACTCTGCTCTGTTAAGTCGACGGCTAAACTGGTCAGGGACACACAGAGTGTGTATTGACTTGCAGAGAGCGGATGAATGTGCTGAAATGAGTCAAGAGTGTGTATTGGTGTGTTTCCTCCCCTCCTGCTCTGTAGAGATTGACAGAATGTGAGTGTTTCTGCACATTTCCACGTTGATGTTTGTGTGTGTGTGTGTGTAGTGACAAATTATTGATGTTTTCTTGGCTGCCGCAGTGTGCGACTGACTGACAAGTTTCACGCTGAGCTGGGCCTGAGGGGACAGTTGTTAGGCTTCAAATCTGACAGACACACACCAGCAGAAAAACGGTCGGCCGAGGATCCCGCAGGACAAACAGCGACATGAGGGGACGGCAGGAGCAGCAGTTGATGTCTTCGTCGTAGTTAATCATGTATTTTCATCTTTTCATATTTGTTTGATTTCAAAGAGTGTCTGAACACTGAAAGGTCCCTTGAACGCAGCGTGTATGGGACTTGTCTCAGATATTGATCGGTAGCCAATAGCACAGCGCTGCATCTACAGCAGCTAACAGTGAATAGTTTGGCTCCTGGCATCCCGGGCCGAGTCAGTTCAGTTAGCTACACAGCTCACCGAGCTAACCACAGTTAGCGCTTCACTACTGATCAGCGTTCCCATCATGAAGTCTGCAGATCGCCTCGGTACTGTGACGTTATTCCCTGCTGGTCTCGGAGGCTGAGCCTGAACTCGGGCCTGTCCGGCTGCTGAGCTGTTGCCTGCTAACGAGACATTCAGTTAGCATTCAGTTATCTGTCCATCAGCTGTAAACTCACAGCTGAAGTGAGATCCAATGAGGTCACAGTCTGTGAACAACCAGCTGGACCGCCCTGCCAGGCCTCAAGCTATGGAGACTGACCACACTGATGGCAGCTACCAGGTTAGCTGAGAGTAGCTGTAGTACAGATACTGCTGTTATTACAGCTAAGTGTACAGTACTGATCAGTGTCACAGTGTAGTGCAGTAAGAGCAGTCCTCGTGCTTTGTTGACCGCGTGTATGGGAGATGTTTAGAGGATCTTCACCACACAGCTGCTCACGGTGGAAGTGAGGCAGGCTGCAGGCATGGTGAGGTCATGGAGTACACACATGTACTGTAGTACATCTGCAACAGTATCTGACAGAAGTAGCCTCCACGGGCAGCAGTGAGGAGACAGGCGTGGTGATGGATTACAGTAAACAGATGACAGCTGAAGGCTAAAACACAGAAAGCAGCATGCAGCCCCGTGTCCAGACCAAAGCCGGAGGCGACGGTTCGAAGTGTGGTCCAGTTTTTATCGTGCTTGGATTTAAACTGGATCAGAGCCCGGAGTCACCTGTCCTGCTTCTGGCCTCCATTAATTCTACTTTGAAACACTGACAACTAATTTAATGTTTCATCAGAAGTTTTAACCATCTGCTCGTTTATATGATGAATCAGACGAGCGTGATCGAAGAGTCACAGCAGCAGATCCGACCAATGAGTGACCTACATTTCAACGTGCCATTAAATAAATCAATTCTGCTGCCACCATCATGGATCAGTTTTAATTTCAAACTCCAAACCAGCAGAAAATCACTTCAGTCAGTTTTTTACTGCCTCAGTAAAAAACAAACAGTCAGTTCAACACTGCATCAAACTGAACTTCACAGTACTGCTGTGGCAGATGGCTGCAGTCTTTAATCATGCAGTCAGTCAAAGTCCTCATGACTACATCTCCACCTGCAGACAGACTGACTGTCACTCTTTCAGTTTCCATCAACTATTGTCTGATGAAGATTTAGTGTGTTTTCTGCCTCAGGTCGGATAAAGAAAGTTCTTTGAATATATTTGGTACCATGTTTATAATCTCTGCTCTGCAGGTCACTAATCTGCCAGATTTAGTTTTTGATTTATAAGAACACAAAATCAAAATACTACATCAGAGAAGTTAAACTAGATACTCGACGCTGGACCACAGCAAAACACATTATTACCATGTTTACATTTAAGTACTCTGTGCTCCTATTGGTCAATCAGTTTATAAAAAAATATATTTAACACCTTAAAATTGACTTCAATTCAAAGTTTTTCAGAGGATGAGAGACTTCAATCAATGCTGACCTGAATAAGACTTCATTATAAGACAGGTAGTTATTAAAAGACAACATAAGCAATAATAATAAATTTTGTCACAAACTGTTTTGTTGTCTCGGCTCTTTTGTTTGCTGTGTGTGTGTGTGTGTGTGTGTGTGTGTGTTTGTCCAATCTATTTGAGGGATTTACTCTGTTTGGACCTGGCTCTGGGTCACTCAGCCAAATCACGTTATTACTGTTGTTTTTCTCACGTTGTCTCTGATTGTGAGACACATTTGTTCTGAGCCAAGACGTGGTGTGTTTTTGTGTTTTTGTGTTTTTGCTCTGTGTGTCTGTACTTCCCTTTGAAAGACGGTTAAAAAGCAAATATATTTAAGGAAGTGAAGGCATCTTTTTGGAAAATTAGGACACTTTGGAAAGAGAGGAACCTGTGAACGTCTTCAAAAGCTTCAGAATACGGAAGACGTTTTTGGAAAGTTAAGAATTTGTTTTTTGAGTTGGGAGGATATTTTTGAAAAGTGGTGATGTTTCTTAGAAATACAGACATTGTCGGGCAGCACTGCATGCTGACAACATTTTTGGACAGTGTGGTTTGTGCGACTGGCCGTTGTAGCAGATTTTCTGCTGGCAGACTCACTGACAGACACGTTTGTTCAGGATTTTCCTCACATGGTTCACAGCACTGTGTTTGTTTGTGTGTGAGAGCGCGTGCCAGCAGAATGATTCTAGATTACAGACACATTGTTTCCTTGGCAGACTCTGAGCCTCGCTCTCTGGAAAACAAACTTGTTTCAATGAGTGGCAGCTGCGAACAGGGACGTCCAACTGTCCCAGTTTAAACTGTCAGAGTGTCTGATGCAGCAGCAGGAAGCACTGAAACATTTCCTCCATACTGAAGTGACCTAACGTGACATTTCCACTTGGGCTGCACAGCATGAGGCCAGAAAACTAACGAGACTGTAAATAAATGTTGATGTTGACACAGAAAATAATCTCTTATTGTCAAAGTGCTCTGCTGTTGTAGAGTGACATCATCATCATTGTAACCATAACAAAGGTTGTGTAACCTTGGCGTAGTTGTCATGTTATCCTGAACAGTGATCCTGTATCAGATCTGAACACCTCTGGATCCTCCAGGAGCTGCAGGTGCTCCCTCCAGGTGGGGAGTGAGTTGCTGTCCCAAGCGAAGGAGTTCTCAGGGTCTTGTTCACAAGTGACAGGAAAATGGAGCATGAGAAGGACCGGCGGATTGGTGCAGCACCAACAGGAGACCTTGGGGCAAACCCAGAACTCGCTGGAGGGACGATATCATCTGTCCTGGGACCCCTCAGGATCCCCTATGAAGACGATGGTCTTTGGTAAATCTTGTGTTTGACTCTTTTCCCTGACCATCCACACACTCCTGTGTGTGACCAAAAACTACTAATTGGACCGTTAAGCTTAGGGATTGTCTTCATTATGTATTCTTCCCAAAGGTCAACAATGGACATCCATGTTTAGAAGACTACTGCAGGTTTAAGGTATGTTTAATACCAAAAGACGTTGAGTGCTTTGTCCACTAGAGGAACATTCATCCCCTCCTTCCTCTTCCACTTTGCATACTTTAACTCCTGAAGAAGAAAAGACTCATTTCTCTTGAGGATATCTTGTAGATAAAAGTATTGGCCGTGCATCCCCATATTTGTAATCACTTCTTGTCTCTACAGTATTTGCTCACAGCCTTCAGACAGACCAGGATAAAACACGCACATCCATGCACAGATATTTGCTACTGTCTAATGACTGCTTCAATCAATTTCTTGCCTCAAATACTCATGGGAAACTCTTCTGCATTATTATAAAATGCACCCCAGTACGTCCAAGCCTGACCAGTCCAGCCCAGCAGCCGATAATTCACTCCTGGCCCCCCGGGTTGAGTTATTACGGCTCAGGATGAAATTGGAATCCAGTGTTCAGTTTTAAGGGTCAAAGCCGTTGACTCTGTCCCCTTACACCCCCATTATCCCATAAACTTAAGGCAGCGGGGAATATACGGAGCGAAATAAGCTATTACTCTGTGTCTCCCCTGTGTGGACCCCTCCACTCTCTCAATCTACTCTTCCTCTTTCCTTGTCATTCACTGTCGTCCTTCTCCACTTCCTCCTCTGTACACGTGTGGTTTTCAATCAATAGCGCGCTCCCTGTCTGTATGTTCCTCTCCCCTTTGTATCTGTCTTTTTTAAATTCCATTCTTTCGTTCATTTTCTTTCTCTTTCAGACAGCAGTCGATAACGGCATCAAGCACGCTTTAAGTGACAATTGCGCTCTGGATCTGTTCAGGGCTCATGCTGATCATCATCTGTGCATCTCATGCTGCTCTGACATTTTTCTCAAACCTTTGTTTCGCGGTGTGTGTGGTCCAGCATTGTCTCTCTGAATGAATCACCTTGAATAAAAAAAAATAATAATTAATTACACAATGTCCACAATGTGTTTGTGTTCAGAAAATAGCTATGAAACATGCTATGATAGACCACGATGGACAAAGCACAACATGTTTCTATCGAACGGCATGTGGGACAGACCAAACACCTGTTAGATGTATAAAAATGTTCACTTCAGCCAAGTTTTGCCTTATAGTTAAAGAAGACTAAAACAAATATGTTTGAGCATCAGAAGTTCTGCCGTTGCTTCACCTTGGAACAGGTAACTTCTGGTGGAAGAGCGACGAGGAGGCGACAGCTCTGTTGTGGAGAATCGTAAGCTGCTGACCTCCAGGAGGGAAGCAGGTTTATATCACCATACATACACCTTAATATGTCCAAGCCCAACCAATCTGCAGCCTATTATTCACTCCACCGGGGTGAGACATGCTTTGAGATGAAATTGGAATCTGGTGTTTTAAGGGTCAAAGCCATTGACTCCTCTTACACCAACCATTATCTCAGCGTAGGTTGAAGGAACACAACAGCGACCGCACCGCGCTGGTTGAAGGAAAACTGCCTAAAAATTGTCAGTTTTATGGACAGTAGTTGCTTTTGCTTCAGACAGTTTGAGATATACTCTGCGGGCCTCAGCTTGTGGTCCATGACGTACTCTGACTGACCTAGATGTTCGTTCTTGCCTGTCTCGTTTGTCCCTGAAGCTCACACACCTTCTCCTCTCAAATCAAACTCTCAGGTCAGGTAATGCAGTTCTCTAACTTTCTCATTACACAAACAAACCTGACAAGTTACGTAACCAATCTCATTTCCTGTGTCATGCCCAAACGGTCCCTCGCTTACTTAATCCTTCTGTTCCGTGGAGATCGGCGTTCCCCCTGTGGATCCGAGGAGACATTTAGGTTCGATCAGGTCTATCATCTCTCACAGAGTCTTGTGGGTGAAGGTGTACGAAAAAGAAACATTAGTGGATGAGTCACCCAGTGTGTGCTTGAATTTGTGCACATCGGCGTGTAAATGAGTCACTCTGGCATTCAGCCTTCATTAATGAGTCTGCACATGGTGGAAATGCTGTGCAGTGACGTCGGCGTTCATCCTGACTTCACAAATTAAGCTGCTTCGTCAGAAATCTGCAGGCATCACGGCTGGATTCCAACTGCTTAATTAGCGATTTTATCTTCAGAGAGTTTCATAATGACCTTTATGTATCTCGATCATGCAGTCCTATTGTTTAAACTCCCTTTGACTGTAGTTCTGCACAGTCCTCCTTCACTTTAAAGCATTTGTTGGGTTGCATGCTAATTTATTTTCCCAGATCATTTTATTTATAACCAGTACGGACGCCCAGAAGGGACAAAACTCAACTCTTTAAATCTCCTCCCATGTTTTGGTGACTTCATGGACACAATTTGTTTGCACATTTTTGGATAATTCGTACACGCAACATTACATAGAGGGAGCAGACCAGTCATGCTTTGTTTTTTTAGTGAAGCATTAAACGCTAAACTGAGTTCTACCTCGTGTGCTCGTATTGGCATTTCAATCCTCAATTTAGTAAATCGTATAATAATCTTTTCTTTCCTGTGGCCGCTCCACAGCTCTGTCATTTGTTTCCTCGATGTTCGCACTTATCTCAATAATCTCCTCATGATAACGATCACTGTGATCGCTGACAATAAAACCTCCCCAAAGCTGCGTTCAGGGCTTTCAGTTCAAATTAAAAAGGTCCTTGATGGACGACGTGTGAATGAATAACACTATCCGGACTGAGGCTGCGCATCAGTCACTTCAATGAGAAAACACAAAAACAGATATTTCTGCTGAACTGACTCACACCTGGAGCGACCAGATGGGATCCATCCAACGCTTTGTGCTGAATGTTTAGATCAGTGTCAGTCACTGTAGACACAAAGCGTCGGTAAAACTCGAACTGTTCACCAAAGCAGAGGCAGTTTGTGGAGAAACACTCAAATCTGTAAAGGACAGACCTGCAGCTGTGGCCCTCCGAGCCGACACTGCAGATAAATGAGAGCTTTGTTGCACTGTTGAATATCACAAAGACTGAACTGAAATGTCAGCAGATGATTGCAGTAAGTGGATGTTTACTGCGTTTACTCAAAAATCATGTAAAAAATTCAGCTTTTTAAATAAAATGAAGTGTCTGTAACACACGATCCATCTGCTGCTGAAGCACAGTGTATAATCCATCACAAAAATCAATTATAAACTGTTGTACTCACAATCTCTTTAACCGCTCACAGCTTGAAGTGTATTTTGCGTTTGAGATGATTAACTGTTACAATTATAACATAGAAAAATGCATATGAGGGGCCATTAGGGACGCAATTCATAAACGTCAGCGCACATAAATGTACTTTTCCTGTCAGACACACAAATGAAATACACACAACTAAAAAGCCTGATGAAAACATAAAAACATTTATATGAACTACTAAAAAGTCCAGACTTGTGTTGATAATGTTAAGATGTTCTCAACACTTGATGATCATAGACCATGATCCTGGTTCTGCTTGAGGTTTCTGCCTCTTAGAGGAAGTTTTTCTTGCCCGTGGTGGGAACTGTTCAGTCTCTGTAAATGATAAAGGAGCTCCATACCTGCTCTATAAGGAAAGTGCCTCCTGTTATGATTTGGTGCCATATATATGAAAGTGTACGTCAGACTCCTTCGACAAGCTGAAAAAAAAAATCTTTGATAGTCAAATCTGTGATGAAATATGTTTTGTTTTTGCTGAGGAGATGAGACCGGACACAAACCGACAACTTTCTGCATTATAGTGGCACATTTGTCAGGATGGTGTTCTCGCAGGGTGTGATCCTGCTGCTGGGAGCAGCTACAAGCTGTCCGGAGCGCTCGATTTACCCCCCGCTCACAGTCGTGAGAAGCTAAATGAACAGACGAATTCTTCCAAACGCCTGTTCAGCAAAAGAAATAACCATTCAAGACATGAACTGTGCAGCCTCCTGTGCGTCGTCTATGCATCCCTCACATCATAGTGACTTTAAACACACTATGTAGGTCTACAGTCCTTTTTTTAGCCTCGTGTTTGGCTGCACTGTGTAGAGAAGATTTAACCTCTTGTGACGCTTCGAGCACCGACCAGCTGAGCTCACTGGATGTGCTCGATGCTTGAGTGCACAGAGAGAGGGGAAGAGAAGGTGGAAGGTGGATGATGTCACGCAACAGCGTTTCCACTATGTTTATGTGGCAGGCGGACTGTGGAGGAAGGCGTCTACCAGCACTGCAGTGCACCGCTAACTAAACACAGGTCTGTAAAATTCAATTAAAGAAAGAAAACATTGACAAAAAAGCAGTGACTATTAGTAAGAGATAATAATAGAGATAATGAACACAATGATCCTAGTAAAGTAATTATGAATAATGTCCCTGAAGGCCCCTCATACACAAACTCTTGCTGATTCAGTTTTCTTCTTCTGCAGCTGCAAAACAAACTTCACTGGAGATCTCGGCCTGTTTGTACGACGCATTTCAACATAAAAGTTATTCAAACTCCAGTTTCCATGGAGACCGGCATACTTTTACTTACAGCTAATTAGGATCTGTTGAACTAATTAGAGTTGAAATGGAACAGCTACCATGCAAATTAACCCTGAAAACACACACACACACACACACACACGTATAAATACTCAGACACACCTGAGCGAAATTCAGCATTTTGTGTGTCTGTTGATTTTACATTTTATTGTTAAATACTCTAAAACAGAAGTTCTTTGTCTTTTGTTTTATTATTCTGTCATGTTCTAAAGTTCAGCTCGTTCCACGGGTTCCTTCTTTTTATATAAGTGGCCGAGGTAATGCACTTTTTGTTCTTTGTATCGGACACGATTTTCAAAAACCTCAAAACTACAGTGTTTACAGTGCCAGCCTCTGTGGCTGTTCAGTTAGTCCACACGCACACACACACAATAAGAAAGAGTCCGGAGGCTTATTTGTGCTTGAGAATAGTACATCTGTTGTAAAGACCAACAGTTTGTGCTCGGTTACAGTCTTTCACACAGTCAATATTTACACAGAATTACACAATATACAACATTAAAGCCATGTTACAAATGAGTTTACATTCATGTTTGATAAAAGGTCGAGCAGCATCTGCGTCCTCCCAACACAAACCTCGTCAGAATACATCAGAACATTATCAGTGACGAAATAACTGTTCACTTCTTTCTGCAAATAATAGAAGACAAGCACACAAAGAGCATTTATATTTGAGACTCATGAACGCAGTTTGACACCATCTCATTTACTTTCAGTCCTCCAAAGCTTGACCCAGAATGCTGCCTTAGGCACAGCTCATGAAACGTCACGCAAAGTCACATGACGCTGAGTAAACCTGATTCATGTTGGTAACAAGATTTACAACGAGGCTCACTGAAGGTACAAACATCAAGAAGTTACCAACTGTAATGTCAGGACTTCCCTCCACACATCCAAATGTTCCCCAGCAGTAGCTGCATTCAGGACGCTGCCCAGGGTGATTGTAATTGGTTTAAAGACAGCAGAATAATAACAGATGCAGCGAGACCGTTCTCCGTTGCTGACACAGCACTATGGAGACGATGTTCTCGTACCCTCTAGAGACCAAACTAGCAAGTTATGGAGTAAGTTAACGAGTAACCTAGTTTGCCCGTCTGTATTTTTCCCAGTAGACATGTTACATGACTCAGAGCACTTGTACAGTTTCGACAGATCTGAAACTTTCAAAGTCAAGTCAAGAGTCAAAGTTAACAACAACAACAACATGTTTGTACTGAGAACTCAACCAGGAGAGTTTCGTGTCCATCCGAGCGTTGAAGTGGTCCAATAAACAGGACTTTTACATTCAGAACATCAAACAGCCCAAACAGCTCCTCCGAATCTATTGACGAGTAGATGATGACGGCAGATCCATGCACTGCATTGTGGGATAGCTTTGGGGATTTAGCACAAACCAGATGACGTCAAACTGCCTTTCTGAAACCGCCGTTTGACCTGCTTCCACTTAAAGTACAACATCGTTCAAAACTGGGGATTATAACTCAGGATGCCATTTCAAACTAAAGCACATTATGGTTGAACTTATTCTTCAAATTTGCCTCTAAATCTGATGTAAAATATCAGCTGCTGACGTTTCAGCTCTTTGTAAAGCTGTAGTTTTTCATCATACCACAGTAAAACATTTATATTCATTATCTTCTGTTCATCCTTTAGATGAAGACACGGTTTCGAGCTTTTTGAGGCATGCGTTCACACAAATGGAAGAGAGTGCAGAGGAGACTGACGAGGAGATGAAACAAGGACCGAGATAAACAGCTGGTACGCTGGTGGGAGGGAACAGAGGGATTGTGGGATTGCGGGTCAAGCGAGGCAGTGACACAACTCAGCGGGAGAGAGAGTGAGAGTCGAGGGATTTAAAGAGGAAAAGACAAGAGAGGGACACGGAGGATAAGTCCAAAAACATGAAGGATTTTACCTCTCCAGCTTATGTAACAGGTTCAAACTAATAGCTGCTGTGATGTTCATTCACACAAATGTTTGCAGGTCATTATTCAGTCTGCGGTGTTTACACTAAATTAAGATGTTCATACAGCTCCTGCCAGAGGGAGACTGACGGTTGTAATTACAATTAGGCAATTAAAGTTTGAACACATAACCAAACGAGCTTTGGTAATGATGTTTTGAGCGATGCGTTTAATTTGGAACGTGGAAATTAAGACCTACGTGCGCAATCGCATCATGTGTGAAAACTGAAACCTGACAGCAACAAGTAGAGAGCTGTGCTGTCAAAGCGTCATCATAAAGAGCTACAGAGTTCACCTACACTGGAGCATGATGGGACAGCAGCAGGCAGTATGGAGGGCTATCAGTGACACCTGATCAGCATCTAAATGTGAGTTTGGTTTCCACTACGAGGCGTTAACAAAGCCATGGCCTGAATCTTAGGAACTTCTTTGTTTGCTTTATGTTCTGCCAGATTTTTCCAGCGTGCTGCAGAAAGCAGAACATTTCAGTTATTCATCACGAGCTGTTCCATCAACACATTTCAAATGTTTGAAACATTTCTTGGAAACAAAACTCAAGAAATTCCCACAGCGCTCTATTCCTGCTTCGTCACTAAGCAACAGAAGGAAGGAAGCAGAAGGAAGCAACAGGAATGTTTCTTCACGAGAAAATAGAACAGCGATGTAGCATTACTGCTACAACATTCAATGTAGCTAATAATGCTACATTGAATGTTACACAGATGGGAAATTTAAATAAACTTGTAGCATCCCCAGCTCTCCACAACCTACATGTTCTGTGTCATTAATTGCTTTATCTTCCAAGTTGCAAACGGTCTGTACATTGAATGTGGATTCAGCATGACCACTGCTTTAAATTCATATGCATGTTCCCACATTATGTTAGTTCCCATAGTGGAGAAGGCCAATAAGGCACCGTTTCAAAGGGTTGATGAATGGTTGATAAATACTTGGTGGCTTTAGTAAACTGCGTTCTGATTGGCAGCTACATAGACAGACGCTTTGGATAAAAGCGTGACACCTCTACCTAAATTCAGCCTTGTGATTGGCTTGTTTGCTGCTGGACAAAGCAGGTAGTGATTCAAAATTCAGTACACTCACTTGAATTCAGATTCAGTACTATTGCACGTGTGAAACAAAGCGTCTCCGGAGGGATCCGTATGTAGTAAATAGGACGTGGGGGTGTGCAGTCAGAAAGCTTTCCAGACCTCTGAAGCGGATCCTCATTACTCTCTAACCAACGGTGAAGCCACAGATCGAGGTGTGAGCTCAGAGAAAAAGACGAGCTCTGGCTGCGGTGCGTTCGTATTGACTGGGTTTTTAAGTCTCCTGAAAAGCATCATTTTATCATCATTTTATGCTGGTTATGATCAATAAATTCTTTTTCTGTTTGAAAGCCTTTGAGTTGTAAGAGCTGCCCGAGAGGCTCAGTTCAAGGACAGAGGCCCTCTGATCACCGGGCGTGAACCGCTGTATGAATACAAAACACAAACACTCAGAATAAATATTAACTATTGGTAGTGATTTGAAATGAATGTCTTGACATTAAACAACCATAAAAATGACGTCTTCCCGAAATGAGCTTCATTTCAAATGTGAACAATCATCTTTTAATGATCTATTTTTTCATGTTTTATTATCTGCTGCAGATTAACATCAGCCGTGAAGCGTCACTGCGAATGTGTTTAGAGTCAGCCGACTGTGGAGGCACCGAATTTAATACAAGAGATTAATGTAACGGCTCAATCCTCCCGAGACGTTCTGAAAGGTGTGAAATGTGCACCACGGTTTATCGTAACATAAAATATCTGTTAAAAATGTGAGCAAACATTCATCCGTCCGCTTGTTACAAAGGATGTTTTCTCTGTTGCTGCATGTTCGTTTGAAAGCTCTCTCTGCTGAGGCAGGCTGTCTTTTCTTTGCCTCATTAGCCCTCAGTTCATCCTCCCTCCACCTCGTCTGCTCCAGTCTTTGTCCTTCATCTCCTTAAAAAAAAAAAAACATTTTAATCTAAATCATTTGTATTTTTTAACCGCTCTGAGTCATGAATTTGTCCACCTACGTGTCTCTGTTTGCACTCCTGCGTCAGGCTTTCTTTGTAGGATAATTATTAAAACACACAATTTCATTACGTAACAATGTCTGAGATTTCACAAAGCTTGCATCATGCATCTTCGTCCTCCTCGGCTCCGTCTGAACTCAAGAATAAGGGAGTATATATATTTATTTTTTTATTTTTTTATTTTTTGCTTTCACCTGACAAAAAGTTTTTGCCCAATCACTGATGGCTTCTGATTTCAGAAAAGTACGGGCACTCAATTCATATTCCTCACGGTAACAGAAGCTCCTTCCGTAATGCCTTTGTAAGCCACGCTGGATTATACCGTGTACGAGATGCTTCACATGTGGAATGAAGATGGAGTAAAGCCCTGTTCTGACAAGAGTGTCCAAAGTTGTTCTAGGATTGTTTTGAATCTTTCCAAAGTTTCTCATTCTGGCGCACTCTTGATCTCTTTTTGAAACTTCTTGTCGCTTTGTCAGCGTCCTTCACACAAAGCTGAATCTCACTCAGAACAAAAAAACCCAAAAAGTGCCCGGGTCCTCCGTCGTGATGAGGTCATGTCCCCAAAGCGTCGATTGGTGGACCTCGAGGAGACCTTGAGTCATTCACTGGCTCTTCTCCTCCTCTGCTGTCTCGTCATTCTTCTTATTATAATCCCCGCTCGTCTACGCCTCCACCTCTATTTTGGGCTTCCAAAAACACTTTAATCCCCCCGTCACCTCCCTCTCCATCATTTCTATTTTCTCTCACGTCTTTATTTTCCCTTCGTTTCTAACTGCGCAGAATCTCGTTTTCTTTGCGATTGTCTTCTGGGAACAAAAGATTTCCTGACAATGGTTTTCTTTAAATCCCTGCTTTATCATTTTCTTGTCATCTCTCCCCATCTTCTCCTCCATCACCCTTTTCTTCTTCACCACCTCCCTCAGGGCCTCACACATCAGTGGCGTTCAAGTGGGTGGACACCACGTCTTGGGTTTCAAGCACTATCTTCTTTGCCCTTCCTCCGCCACCTGCTCCACCTCCGACGGGGTGAATGCTGTCCAGCCGGCCGCTCCTTCCCCTCTCACCTCCCCTACGACACTTAAAGACGGCGAGGAAGGCGGCGCGGTAGTTGCGGTTCATCCAGCCATACAACAGCGGGTTGGCGAAGGTGGAGCACATGGCAATGACGTGGAATACGGTGTACAGCAGGCGGTAGTCGCGCATGTCCAGCACCGTGCTGTCGATGTCGGTTGCCAGCTGGAAGGCGTGGAAAGGCAGCCAGCTGACAGCAAACACCACCACCATGGTCACAAGCATCTTGGTGGTTTTGCGGCGCCGGCGGTGACGCTCGGAGCCAGCGCTGCTGCTGCCGACGTTTTCTGCAGGGCTGACGTGGCCACGCAGTTTGGACCAGATGCGGGCATAGGCGAAGGAGATGATGGAGAGCGGCAGGAAGTACTGCAGGATCAACATGGAGATGCTGTAGATGGTGCCATCTGTGCTTTTACCAGGCCACTTCTCTGTACACACCTGAGAGACCGGACACAAGGACACATTCAGTTTAGATTCACATATGTTAGCTTTGATTAGCTTGGTGGTAGGGTTTCCAGTGTTAAGCAACGTTGATTCAACGTTGATTCAATGTTGGTCTGCTGCCTGGATTATCTTTGTTTAGATGTAAGGAGAATTAGTTTGGTCAATTTTGTGTAGTTTATTTTAATTTTATTTGATTAAGTTTGACTCGTGTGTTTAGACTGTTCTCCTCAGCACTGTATTCCAGCTCCTCCTGGGACATTGCAAGGTTTCCCCAGGTGGGTTTGCCTCGGGGTCTCCCAGCAGTTAGACATGCTCAGTGCTCCTCCAAACGAAGTAAGGCGCCCGAGGAGGATCCTAATCAGATGCTCAAACCACCTCAGCTGGCTCTGTTCCACGTGAAGGAGCAGTGGCTCTAATACGAGGTCCCTCGGGATGTCCGAGCTCTTCTAAAGGACGAGCCCGGACACCCTGCGGAAGAAACCACAATCACTCTTTGGGTTACTACCCAAACTACCTCATGACCACAGGTGAGGGTTGGAGCGTGGAGGGACTGGAAGGTCAAGCTTTGCCTCCGGCTCATTTTAGGAAGTGACTCTGTTTTAATTTAACTTGTACAACTTAAATTATTTTAGATTTGTTTCATTAGATTATATTAAGTATTGTCGATTAGATGAGATTGCTTTGGATTCTATTAAAATACATTACAGCTGTTCAGATCAGTTTTGATTGTACTCAGTTTAAGACTGAAACGTGAATGAAGGCAGAGTGAAACACGCAACAAACGTATTAAAGGTGGAATTGAAAAGAGGGTGAAGAGAGGAAGCTCCAGTGATCTGTGAGGCCTGATGAAAGGAGTGGAAGGGGAGGATGGCGTGGAAGGAGGGAGAGATGAAAGAGACGGAGAGGCGAGTAGAGAGGAGGGAAAAATGAGGGATGTGAGAGGTGGCGTGGAGATCAAAGAGTCGGATGAGGAGGGAAGCGAGGGCATTGATCTGTACATGTGTTACAGGTGTGTGTGTGTACCTGTATGGTGTGTCCAGGCTCCAGAGTGAAGGAGCCGTACTCTCTGAAAATGGCCAGAGGGCTGGCGAGCACGGCGCTCAGCACCCACGTCAACGCTATCACCCCGAAACACACGTCCTTACGCATCCTGGTCTCCAGGTGGTACACAATGCACCTGAAACACAACAACACCACGTCAGTGTTACACAACCCCACAGCAGGTTTTCACCTTTAGAGAGAGCCGGGAACGACTGTCACGGATCAATAATGAATGACAAACGTCATCGTTTTCAGATAACATGCTTACATGACCTGCAGCAGACTACAGAGGGAAGAAACGCTTTTACAGCACTGAAAATAATAATACAACAACAGGAAAGTGCAGGTTAGACTCCTGCATGCTAAATATTTGATGCAGCTCTTTTCTATAGCAGGCCAAGCTTCGGGTCATGTAAAGGAAACAACGCTTCTCAAGAGAGTTTCACAACAAAATATCAGTAAAATAAAAAGATGTTGGCAAGAAACAGGACTGTGAGAGAAGATGCCAGCATGCTAACACACTGTTAGCACAATGTTTAGCAGGTGTAATATTTAGCGTGTTAGCAGAACCAACAAACTAACCAACCAGCGTGGATCTGGTCAGATCTTCTCAATCTGAAGCTGTAGAAGTGACGTCACGGCGTTTAAAGTTTTCCAACTGAAAAAACTTTTGCACATTTCATGTTTTTCTTCAGACTCCAGTAATCACCTCGTCTGTGGTCCAGAAGTTCAAAAAAAAAAAGTCTTTGCTGCAGCTTATTCGGCACAACAACAGCGCTGACAAGCAGAAGAAAAAGTGAACTCATTACACGGATTCTCAGGTTTCTTGTTCTGGCCTCCAGTAAACAGTAAAGTTGACTTTAAGATTCAGCTCCAGAGCTGTAAAATGGCCTTGCAGCACAATGCGCAGTGCTCACTGGATAGGAGTCTCGTGGGTCTCTGTCTTCTGGCAGCTGTCTGTTGCTTTTCAGTTTTTCCAGCCCCTGCAGATGCAGAAACCTGAGCTGTCTTAATTTGTGGTTTATTTGAATTTGAGGGTTTTTATGAAAGTGCAAGATCTCGATCTGCATGACAGAACATGGATCCACATGGTGACTCTGATCTAAATGAAGAAACTCATTTGAACCTTTAACCAGTTTACTTCCATGTTTGAATGACATTTCTGTACATTCGTGGCACAATGTGCAACCCCTCCTCTGATAGTTAAAGACGGCACTTTATCTGGATTCAAAGTAACATAAACAAAATAAACAGCATCAAATTAGTAGTTAAATCTTTAGCTTTTACTTCCAGACCAAACCTTTGCAATCTTCTTATAACTGCGTCAGTGTAATGGACTAGCGATCAGGTATAGTATAAGCACATGTCACGCTCCTCCTCTTTAAGCTCCACCCACCTGTGGCGGTCCAGGGCGATGACGTTGAGCGTCACCGTGGAGACATGCACGGCGAGCCCCTGGGCAAAGGGCAGCAGGAAGCAGAGGGTGCTGCCAATCTTCCACTCTCCCTGCAGGGTGTAGACGAGGGTGAAGGGGAGGCACAGCGTGTTGACCAGCAGGTCGGCTGCAGATGAAGACAAATAGTGCCGTTATACTGAATATCAGCACACCCTCGTGTGTATTATTGCTTTAATCGTTCTTCTGGAGTTTATCGGCTGTGAAAAGTTTGACTCTTTAAATAAATCTAAAGTGAATCAGTGTATAAATACAGTTAGAACATGGAGGAACGAGGTTAGTACACCTCTCTTGGGATCTTTATTTTTACCCCTCGAGAGCAGATAATTGTGCAGGCGTATGTATGCCGTTTGTGTGATGATCAGGGAAGTGATTTTCATGCTGCTTCTCCCTCAGTAACAGGCAAGAAGCAACAAACTGAAGAAGAACCCGGAGCCTGTGGTTCACAAATCTGAAATCTGGGCTAATAAGACATGGAAACGAGCCGTCAGGGGAACATATCTGTAACCACCTACACATCGAACCAACAGAATGAATCCTTATATAACCGGTTATTATCATAATCAGTTTTCTGTTCTTCCTCTGTTCCTTGATGCTTTGGCAAAATGTTTTCATATGTCATGAGTGACAGCAGATGAAGCAGCTGCAGCGCTGAGCTGTCGGAGTCGTCCGAGGACAGGCGCAGAAGAATAACGGGGGATCATCAGATCCGTCCCCAGTCAGAGAGAGAGAGACGCCATCTGTCCAACAGACAGCAGGTCACATGTCAGGACAATCAGATCCACCTCTGCATGTGTGAGGGCTAACATCTGCTGACCGAGGACAGAGCTTGCAAGCTGCAGCTTGAATGTGACGACTGTCACGTTCATAGAATCGATGTAAAGTTTAACTCCTGTTGATCTGCACTGACCTGTGATCAGCTGAACGGCGTCTCTGTCTGTCAGGTGTGGATTCAGACCTGAAGTTATGAAGTTATCAGATTCCTGACTGCACTTTTCAGGAGGTTCATTCCTGCTCTGACTGGAAAACCTGTTGTTGTGATTGAGCTACCGGCCGCGGTGTGGGAGAATGTTGGACCTCAGGTGCAGCTGCATTTATTGAATTCTCTCTATCAGGCCTCCAACGAGACGTGACTTTCTGTCTGGTACAGGAGAGCCCGGGAGGCACTGAACACTGGCAAAGTCTGCAACCCTCTGAACCACGTCAGTTTAGGGATGTTTAGTTTGGGATAAGGGCATCGTGCCAAATCGTGTTAAGCTAAATAAAAGCTTTGCAGGGTCTCATTTGGCCTGATGTCCAACTCTGCCTACTCTTCACAAAATTTGGCCTTCTGTTTCCTGTGATGCCTCAGGACAAAAACGAGAGACAAAAAGGAGCAGATTAAAAGTGGCATGTAAGAGAGGACGGCTGTGTGAATGACAAATACAAAACACACACACACAGCACACAATACACAAACAAAAAAGCAGAACATTTAACGGCTACATTTTTCACATCAAAGATGTGTGTCATCTGTCGTGAAGACTCTGTGAGCCAGTTTCAATAAATCACGGCACCCGTCTCATTAAAATTAAGTTAATTAAGTAAAATTAACAACTAAATTCATTTGCCAAATGTGACTGAGGAAACATTCATTAAATTGCAGGATACAAAAAACAAAAAGAAAAAGAATTTGACCTTTTCCATAACCAAATAATCCTGACAGTGCAGTGATAGATAGACAGATAGAAGATTAGAGCTTTTCTAATTTTAGCAGTACCCACAAGTTTGTCAGGGATCTACTAACTTTAAGCTCGAGTTGAGACGAGATTAATCAGGGTTGTGAAGAAGAAAAAAAAACTAAATTATGTTATTTCAGCCTTAAATGTGAATATTTCCTTCATACTTTTGGTTTGTGGACAAAATACATTTGCAGAAGTCTCTTGAGCTTCATAAAAACATCTGATCAACATCATTAACCATTTTATGGGCCAAAACAAATCAAATTTTATTTGTATAGCCCAAAGTCACAAAACACATTTTGCCTCTGAGGGCTTTACAATCTGTACAGGGAGTGACACCCTCTGTCCTTAGACCCTCGGTTCGAGAGAGAGAGAGAGAGAGAGAGAGAGAGAGAGAGAGAGAGAGAGAGAGAGACAGAGAGAGATTTCAGTAAAGGCACATGTGACTGCATCTTCAACCAAGACATAATATAAATCACTATGCAGACGATACTCAACTGTATGTTTCGATAAAGTCTGGTACCTGGTAATGTTTCATGTTTTATTTTGTAGGTCTCCTCTCTTTGTGTCTTAAATGGTGACTGAGGTAATGGAAAACAGATGTGTGCAGGTGATTGGCAGGTGTGTGTGTGTGTAATAATAATAATAATAATAATAATAATGCCCTTTGGTCCTTCAGCACAAGCAGCGTTAAAATCTCGGAACTTTTTGAGCTGCCTTTTGATGCTCAGGTGAATAAAGCACAGCCGTTGCTTTACAAAGATCAGGCCATTCCTTTCCTCTGAAGATTTAGAAAAGCTCATGCATGCTTTAATCTCCTCCACACTCAGGGTGCTGCAACACTTCATTCAGGTTTCAACAGACAAAGACTGCAGCTGAGAAGAGACCACATCACACTGATCTGCCCTTCACTGGTTACCTGAGAGATTTGGAATTGATTTTAAGATCTGACTGCTTTTTAAAGCCTCACATAGTCTGACTTCTATCTCTCTCTGATCTGCTACCTCCCTATGAGCCTGATTGGTATCCCGACTTGTCATCAAAGATGATCGGGCCTTTGGAATTTGGCCCCTCGGCTGTGGAACTCCCTGTCATCTCAGTATCTTCTTTGAAATCTCTTCCTTTTATCCACTTCTGGCTTTTTCTCAGCTATTGTTGTTTTTATTAGCTGTTGAATGGCATGCATATCATCCTAAAAGTCACATCTCAGGGGTCTATGAATGGCCGAATATGATTTGGGTTGAATGAAATGAAACAGCAGCCATTGCTCCCATTCAGACAAGACAAAAGCCCAAACAGTGCAATGAAAGATGAGCAGGCGAGGCTGTGGGCGAAGCAGTGGAGCGCTCAGTCGCCCAGTTTTTCTGTTTGTTTATCAAACTGTCTGCTTGCCTGCCCACTTCTGTTTTGTTTCGGGGGAATTGAACCGACAACTTTCTGGCTGCCGTCGTTCTACTGTTCTGCACATTTCACATCACATCAATCACACCGCTGCTCTGTTCTTTTGATACTCGTCACAGCGTCGCTCGGCTGCTCCTGTCAGTCCTTTAATTCAATTGGAGCTTTGCTAGCACATTAAGAAAACATCAAATATGGAACATTTCTTGTTACATTTGTTGCTACATGCAAAACAGCTATCAGAAAGGGACAAGAAAAACGTTTGTGTGTTCTTCATGGGGAGAGTGTCTATAAGTGTGTCATTAAACCCATTTGAACAGGTGAACATGTAAAGCAGTCTCCACCTCTGGTGCCCCTAAAATCGAAATGGATCCAGCAAGAGTTCCCTCTGTGGTCGCTGACATGACTTTAAATGGTGACTGTGTCATCTGGCCGTATGGTATCATGTTTTATACGTCCTTTGCTACAAACCAAAGCCAGTTCTTCACATGCCACCAGCAGCGTTGCCCAACAGAGTTTGCAAACTTGGTCAGATTTTTCCTTGTGCTTTTACCACAAAAAACATAATTAAACAGTCTACGGTGCTCTTCCAGTGGAGAAAATATTATCTGAGTGCTCTTCCAGTGAAGACATCATGTGAGAAACATGCTGCAGGGACCTCTTAGCTACCAGACATGCCAGAAAATGTTCAATCAACTGTTTCACTATAATTGCATCTTTCTGTTTGCTGCCTACGAAACCGTCGACCCTTCCAGTAGAGAAAAACGTAATGAAGGCCCCTCTAGAGTGCCCTTCCAGGGGGAATAAAGCCATTTTAGGGGGCCCTTTTAGTGGAGAACATGTGATTATGTGTCCTCTAGGAGGACCTACCAGTGGAGGAACATGATGTAGTGACCTTATGCTCAGCCTACATGCCAGGGAGGAGGATATCACTGAGAAGTACACTGTAGATCATCGAGATATTTTTCTGAGGAGGTTCAACCAGAACTGGCTGCTGCTCAGACTTTATATGCATGGAGCACATCGGGTCCAAGTGTGTCCAATGCTGCTGATTAAGCTCCTGATTGGTCTGCAGCTCAGGAGACAATCACGGAAATCAACAGCTGAGTGAACAAACAGACTTTAATCTGAAGTTTGACTGTGCTGGATAAACCTTCTCTTCTGATTATCTGACTGTTGATGATGAATCCGTCTCTAAATCCACCTGCTATCACAGAAAACTGAACTGAGTGAGTTTAACTTCGCATCCAGTTTAATTTAACGCTACTACGGGCTACAGTATGTTCCAACGCTCATCTATGGTCATGAGCTTTGGGCAGTGAACAAAAGAATTAGAGAAAGGCCAGCCTTAGAGATACGATGAGGAGCTCAGAGTACTGCTCCATCACCTCGAAAGGAGCCAGCTGAGGTGGGTCAACATCTGATTAGGATGGAGGTGTTCCGGGCACGTCCAACTGAGAGGAGACCGCGGGGCAAACCCAGAACCCATTGGAGGCTCTATATATAACCCATTTGGCCTGGAAACACCTCGGGATCCCCCAGGAGGAGCTGGAATTCAATGCTGTCTGGAACGCCCTGCTAAACCTGCTGCCACCGTATCTGTGAACTGTTCTCTTCTTCCTTGTTTTCATTTAACTGTAGTTTAATTAGCTCAAATCATCTCTGGACCATCAGAGTGCAACTAGATTAGCTATGGACGCTGTTAAAAGGTTTTTTCATGAAATACTGGATGTTTTTTATCTCTTCTGGCTTTGAACAATGATTCAGCTGCCTGACAAACTGCAGATTTATTGGACGACTGTTCTTCTATTTAAATGTAAATGTGTGTTTTTAACTGGTGGTTTGACTTGTTTACAGATAGTGGTCGGGGTCAGAACTCCTCCAAGGGGTCACAAGATAAATTGAATGGGTTGTAAGGTGATGAATTAGATAGCTAAGAAGAGAAAAACTATTTCTGCAGGAGGACGATGATTTAAACTGGAGAGTTTTTAAGTTTCCAACAGAACACACAAACCTCTCATGAAAATGTTTTTCATATTCAACAGCAAACATGTTCAGATTACAAAATGCTCACACTGAACATGTGGCAACATTATATCATGACTTTTCTAATATGATGTTTACTCTGATCCGGGTCACATTCACCAGGATCAGAACTCATGATGAGTTTAGTCTGTTTCCTGACTCCACGTACCTCCATCATGACGAACGCAGTGTAGACCGAGCCTGTTCAGCTACAGATGGTTCACAGGAGGTTTACTGATGGGAACAGAACTGATTCCAGAACCAGAGCTAATGTGATGTTCAGAACGTAACAGAACAATTAGAACGACATTTCTATTGTTCTGTTTCTGTTGTTGGTGTTCCTAACAAAGTGGCCTCTTTACATAAACATGAACATAAACTTAATTTTATTTATTAACTGCATTATCGTTCATCTTCAGGCCTGAGTGAACGCAGCGCTCCACCACTTCACACTCCATTACACATCATGTTTATTTGCTGGTGTGCTGCTGATTAACTCTGCTAATTATTTGTTTCATTGTTTTCATGTTGATTCATGAGTGTGCTGCTGTGTTTCATGTTCTAATTGTTCCTTTGCGCACATGAACTTCTAATGAGAAACATTATCTTCATCACGGAGACTGTGTCTGTTGTCGCTCATCAAATTATGTTTAAATGGATTTAATGAACACCTTCAGTACCTCCAAAATCTGAGACGATCCAGGCAGTGAAAGTGTGATTAATTATCAACCGGTGTGAAATTTCACAACAGAGCGTCGTGTGTCACGTCACAGATGGGGGGACTCGTGAATGCATTAGAGATAAATAGGGTGGAGGTGAGATTACCCGCCGTGCTCGAGGCTGTTAACTCCGAGAAAACATTATTCATGTCGCAACACCAAACAGATGATTGGTTCAGTGTCGGCCGTGCCTTTGTGTTGTTTGTTTAAATCCTGTCTGATGTCTGAGGTTGAGATTTTCTGCAGCTCATTAAAATCATGTGAAGCTCTGCAGGCCTTCAGGAGTTAAATCCTGCACACTATCCTGTCAGAGGTTTGACTTGTCTTGTTCCTGGTAACAACTCATTTCAGTTCAGTCGTGGTTGGACGTGTTGGTGGACTGATGATTTCAAATGTACCAAAGTAAAACACTGTCAGACTTCCTGTGGCAATACTTCCAGTCATGGAGGGTAAACGGTTGATACGATTGAGGTCAAGCTCAACTGCTGACTTTGAGAAAAGTGCAAACAATCGAAAACCCAGGAAATCTTAAACTGAATGTTTCTGGTGTCATAAGGTCTGTCACAGCAAAGACGAGGTTTTCAGGACGGGTCAAGTTGCTCTGCAGATTCCCATCATAGTTTTCAAGTTGCCAGTGGGTTACTTTCTGCTCTGCACACACACACCAAACAGACTAATGAACCTACAAACAAATCAATCCATTTCCTTCCATTTATCCAGGGTTTTGTCATCATGGCAGCAAGTTTAGCTCCCCAACAACACTCCACCTCGAGGATTCTGAGACATTCCCAGTCCAGATAAAGGCTATATAGTCAGTCTGTCCGTCCTGCGCTACATGGCAGACTCCATGGAAGACAAACTGCTGATAATGATCCACTGATGAAAGAACAAGGCTACTTAGAGATGTCCCAGCAAATATGGTGGATAGTGTCTCTAGTGGCATTTCTATATGCATCCATCTGATGTAATATTTTAACATTCTGTAGTCAGCTGACGTAGTACAAAGAGCAAGAAAGCGCACATACTGTATGGAGGCAGTTGGGGGTGGACAGTTTGGTCAAACAGACATGAATATGCTAGCATGTTATTACATTATACAGTCTGTTATGTTTGTTAAAAGATAAAACATAAATACATTTATTTTTATCAGAGCTTCAGATCTGAGCTGAAACGGAGTCGGATGACGTGGATTCCTTCTGCTCGTCTTATTTCCATTTGTTCAGATTAAAGATTTGCATAGATTTCATCACTTCAAACGCGTTACTTTACACGGAGCCTTTATGAACGAGATATTACGAGCTGTAAAGTATAATAATATTCATTGATAAGGAAATGTAAAACAGCGGATTATCACTTTGAATAACATCACAAGTCAAAGCTTCTTTTGATCTCTCGTCTGTCTCACATTAAAATTGTATTCACAGATGAATGATGTATCCACTCATTATCAAATAAAAAGCAGGGTTAGTGTATGTACGACATGTTTACACTCCTAAAATAATCATCCATGTCTTGTGGGAGTTCTTAAAGTGTTTCCGCTCTGTCCTCTGTTTCGTGGACACGTTTATATTTCACATCGTCGTAACAGTAACATTGGTTTCTCCTCGTCAGCAGTCAAATCCAGACTTCACAGAGAAACGGCATATAACAGCTGATACATGTCTGAGTCACCATCACAGGTGACCCACAGAGAACACTCACACACTCACACACACACCCAATGTGTATCTGTGTAACCATACCGACAGCCAGATTGGCGATGAAGAAGTTGGTGACGGTGCGGAGAGTCTTGAAGCGATAGATGACGTAGATCACCAGAGAATTACCCAGAACCCCCAGCACGATGATGGTGCTGTAGGCCAAGATCAACACCACCTGCAGACAACAACACCACCACAGCTGTCAGAGGCGGTTATCTGCAGCAGCAGCTCAACTGCAGCGAACTGTAAACTGAAATAACGGAGGTGAGTCGTCACTCCTAAGCAAAACTTTTCTTGCAGTGTTCATGTGTATGCTAAGCTAGGTGTGTGCTTCCTTGTTTGTTGACCTTGCTTGATGTTTGGCTGTTAGCAAAGTTGTCGACTCTACAGGTTAAAAATCGCAATTTCTACAGCATTAACTCGTTTGCGGAGATACTTGTTGACGCGACAAGCTACAATATGAAACCTCTACCTGCACACTCAGCTGTTTAATGGGGTCCTCTGGAAACCCCCCCTCAAACATCAATGTGGGCGACGCTGGGGCGTTAGCGCCAACATTTGGGTCGTAGTCAGGGTAACCACGGTTGCCGGGGTCATCGTCGGGCAGAGGCAGGAGTTGGAACTCGTCCTGCGTGGCGTTGACTGCGCTGACGGCCTCCATGTCCGATCATATGTGTTTACAGACACACATAGCCTGTGTGACAACAGACAAACATGGAGAGACACACAGGTAAATAACAGGAAGAAGTAATGAAACAAACACTATCACTGTGTTCAACTAATGAATGTAAGTCCAATATTAATGCTCTTTTTTTGTCTCCACCATCTCCTGAACCATCTCTCTGCTCCATTTTCTTCACCATCTTCTCTCTGTGTTTATTTTTATATATAATTTTGCCAGAAAGGACAATTCACTTGTCAAACATTTAGTTTCACTTGTTTCAGAACCTTTGTAAACATGCCTGGAACTAAACAAACAGCCAATTGTCTCAAATAATTATCATGGTTACTCCAAGAAGAAGAAGTCCAATGTAATGTTGCCATTAGATTTCTGCATAAGAATTTAACACAGCAAAAATCTCCCAAAAAAGACAAAACAAACTCAAAAAACTCTTTAAAACTATTTGTATTCAGAAAATTAACTTCAACTGAAACTGGACAGATTTTCACTTATTTTTAAGTAACTATTCTCCAGGTGTCTTCGAGCAAGTGAATCCTTTAACCCGCATGATGCAAAGCAACAGATGGTGGTTGTACTGGGCTACACCCACTGGCCTCACACCCTCAGGTTGCAAATATTCATACAGAAACTAAGAAAAATCTTTTTGCAAGCTCAGATTGTTTCAGGCCATGTGGGTGGAGTGAAAGTTTAGAAAAGTTTTTGGAGTGTCAGCTGTTAAAACTAAACTCCCTGTACTTTTTGACTTTTGAATGTACAGTACATAATCAATTTGTTTCAGGAACTCAAAGTACCACATATTCATTACTTTATTACCATGGATCACTTAAAAAAAAAAAAAAGTATTCTCACGCACACTACGTTGTGGGGACCACCTGACTTTTTGCTGATTTATGGGGACACTTCCCTGTGATCAGTCGGAACGAGTAAGGACTTTTGCACTAGATTACAGTTGCTTATGCTGTTGGGAATATTTCACCTTTTATACGTTTATGGCGCCAACAACAAAAAGACTCTGCGCAGTCTGCAAATTTCCACCTAGTGGTCAACTATGTCAATACAACAAAATAATCAATTGTTCATTATTAATTTTAATTAGTTGGTCCCAAGCATCAGAGGCAGGGTCACACACTGGGTCATGCAGTGTCGGGATTGGTGCAGCATCATTCCCTGCACCGCCAATCAAAGGGCTCCATGATCAGCATCCCTATTATTTAAACTGGGAGCGCTGCAGCATCAAGGCGGCTTTTCTTTGTGTCCTGTGAGCTCACCTTGGTTGGATTGATTGTGATAACTCGTTCAGTAATTGCGGAGGTTTGTTTTGTGTGTTGCTGCTGGTTATTGCTGAATAAGTTAGATAGTTAGTGAGATTTTTCTTTCTTGTTTTGTTTCAACTTAGATGATATAGGCCCTGTTTAGAGTTAAACAGCATCCGCTCGCCCTTTGTTCCTTTTTGCCTCTTCTACTTTTGTTAAAACAATTTGACTTTTCATTTAATAAATATCTTTGTTTATTAACTTACCACCTGGTTTTCATAGAAAGTGTTACCCACTTTTTTCTGCACAGTGTGAGCAACTTTTATTCAAATGAACAGACTCCAAACATTCCAGTTTTTCATGGTTGAACTATCTGGCTGTACTTCGGAGAGCAGACACTTAAACTCTGCGGTTCACAGGTGGGAAAATATCACACCAGCTGTGTCATGGCTTCTTCACAGACACGCAACACACACGCACAGAGCTGTGACCTCTCCGTTTCACAGCTCCGTGATGTCGTCCAGTCAGCTGACCTCCAGGGAGACTTCAACACACACGCACACACTCAGATATTAGCACAGGAATACTAACATGGAAACACTCTCACACCAACACCGACCGGGGGAAATGAATGCACTCACAAACAATCCAAACACAACTGCAATCTCATACAAGTCACACAAGCTTGCGTGTGTGAAGCGCGCACACACACACACACACACACACACACACACTTCAGTGAGCTGATTCACTGAGCAAGTTGCCTGAGGGCGTTCAGCTTCCCTCCTGCTCGCACTCGGTGCTGACAGGATCAGTGATGGTGCCAAATCACACTCGCCAGAAGAAACAGCGTTTTGCAAACTCACCTAACAAAAAAAGGTCTGAGGTTTTCAGACCACACCATCTTTTCCATGTTCACGCCTCTCTGAGGAGGTTTTTGATTTATCTGTTCAGAAATAAAACCTCTTCAGCACGACATCAAAATTAGGCTCAAGTGGGACTTTAATATGTAAATGAAGTGTTTTAGTGGCACTCACACATTCATCACAGACTGCTGCTGAGTACATTTAAAATTAAAAAGAGCTGTCAAGTATAAACACAAAGAGACGAACGTAGCATCATATGAAGAACCAAAATGACACAAATAAATAAATGCTGGAATAAGTAATTAAATACACAAATAAATTCAAAATAATAATAATAAAAAAAGCTGGATACAAGATATCTAACTAACTAAACAGTTCATAAATAAATACATATCAGCATCTTCTATACATAATCACGCTGGTTAAATAGTCTGAAGCAGGAAGCATCAGTGCAGCCAGAAAAAGTTATTTCCCGTTCATATTAACTTTGACTGAATTAGCCAACAATGTGGCGGTCACTACTTTGTGCAGCAGTGTCTGGGTTATTAATTTAGCATTATGTAATGATCATCAACAGCCTCCCATCTGAGTCTGTTGATGATCTATAACAAATACAGTTATTTATTTTTCAACCGTCTCTGTTGAAACCACGGTTAGCCAGCTGGCTTGTGTCATATAGATGCAGACTCTGTTTTGCAGCTACAGTAACTAATCCTGCTTACCAAAATCTATTTTTCATTTGTGTGTTTTTGTCCTCCATAGTTCAAACGGCAGCTCCTCACTGTCGATGCCGTGATGATGAGTTTACTTCCAAAATTAGACAGCGTCATTTGTAAAGAGCTGACACCTGCTCCCTGCTCCACATAATGACTGCTGACCTAAAAATAAACCTCGACTACTTTTTAAAGAAACACGACCTGACACATGTAACATTTCCTGTTTGTATTAAAACACACAACTAATGCTGACTTCATTTAAGACGGACTTCCTGCCTCTGGAGCCACATGTTAAAGTAAAGGTACAAAACGTGGCTATCAGCCTCGTCTTTGTGACTGTGGACATTAATCTTGCATCTGCAGTGGGAACAGTTTTACAAAGGCTGTTTTCATGCTGCGGTTTGAGCTCAATGTCAGATTTGAGCTTCTTTCTTGTTGTGACAAAGCACGTGTGGGCCACTGTTTCCCAGACCCGAGGCAAATCAAATTTAAGCTTGTTTAAACTTTCTTTGTGAACCAAGTGGGTGCAGTTTACTATAGATGAACCACCTCCGAGCAGTTCAATAGACTGAACTGGCATTTTGATTCATAAAATTCTTTCAGGGGATAGTTCTGAAAGAAATGAATCTTTGTTATAAAGCATCTCGGATGTTCTGAAATGTAAAATGACGTTTTTGTGAATGAAGTCTGGTGGATTTGAAGAGCGATAGATAAAAATGCTTTGGTTTCAGATCTATGAATTAGGCCTCCTTTGAGTTTGTTTCTCCTTCTAATCATCTGCTTCTGCCTTTGTAGTTGGATACACAGTACGAACATCATGTCTGACTAAACATGTCAAATGATTGATTTGCTAATTATCACTAATCAAACACAAAACCTGCTCACAGCGTTCGTTTTTGTACAGCTTCAAAAACTCAAAACTTTCAAAAGAACACTTTGATTTCACTTCATTCGTCGAGTGACTTCATTGACATTCACTGGTCGACTCAAATCTTGCTGGATCTCTCTCTGAGGACGACTCTTGATTATTTCTTACAGGCTGGCATTGGTGATAAGCTGGGTCAAACCGAAGAGACAATTATCTGAAAACATCAAGAGACCCGACATGGAAACACTCACATGATGTTTCCACCCCAGAGTAAAGCAAGTGTGGTAAACTCTAATTTAATCAAACTGGTTCTCAGAGGTGTAAATGACCCAAACTGAAGGTTAACAACTCTCTCCTGACTCAGCTTCCATTATTCTCAATTCTCAGTGTTTCCTTCTGAGGCTCAGACGGGATCGAGCGGCGCTGCAGTTTGAATATCTTTAGAAAAAAAAGGTGATGCAAAGCCGAGCATGAAGGTGATGAGAGCACAGTGAACAAGTCGAGTGTGAATCCTTTTCTACTGTGGGTGATCCTGCGGTTTTAAAGTAATGTGCGTAGATTTCAAAGTCTGACTCTGTGGGTCCTTTTTTAGCCTTTATTTGTTTATATTTTGGCAAATTGGCATTAAAAGTATCCTCAGTTATCCATCTGCAATGTAGCCATGGATTTACAGGGACTACCCATTGTTTTAATGACTCACTATTCAGAAAATCCAACACTACTACCCAAAAGTCTGAGAATACTTTCAAAACCTCATCAAGAGAATTTGCAAGGACCAAAACCATCATCACTGTTGATGTCAACCCCAAGTCCAAAAACATGTCCACGAATCCGAAGACTAGTTTTTCCGAAAATGCACTCTCCCTGGATTTCTTATCTTACCGTATGGAGAAAAGGACAAGGGGCGACTTCTGTCATCATTTTATTTGTGATAGTTGAAGTTTGATTAGCTAACCAAACCTTTACTTGGTTATGTTTTGGAAAGGTTTAAGTTAAAATATGTTTGAGTTATCAGTTAAGTTGCTTTCTGGTTATTGGAGACCAATGGTGGAATGCACGACCACTTCCCAGATCAGGGGCGTCCCTCTCTACCTTCACAAACCTCCTGAAGACCTCCAGCTCTGCAGAGAGGACCTCCTCTCCTAGCACTACATGACAAATCTACTCCTTAAGAGCTGTCATAGCACCTATTGCTGCACTAACACTTCTTATCACACTGTACCTTGATTGTTCCCTTCTCTGTAAGGCGCTTTGGATAAAAGTGTCAGCTGAATGACTAAATGGAAATGCGGTTTGTTTTAAGAGTAATGGGTTGTTGGACAAAAACTTTCAGTCCAAAGGTACATTTTTCAGACTTTCAGACAACTACCACTGAATTTTCTTAATACTGAAGGTATGATTCACACTCAGAAGTTACAAAGCATCTTTAATTCATCATGTTTGAAAGAAGGATTGGGATTCTTTGTTTTAAAGTACCATAATTGCCTCCATGAGGTGAGCCTCACAACACTGCTGCTGAAACTGCTGACTGTATGCTGGTCAAATCAATGTGCTGACCTAGAATAGCTCATTTCCTGATGTGTTCCTCTCTCAAACATCTTCCTCCACATCCTGCCCCTTCAACCCAGGCACCCCCTTGGGGGAGGTCTGCCTCGCAGTCTGAAAACCTCTGCTCTCTCTGCACTGCCTTTCTAATTCAACGGTTAATTGATTGCCTAATTAACACGCTTATTGAGTCAGACTGTTAAATTTAAAGGGGGTAGGCATGTCCACACAGGCTGCCGACTCTCAGTGGTTTACAATGTAGCATGAACCTGCCTAACCAAGCTTTAAATCTCACATGCCATTAATTTAACTATCAGCTGGCCTTTAATAGATGTGGGTTCAACAAGGACGGTTTATTATAATGAGTAAGATTTATATTGATCTAGAGAGAGAATTCATAACAGCTGACTGAAACAGGGAAAATGTTTCCTCATGAATAATAATGATAATACATGATTAATACGATGCTAGAGATGCAGTGCTGCATGCAAGTAACAAAAAATACGAAACGCACAATAATAATTGACGCCGCTGCGCTTCCTCTTCCAGTTCTGTTATTTTACAGATTATTTCTTGCATGTTGGACTTCATCTAGTACTGGAGCTCCCAGCAGCCTTTTTTCCATCTATTCAGGAACCTTTTGGGAACTCTACTACAGGAATCACGTCCAAACAGGGTTACTCTGACATAGCTCCCATCACTGCCAAGTTGCCTAATGTCGCTGACACAAACCTTGCGGCTGCTATGACTTGTGTGCACTGTCAGTAAAACTAATTTATCTTGTCAGACTCCAGACTAGTTTAACAAAAAAGAAAAAAAAAAGAGCACAAAGGAAGTGAAGAGAAAGAAAAGTTCAAAAGCTCCAAAGCACAAATAAATACCCGTACACTCAGCAGTTCAGCAGTTTACTTTGGACTGGCTGAATCGGCATTGTTATTTTCTCCTGTGTGGAAATGGATGTTTGAAACTCTGCCATTGTTGTTTTTAATCTGTTGTTGGACTAATTTGCCTCATTTCGCATCTTGCATGCATTAGAAATGCAAACACGGAGATGCCAGAGGGACTTTTCATTTCTGAGTTTAGTTCTTTCTCTAGAACTTTTCTGGTTCAAGGAACTAACAGGTCAAAAAGGGGGTAGGACAGTCAAGACGATTTTGTGTCAGCTAGATGAAACAAACATTTGCAGGGTATTTTGTTGCCCCTGTATGAACTGAGAAATTCACAGGTTGTACCATCAGTGTGGCTGAGATAAATGTCGTCTGGATGCATGTGGATCCCTGTTTGGACTGTCCGCACTACAAGCATACGTGTTTTGCCTCTCGTATCTTAATGCCTGCAGAAAAGGACATGGGAACTCGTCTTTCGTCGTTAACATGACGGTCCCAGCCTGATTAGCCAACCAAACTTATATCTGTTTAGGTTTTCACCTGACAGCAACCATATAACATGAAGTAAGACGATGTCAGGCAGCATCTCTCAGGTGAGTCCTGAACCGTCCATTAGTTATGCTGCTATAGGCCCAGGCCTTCCCATAATGTACTCAGCTCTTCTCTCCATGGATATCCATTCATGATGTTACTAACTTAGCTTCTTGGAGATTTTCTGCTTTATTGTCTCGCAGGTTCTCGTGGATTGTGGCTGAGCCTGCTGATGTGTTGATGCCCACTACAAATAATTTTGATTGTTTGTTTGATGCTATTTTCTCCATTTTATTTGATTTCTCTGAGTCTATATACAATGAAAAATGAATGCATCCTTTGTTTTTGTAGAGGACCTGGTTGATATTTATTATAAGGTCGCTTTTCTTTTTCTAAAATGTAAATAACATTGTGGCCCCGCTGTGCTGTTTAGATTCACAATGAGTTGTGGACATCGGTACGAAGCATCCTGCCTGCAGCACCTCATCAAACGTGCCTGATTCGTCGGCAGCCTGGCGGAACAGGAACTGGAGCAAGGAGAAAAGAGTCAGACGGAGGCGATAACAGCTCTGTCATCCTACAGCCCGCAGCGCTTTAACAGGAAGTCGCACCACGCCAGGCAGCGCCAATTTGCTTTTACTGCCGAGCGGGAAATGAAATGGTCGGAGCGGAACTTAAAATCCAGGCCAACATCATCTTTAAGGTCAGTTTTTGTGAATTTTATGTATCTAGGGAGAGATGACTGAGCAGCTCTTGTGTCTTGTGTAGAAACCTGCCGACCTCTACGATTAATCATCCAGACCAGACCAATCGGGAGCAGAGCTCGAGAGCTGAAGAATCCAAAAGTGTCTCATCATCCCAGTTCAGGTTGAAGATCAGGCTCTTAGTGTGTAAGTGTTGTAATACCTTCCTACTTCTAGATCCTCGTTGAAAATAACTTTTCAAGGTTTCAGCTGTCATCAGTGTAACAAAGTATGTTAGAGTTTCACATCTTTCTTGAACCAACAGAAATCATCTATCACTGTCACGGTGAAGGGCGAACCCTCAGTAAATCAGTGAACTCTGACATGTATGATAATGTAATCACATCCCTCCGTTACCCTGAAGAAGACGCCAACCTCTGACCGCTCAGCACTATAAATCTAACGATGGTGGCATCCGCTCAGAGTTAAATGTTTGTAAAAACACAACGCTCGCTGATCTTTCGATGCGAGAGTGCATCAACTGCAGAGGGCACAAGGTGCTGTAAATTTGATCAGAGAGGAGAGCGGGGGACCTTGAAGGCAGCACGGTAAGAGTCTCTGAATTATATTTCCAATGGAATAACTAATGGAGACCTCTGTCCTCGAGAGCTGGTGGTGGATAACTGACCTCAAGCCCTTGACCTTTCACGAATGATTCAATCATCAAGATATACAACGATCAGGAATCCACAAAAGATTAAAAAATATATTTTTGTGTTGTTTTTCCCTCACTGAAACCTTCCAAGCAGCTCACTTGCCCACAGTGTTTTAATTATTAAGACAAATCAGAGAGTGGAGAGAATAAAAGAGATAAAATATTTAAAACTCTGCGAGGAGTTCGTCCTCCGGGGGCCAGATGAGCTGCCGTGAAGTTCACCAATGCCGTGATGCTGTGGCTTCCTCTAATCATCCTTGTCAGTCAAAATGCAAAATGAGATTGGTCGGTCCACGTAACAATAATAATCCCAATGCCGTGTCAAAGGAAATGTCCCAAAGTGCTCACACCTGAACGGCAAAATAAGTTGCTAACCAACCGGGCAGCTCCGCAGAGCTTTAGCATCTTTTAGCTCTCAGTTTAGGTTTTACTTTGATTGAATTGTTCAGTTTCAGTGTTTCCTGCTGCAGATGGCAGCTGTTTTTATCAAACAAGCTCTGATAAACCGACTATACACGACCTGCTCAGCAGCAAACACACACGATTAGAGACTAGCTGGTGAACACAGTGGATCATTTAGCAGCTAAACCAGCCAGCTAAAAGGAGTGTATGCTGAAATACTGGATGGGATGACAGTGTTATCTGTTTTCTGCAGGATGTGTAAAGAAAGTAACGAAGCCTGGAGAGACAAATTAAGTTCTGGTGATACAAGTATGATCAAGATCAAGATGCTAACATGCACTGCTACCCGTTTTCCTGATGGACAGTAGACAAATGTAGATGCTAAACTTATCCAGCTATAAATTACACATCCACTCTGTTTTGCTAGCAATCACGTTAGCAAGCATCAAGCTAAGGTTAGCCAGCTGACAAGAGACAATTTACAGCCAGATCAGTTCCTGCAGTCTCAATGATGTTATCCGATATATGATATTATGCATGATTAGCTTTGTTGGATGAATTGCTAGGTAGGTAACGTAACGCGGAGCCAGTGTCATGCCAGAACCGGAGCTCATAATGAAAGAGGAGAAGAGACTGCAAAAACACTATTTCTGTGCCATGTTGCTTTAAGTCTGATCCTCCAGACGACCCACTGATAACTTGTAAGACACTTTTAGTCATTGTTCATTTGAGCAGCCAACCCTGCAGTTTAATAATTTGCTTTAAGAGGATTCTTCAGCGCTTCCTCTGCTCCAATTAAACAGAAGACAGCAGCAACAAGAGAAAGATATCGGGTAAGAGAAAAGAACAAAGAGAGGTGGCGAGTAAGGGGATATAAAACCAACAAGACAAAGAAATCAAACGCTCCAGACTGGTGAGAAGTGGAGCAAATCCCAGCAGCCCATTAAAGTTTGAACAGTGACATTACTGTGCTGATTAAGAATTGATCCTGAATGAAGATTTCAGATTGTTCATTACTGTGTGAGCAGGACTGACAGCTAGAAACTTTCGGTCATCGCCAAAGGCACAATGTTGGTTTAATTACAAAGAGCGGCTCAAAAACTAAATTATTATTTCTTATGATGGAGGTTTCCTTGCTGCCTCATGACCAGAGGAGTGACTCAGGATTAATAGATTTCAACAATCATCTTCTCGGTGGCGGTGCTTTCAAATGCCAACACTGTTTAAATGTCAGAACGCAGCTTCAGGTAGACAAGAGAAAATCTAAACAGCTGCAGGTGAAATTAAAGTAATTATCTCTGACATTTTGATTTCAATTAATAAATACCTAATTTTCCACTCGTGCGTCTGACAGCTCAGAAAGTGATATTTGTTGGAGGGAATGAAGAAGTCATGGATCATATGAATGAAACAATCGTCCCTCTTGGTCCGTACGGGGCCGTAAAGTACTCAGTTTGTACATACTGCCAACTGTAGCTGCTGTTAGCTTATGTTAGCTTAGTTTGTTAGCTAATGTTAGCTCAGTTTAAGAGCTTCTGTTAGGTAATGTTAGCTCAGTTTTCAGGCCCAGCAGTCAGCAGCTTCTATGGACATAATGGCAGAGGAGAAGAGAGTGAAGAGGATGCTGACGGAGGAAGCTAAGAAGAGAAAAGGAGAGAGTGAGCGAGCAAGAAGCCGCCGGACAAGAGTAAATCTGGGACTGACTTTTAGTGGTTGGTGAGAGCTTGGTGAAATAAAAGGCTGAAAGACAGACGCCGAGCTGGGCTGACTGCTGTTGGACTAGTCAGTAATATTAGCTGCTGCTGTGTCTGCTGTTGGTGACCTGGTTGATGTTTGCTAGCAGAGTTGGCTAGTGTTCGTTGCCTTCGTTAGTTGCGTTACGGTTAGCCAATCAGAGGCAGAGTACTCAGAGTGCAGAAACAGAATCATCAAATGAATCAAGACGAGAAATTCGCCACCATGAGAGCAGAAACACCAGCAAGCTCCGAGCTGCAGAGTCACAAACCAAAACCCACAAACTGCAGATTCCCTCTTAGAAACACCTTTTTGGACGACTGAACACTGTTCACCTTTTCCACCAGGTGTAATCGCTCCGCTGCAGCCAGCAGCTCCGGCTCTTCAGTTTTAGGACTGAGGATGTGTGAGGCTGACAGAATGAAGATTAGTGTCAGGCTGATGATTACAGATGGACCGACAAGCTGCTGCCTGGCACACCAGAGCCTCTTTTATCTCCTGCCTCACACAAGCTGAAGGTGAAATCCATTCCAAAAAAAGTCACCTGTAAAAAATAAAAAAATGAGCCCGATGGTTTGAAAATAAAGACTCCGCCTGCATCCTGCTGATTCCAGGTGTTTAGTCGTATTCTTTCAAACAGCTTCTTATCAAACACCTCTCGTCTCTGCTCATTCGTCTGAAGAACAAAGACAAAATCTTTCATGCTCAGTCTTCCAGATATTGATCATAAACACGACCTGAAAATAAATGCCAGGTTCAGTCGATGGATGATATCAGCCCCCAAAAAACAATCCAACAGTGTAGGAGCATCAGGAACCGAAGAAAGCAGCTGGTGAAACAATGTGTAACTTTAATTGCCGACAGTTTTGTGATGCTAGTAGCCGCTAATATAGCCTGGAGCTGTTAGCCTGCAGCATCGACGAGGAGCTTTGTAACTCCGCAACAACAGATTTGTTCGTAGTCTTCTGTAGAGTTTAGATGAAGTCCCAACAGACAGATCAGATATGATACAAGGTGAATATAAAGACGGGATTTTAAAGGTACGTTTGTCGACATCTAACTTCTCAAACTTCTAAAAAACCCAAAACAGAACAGCCAGAACCGGCAAACACGTCTTCTTCTTTTACACGGTTTATTTCTGGGCTACTGGAACAAACATGGTGAACTCATCGTGTAAGAGGACCTGCTCCATGTGTAGATATAAAAGCTAAATCTAAAAGGTAATAAAGATGATGAATGATTCATTGTTAAGGTGATTATATATCACATAGTTATGCATGTTTTATCCCATTTCTGCCAACAGATCACCCTCAGAATTACACACTGAACTACAGGCAGATTGGAGCTTTTAAACTTCTTGTGTACCCAGAACACTTCAGGTCACGACAGTTCTCACAGGTACAAACAGTAATTCTAAAGTAAGTCTGCTTAAAAAGTGAATATTTGTGTTTCTCTTTTCATACATTCACCAAAAACACCCTAAAGGTCTTCTGTCTGCTCGGCCATGTCGACTAAATCCTCGAAATGTGAGAAGTGCCATCCACTCGTACACAGATACTCAGCCACTCTTCTCTCTAATGCATTCTCTCTTTCTCTCTCTCCATTTAGCCGTGCATCACCATACACTGATTTATTCATCACTCCATTTTCTCACTTCCCTGTCACTTGCAGCACCACCTATTTTTGTCCTCGTCCCAGCGAGCACGAGCAGAAAGAGGCAGAGCAGAAAGAGGCTTCGCTCTCTGCTCGGGAGACGTCACGCTCCAGCTGTTCAAAAGATTTAACGTCTCGTCACTGAAAAACTTTGAGGTCTCAATCAGGAACTCAAAGGGAATCATCATGTCCTCACAATCAGCAGGAGCAGTCACGATAAATAAGCTGATCAGCGGATTCGTCTGCAGAAAATAAGCTTTCACGTAAAATTCAGAGAACCAGAGAACCACCGTCATCATACGAACTTCGAGAGCCACACTGGACCTCCTGAGATCAGTGTGTGTGGGTCCATCCATCCTGGCCTTGGAGGCTCGTGCCTTTCCGTCTTCACGTGTGTGTTTGCTGTCATGCTTGGAGTGAGTTGTGGAGCCGAAGCTCTCCGTGACAAACTTTGTAAATAAACTTCTGTCGGTGAATCTTCCCCTCAGCGACTAATAAAGTCAAACTTTGTGTTCAGGCGAGTGAACCCGTCTTCTTCAAGGACTCTTTGACACTCTGATGCACAGCGGATTGACTAATTGGAGAGTCGAACTGAAGGTCTACATCACAGCAGTTACAGTGAGCGAGCAGGTCGGCGCAGAGTATCCGAAGGACGGCACTCTGTCGGCCTGAACGCTGATCAGCGTGAGACAAACCTGTTCTTCTGCCTCGTGAAATCAACTCACTAATAACAAACCAACTGTCAGACTCTGAACTTCACAATGAAACACTTACATGAGTGTTCTCAGCTGCTCCGGCTCATTTCACTTCAGCTCCAGGGTCAACGGACAAATAAGGTGGGTCGATGCACGCCCACACCGTCCTGAGCAGAGAACACCTGTGTGGACGGACTGTGTTCATGCTCACACCACGAAATACTGAACATACCTGAGCACGTCGAAAAGTGTTTATGTAGAGGAAAGAGAAAAAAGGTAGGAAGGACACAGGACTAAGGAAGTGAGGAGAGGAAAGAGAGAGCAAGATGGAAGCAAGGACTTAAGGTGAGAGGAAGGAGATTACAAGAAGAGGATATAAGAGAAGGAAAAAGCAAGTGAAAGAGGAGAGAGGAGGGGACGGAGGAGGAAGGATGCTAGCGAAGAGGAAAGAATGAAAGGAAGCAAGGACTGAAGGTGAGGGGGAGCAAGGACAGGAGGAGGAAAGAAAAACAAAGCAAGTAGTGGAGGAGAGAGGGAGGAGGGAAGCTAGGAGACAGAGAAGGACGAAGACGAAGAGGACGGCCGATGATACGAAGAATAAAAAGTAATGTGATGTTTGAAGCATCCGTAATAAAAAGACTGAACGTTAAATAAACGTTTCCTGTCTCACCTCCAAGCCAACTGTCAGACTCTGTGTGTGTGTGTGTAACGTGGATTTATCAAAGCAGTAGGCGGATGAAGTGAAATTAAATGAAGGAGGTGTGGAGCTACGACGTAAATGCCAACGCTCGCCGTCAGCAGGAGGAATCACTCAAACCGAAGATTAAAGATTCATGTGAGGGCGAAACAAACACAAATGTCACACCTCGCACAGAATTACACGTTAATGTGTGTGTAAAGTGTTTACACGGGCTCTGCTAAAAGCCCACGATGCACTGCTGCCTTTTTTACGGCGCATTAAACCGTCAACTATCACCAAACAGGAACATCAATAATGGATGTCTGGACGAGTTTCACGGTGCTGCTGGTGGTCGCCCACCATGAGGCGGGTTCTTCTCCAAACGGAAGCTTCTCCCTGCCAACGCTGCCAGGTGCTTCCTCATGGTGGGACCAAGTCAGTCTCCGTAAGTCCCCATGTTAAAATGTCCGACCTTTTATACACCTCGCCTGTTCAAGTGATATTAAGGCTTAAAGTTATGCAGGATTAAAGCGTGGACGCTTTGACACAAATCACAAAACTATTTTATCAAATATCAGAGAACCCCCCCACGCTTAGAGTAATGGTTTAACCCAAGTGTTCATCAGCCAATGGGAAGTCGTGACAGCACATGATCACATAAAAACATGAGAAATGAACGCATTAATACGTTAGCATACACGATCTCAGACATCAGTTTGGTTGCGTTAACGTGTTGTCAGCATGTTGAAAGTCATGTATATTTGTACGTCATGTATATTTGTACATCATGTATATTTGTACATCATGTATATTTGTACATCATGTATATTTGATCGGGCCGGCTTCGCATACATTTCTTTACAGGTCTGCTCTGAGGACATAACAACATGTTTATCATGGACAGAGTGGATGGTGCAGCAGAAACACTGACCCACCAGAGAACACAAAGATGTAAAGTTTATGCTCTGCAACTCATTAAGACCTCCGCCAGGAGGAAAATATACTGTGTGTGTGTGTGTGTGTGTGTGTGTGTGTGTGTGTGCGTGCGTGCGTGTTTGATAGGTATAAAAGAAAAATAATGATGTGTGCGTTTCATCTGCTCTCTTCCATAATGAGTCGATATATTTGAACTTATGAGACGCTCAGGCAAAGCCACTGGCCATATGGCTAACAGAGCAATGATTGCCCCCGCCTGTGTGTGTGTGTGTGTGTGTGTGTGTGTGTGTGTGTGTGTGTGGTAATAGGTTGTTGATAAGGAGATGAACACGTTATTTTATTGCTGAATGTTCCAAGCAAATCTGCTTTAAACTCAGCTTTAATTAATTCCCCTGATAGGAAGAGAGAGAGAGAGAGAGAGACAGACAGAGAGGGAGAGAGAGACAGACAGAGAGGGAGAGAGAGACAGAGAGGGAGAGAGAGACAGACAGAGAGGGAGAGAGAGAGAGAGGGAGAGAGAGAAGGGATGGGAGGACGAGAGACAAAGTGGACGTCGTTCTCATTATCCCAACAATAATAATATGAAGACAGACCATGGTGTCTGTTTTTGTTCTGGTATTTTGGTCATGAGAGGATGGAAATGACAACAAAATGGAAACGGTAAAAGTTGGAAAGAAACTAAAACGAGCACAAAGAGAGGACTGCCGAGCAGGAAGAACTGAACGTGGACACAGAAGTGATTCAAGGTTAACAAATGAGAGAACTGAAGCTGAACGCTGAGGGAGGAATGTTGTTAGTAAATAGTGTGCAGCGTGATAACGAGCCGACACGTTGTACGATATTAAACCTGACCTCTTAATTAAACTGTCCGCCTTGTTTCACTTGATCTGCTTCGACTCGCTCCAGCAAGCGGAACAAAAAACATCGTCAAATGATGCCAGAGAACAGCGTGCAGGGAACATAAATAAAACTGTACATCATGTGCAGTAAATATAACTGTAGATCAAGTAGTGCATAAAACACACAGCGTTATGTAAAGTGGATTATAAAGGGAATAACACAGGGAAGAAAATTTGCCTTTAATTTGACTTTTTATTCTTTAAAAGGTCAAAAACGTCCTGACCCGTCCTTCAAACGTTCCAAATTTACAAAAATGTCCTCGTTATCTCAAAATGTCACAACTCTTCGATCGTGTCCTAACTCCAAAAGATCCCGTTTTTCACAAACGTTCTTAATTTTCCAAAAATGTCCTGACTTTTCACAAACCTGCTCACTCTCCCAAAGTGTCCCAACTATTCTTATGTGTCCTAACCCTCAAACTCCACCAGGCGGCTGCACAGCGTTGGTCGGTGAAAGTTAAGAAATAAACACATCGTCAGCGTATAATGACACAATCCACCGTCTTCAGAGTTAGAGTCTATTATTTCTAGTTCAGTCTTCATCTCTGTGTTCACTGTATACATGTACATTAATACAATAAGCAGCATCACTTGGATGTTTACTCTAAGAGTCGGCTGCTCTGTCCCATATTGCAGACACATTCATACACATGGTGTTCAAACTGCAGACATACACACAGCGTAAACAGGCTGCTCTCTGTCAGCTCTGTTAGCACGGTCAAAGTGAAATTCCCTCTCAGTCTGAAAAACGTTCTGAATTCTGAATCATCCATCGTGTTCTTATCTGACTTCTCGAACACTAACGTGAGTCAGTGGAGTATTTCTTTCAGAAAACGTGCAGTAGCAAGTGGAGCTAAATGTAAAACAAATGAGTAAAGGTTTGTTTTAGACTCAAGGGAAGGTAATGTGGGTCAGTCCAACAACAACCGCTGCCTGATCACCACTGAAACATTCATGTTTTGAAACCCCCTGAAATTTAATCTAGCGCCACCAGCAGGTTGATATTTTTCATTCTGGGACATGTTAGCTGCCAGGTACACACCTCCACCTGTGCATGGTGGCTACCTGCTGAACGGGATTAGCTCATGCTACAGGTATAGGGCTTTTATTTTGAAATGGATGCACCATGGTGTGTTGTGCAAGCCCAGGCACAAGTCCTGCAGTCTGTCTGTGGTCTGAATGGAGCAAAGAAAGACGATACAAGTGACCAGATGAGTTTGAAACAAAGCCCAGCTTTCACGTCCAATGAGGCGACTTCTTCTCTTGATTTTCAGCTGGACATGTTTGAGCTCCTCAGGGTGGGGATTGAAACCAACCACCACGTGTATGAGATAGAGGCTGCACAGTCTTTGCTCATTATTTCATGCTGTTCTAGATTTGCTCCATTCAGCATCTTTCTGATGTTCCTGTGACATTCCCAGCAGGACTCGTGTCTCCTCCCATGAAACCTTTACAGTCCCCAGAGGGTCCAAAAAACCAGAATGGAAATCAGTGACGAACACGCCTGATAGTCTGTGTGTGTGTGTGTTCGCTAACAGAAACAAGGACACGTGTTGTCGACAGCTGGAGGGCAGTAAAACAGAGAGAGAGGTGGGGGAGGATGATGGAGAGGGGGCGAGAGACATGGCAACAGACAGAGAGAGAGAGAAACTACAGAACAGCTGCTAACACTGCAGTGTCATGCCAGAACCGGAGCTGGGTAAGCAGGCAACATAACCGGGCTCAGCAGCCTCTGTGGATATGATGGGACCCTAACCCTAAAGAAAATGGTGGAAGGAGAGAAGGATATATTTTCTATCTCCTTTTATCCTTCTCCACTTCCTCCTGTCCTTCATTTCCTCCTTTATAGTCTTCTTTCCTACCTCCCTGTTTCCTTCCTCATTTCCTCTTCTTTCCCTTACCTGCTTACCTACTGTATCCTCTCCTTTTCTACTTCCTTTTCCCTCCTTCCCTTTCTTACCTCATCATCCTCACCCCCTTCCCTCATTCCTTAACTCCTCCGTTCCTCTCATCTTTCACACTTCCTTTCCTTTTCCCTACTTCTCTTTTAACTACTACTACACCTGCTCCTTCCCTTTCCTACCTCCTTTCCTTCCTCCTCCTGTTGTTCCTTATAACTCCTCTTACTTCCTCTACTCAATTCTCCTTACATCCTCCTCTCCTTCCCCACCTCCTGTGTCCTTTCCCTACATACTTTCTCTTTCCTACTTCATCATCCTTACTCCCTCTCTTCCATCCTTATCTCCTTTCCCTACCTGTACCTTCACTTCTCTACATCCTCATTCCCTTCGCGAAACTCATAATCCTTCCTTCCCTATTGCCTCAATTTCCTACCTCCTAATTTCTTTCCTATCTCCCCAGTTCTCACTGTCCCTACATCCTCCTCTGCTTTCCTTCTTCCTTTCCTTCCTTACCTCCTCTTTCCCTACATCTTCCTTCCCCCGCTCATCTCCTCTCCCTCTACGTTTCCTTCCCTTCCCTCACTTCCTGACAGGCCACAAACTAGGAAACATGAAGACACCTTCGTCTTTAACGCACGCATGGCGCCGGGTTCAGGAGGCGGGCCCTCGGAATGATTGACAGGTGATGACGCAGGGGAACGCTGTCCGCCTCGAGGTGAAAGGTTACGCGTCCAGCTGCCAGCAGCCGTTACATCAACCTCTGTGTGTGTGTGTGTGTGTGTGTGTGTGTGTGTGTGTGTGTGTGTGTGTGTGTGTGTGTGTGTGTGTGTGCGCCATGTGACTTTAATTGCCAACATCTGTAACCATGGTAACGTCATCAGACGTGTGCGTGTGTGTGTGTGCTGGTATCTACACACTCTCAGCGGGGAGCCATTAAACGGCGATTTGCAGCGAGGCCTCAGCACAGCAGGACGGCCGCCGGCTTTGGCGATTATGTAACGTGTAAACGGACGCGCTCGGCGCTCTCAGGCGTCTATTGACGAGAACGAACCTGTGATGTCATCAGGCAGACACCGTCTGATTGGCCAAAGTCAGATTTGATCATCAGAAGAATTGAATTCAAATGATGCAACCCTGTCTCCTCGGTCCTTCATCCCCATCGCTACTTCCTCCTTGACTACTTCCTCGTTCCCTTTTCTTACCTGTTCCTTTCCTTCCCTACCTCATTTCCTTCCCCTTATGCTGTTACCTACCTTAATCCCTCCTTCATTCCCTTACTTCCTCCCTTACTTTCCTATCTCCTTATCATCCCTACATACTCCCATTCCATATCTCCTTCCTCATCTCCTCCTCCTCATCTAACCCTAAATTGGCTTCCCCACTTTCCTTTTCATTTTCCTCACCCCCTTCCTAGCTCATTTCCTTCCCCTCAGGCTTTTTACTTTCCCTTCCATAGATCCTGTTACCTATCTATTCCCTCCCTGCTGTCCTTATCCTCCCCAGTTCCTCTTTCCTTTTCCCTACCTACCTGATCATCCTTCTTCCCTCCACTTCTTCCTTTTCTCCTCCCTTTCCCACCTCCTCATTTCCTTCCCCTCATGCTGTTCCCTACCTCCTCTTACTTCTCCTTTCCTGCCTCCTGTGACCTTACTCCCTCCCTCAGTGATTTGGTGGCTGCAGTTCAGACGGCGAGCTGCGTCACGGTTTGTCAGAGTTCATCAGGTCGATCGTTGTTTCGTCGTTCTTACACAAATGTGTTTATTAAAATTCACCCATTGCATCGACCATGAACATCATCATCACCACTTAGTCAGCATGTTCAGCACACACACACACACACACACACACACACAGGTTCGATCCCCACAAGTTTCCATCTCCACACAAACACACGTCCGTCAGTGGGAAACAGCTGAAGTTCAATCCTGACCTCAGGTTTGTTCACGATCTGTTTCTCCTTCGACAAACTCTGCATAAAACTGAAGATTTAGTATCAGAATCAGCTGCATCACTAATCTAATGTGAGGAGATCATTCATGACGAGTCACTGGATATACTGTAACACCATCCGACGAATAATCCTCCCAAAGCTCTGAGTCACAGACTGAGAGCAAAGTTCAGCATTCGAAGGCGCAGTTATTAAAAATTTGGCCTGAGTGATAAATCATTAGAAACGGGTCACCAGCTGTCAGCTCGCAGGGAAACACTTCGCCTCGTTACACCTCTGATGTTTTTAAGATCAGACTGATTCACACGAACATGCCCGCTGTGATATTAACCGCTCCACAAACACATTACAGGTCGTAACCGTGTGCGTCGCAGAGCCAATCATCGTCTCGTTGAAGAGGACAGAACATTTCAGCTTAATGTTTAAACAGCGTTCTTATCCTTATCATGGAGAGGAGAAGTGTGTGTGTGTGTGTGTGTTGTTTCTCGCTCATTAAACAGCATATTAAGACTGCCCGTGAAAACCACGTATCTCCAACATGTGGACATCTTTGAGTTCCGTGATCCGACAGGTTTGAGGTGATTCACAAAATACAGTAAGATACCGTAAAGTCCTCAGTTCAAGAGTCCGTGAACGTCGTCAGCAAAATGTACATGAAGTATCAAAAGTAACAGTTTGTAGCTCTTTGACTTAAATAATGTCAAACTGTAAATGTACTGAAACCTTCAGTCAAGGTTTTACAGAGAAATACTGTTATTTTTACAGATTTACTGTGAATTATTTTGATTAAACACATTCAATAAAGTGACAAAGATTCACCTCAAAATTACAAAGAAGGATGCTACAATTACAGACAAACATTTATATGATGTGATTTACAGATTTGTATGTAATTTAAGAAGAAAGAAAACTACTGTATAAGTCATAGTATCTTTTTTTCAGTACAAAACTGAAATATTTTGTCATTATTGGCATAAAACTTTGTGTACAGCTTTGTGATGTCCGGAATTTGAGTTACTTAAAATAAAAACAGAAATTTACTGTAGAAATGTGCCGACATGTTGATGTTATGAAGGTAAAACTGGAAAATTAAAGCAAAATATCAGAATTCAAATGAACAGTTTTAACAGAGAAACAGTTATTTTTATTTTACAGATGATCCCTGAATTATTTTCCAGCAGCAGCTTCCACGTCACATCCAGAGTTCAGTATGTTGCCTGAGGACACTTGGACTGGACCGAGGGGGACGTGACCCTTCAATCACTCCACAGCCCACTCCACCACCTGAGCCGAGCTTTCCGCGCGCTCATTGTGTTCTCACTCTTTCTACCTTCATGATTCATGTTGATGCATCGTCACGTGTCAAACTGTTCATACTTTTTAATCCAGATTCTGATTTTATTGTGTGTATTCCCCCCACACGTGCACGCGCGTGCATCGCTGCGCTGTATGACTGCCTATAGGTGCAATATGCGCGTGCACTACACACACGCAGTCTGTGTGCGCGTGCATGCTGTGCATCCTATAGTGACTGTGTGTGTGTGTGTGTGTGTGTGTGTGTGTGTGTGTGTGTGTGTGTGCTCGTGCTCGTGTCTGACACACTGACCCCTCTCTTTCTCCTTCTCTCTCCGCGCGCACGTGGCTCCGGTCCGTGTCGGTGTTAGCTCGGAGTTCGGGTCCCGGCAGCGCTCACAGGTCCCGGCTCGCTCCTCTCCATCCGGACTCGGTGTCGCGGCTCTCGGCTGACATTAATATCTCTGCTCGGTGATGGCTGCGAGGTTAAATCCACATCCACGCGCGTCCGTCCCACCAGAACCTCCTCTCGGGACGCCGGTCCTCCGCTCACATCCACGCTGCTGTCACTTTGGATCAGCGGAACCCGCCGGTGGACTCGGCCATGTGTGAATAAAATCCGCTCCGCAGGAACCGACAATGTTTTAACGAAGGAAAGTGTCCTCGGATGAACATCGACTCCTCTCCTCCTCCTCTTCTCCTCCTCTTCTCCTCCGCTCTCTGCTCGCTCGGTGTCTCCGTCCTGTGCGCTCTGGACACGGACACGGGAGTGAAGCGCTTTACGCACCGGCGCGTAAAAGCCGAGTGGAGGATCACAGGAGAGAGAGAGAGAGAGAGAGAGAGAGAGGGTGGAGTGGAGGCCAGCTGAGGGAGGAAGAGGTGGAGGGTTTTAGGGGAGAAGGAAAAAAAGAGTACGAGGTTGTTATTGGGAGAGAAAGAAGGATGGAAAGAAGGAGAGAAGAGGGAAGGAGGGAAGTGGAGGAAGCAAGAAAGAAAGGATGAGAAAGAGAGGGAATAAAGAGATGCAAAGTAGGATGAGTGTAAGGAGGAGAGGAAATAAGGGAGGAGGATGAGAAGTGAACAAGATGAGAAAAAAGAGGAAGAGAAGGAGGGAAGATTGTTGGGAGGAAGGAGAGATGCTGGAAGGAAAGTAGGAGACGGATGAGGAGAGGAGAGGAGAAAGATGGTGAGGAGATGTCCTCATTTCACATCAAGGTCCCCAGAAAGTTTGTCCATCATGTCAACATGAAAACACGTCCAGCACAAAGACAACAGAGGAAAAGTTTGTCCTGAAGGTGGCAACAGAGGGAATGTTCTTCCTTTAAAAAGGTCCTCACTGCAGACTGTCTAAAACCTGGACGTAGTCTCTGTGACGTCCCCGCAGACTGTCTAAAACCTGGACGTAGTCTCTGTGATGTCACCGCAGACTGTCTAAAACCTGGACGTAGTCTCCGTGATGTCCTACAGACTGTCTAAAACCTGGACGTAGTCTCCGTGACGCCCGAACAGAATGAATAAAATATCAAATATATTACAATGCAGTACAGTAAAACCAATAAAACCAGCACACATGCATAATGTACACAGTGTAAGAAAACCCACTATGAAGCCACCCTCATGTATATTAATGAGTCATATTAATGCTGCTCTTTCACAATCAAAGTGCCGCGAAGAACTCGAAGAATCTGGAGTCGACCAGCTGCTGAGGGTTTAACAGTTTACACTGACCAGTCATGTGTGATCGGAGCCGTCAGGCCTGGTTCCTATCCGCTGTCATGAGTGTGTGTGAGTGTGAATATGTTGCATGCTGTGATGAGGATATCGCATGTTAACCTCGCGTGTCAGAGTTCAGTTCAGCCATGCATGTGGTGTGTACGTGTTGGTATAGGTGTTATGTGTGTGTTTGTTGGTGGGTCACGGTCTCAGAGTGGAAACAATGGTGCACTGTGGTCTTGGTGTGCCAGCGTTGTGTGTGACTGTCTTGTCTGAAGAAACAGCTCAGAGGATGGAGTCAGCAGAGCGTTCAGGATCAACACTCCCAAATATTCATGCCACACACTCGTATTATCGCAGCGTGTGGGCGCAGAGACGGAAATCCATCTTTAAGACATTTGTTGTTGGGCATGATTGAGTGCACGCTGTCTCCTGGGGACTGCACGGGTGTAATTATCGTTAGTTTTTAGTGTCATGTCATCAGTCTTGTCATGAGCAGACAATAATTCGGTAATTCTGATTCTGCACACCTGTTGGCAATAAAGTTACCACCCAATCCCTTTGACAGACAACTGAAGGTAACTCAGCCAAATTCAGCATTGATTAAACTTCCTTCAAGTCTGCAGGTCTGGGCTCTTCTAGTAGGTTCAATTTACCATTTTTTACCTTTTGGCAGCTCTGGAACGTGCACCAGATGCTACAGCCAAGACTTATATCATTAATCAGCAGTTACCCCAGCAAAGCAGAAGCTCAGCCGCTGCCAGATCCCAAAAGTAAACGGCTTTAAAGTGTCCGACTGAAACAAACTGGGTATTAAAAGAAAAAGGAGGCCCAGTAAGAGTTGACAGGACTTGTTGCAGGAAACATAATGGCTGAAAATTACAGTTTTCAAACTGGAAGCCAAAGTCAGCACACCAAAAGAAAAGAAAGAGCTTACTGAAGAAATCAATTATTGATCTACAAGACCTTCAAGAAAGTTCGGCTTCCATCAATCTTGGAATCTAAAGAATCATCTAGTGATGATTAAACCTCTGGGACCAGTGACTGTTTTTTGGGGTTCTGGTGTAATCATTGGATATCCGGGTCAAGACGTCCTCTGCAGTCCGATTACCAACTTTATTACAAGCAGAAAGCAGAATGCTTCTGGTGTCCAAGTCTTTGTCCCTTTCTTACTGATTCTGCATTTATATCCTGCAGTCAATCATCTTTCACGTCCTGTGATGACAATGTGACTCTGCACACCTGTTAGCAATGGAACAGTAAAACTACTGCATCCCTTAACAAACAACTGAAGGGACATCAGCCAAATTCAACAATAATTAAACTTCCTTCAAATCTGAAAGTCATTACCAGATGTTACTGCTGTGACCAAGTGATACCAACCGCACAAGGCCCAGAATAAACTGGAACCAGCACCTGCTATACAAGAAATATAGATTTTACTAACATGTTTGATAAAGCACTGGCCTCCAGAGGGAGGAAATTATAGAAAATACAAAGCAAGCCAACCATGAAATGGATAAAAACATTCAGAGATGATCATGGTCGTTTTGTTTTTGAGGCACTAAAATAAGTTTGAAAATATCTCAGCACTGTTTGGGCACACTGTTTCTTGGCTGATGTATTCAAACAATCATTGAATCAATCAGTCGCTCACCATCGTGAAAAATCTACAAACAATTTATGCAACAAATGATGAGCTAGATCATTATTTCATGGTCTGATAGTTTCAATATTAAAATCACGTTTTCAAACATTTAAAAATGGATCCTACCAAATCAGCTCCAAACAAAGGCCTCAGCTGCTCTCCCAGGTGTGTCTCAGTGCAGGAAGAAAGGCCCAGGTGAGCTTCCCGCCCTTTTTATAGACTCCACCCCTTTGCCTGCTGTTAGGGCTGGACTTCCTGTTACCCTTCCTCTTACCCTCCTCTTACCCTCCTCTTACCCTCCTCTTACCCTCCTGTTACCCTCCCATCCACGCTGCCAGATCCTAAAAGTAAACCAGCTAAAATGTCTGGTTGTTCAGTTTCTGTAAATGTGGCACTTTTTCCTCAAATTGAGCATTTAAGACTTAAATGACTGAAAAGCGTCGCAGTGCCTCAGCATGCACCCCATGTACAGTCCTTATCACAGCCGTCTGGGTTCAGTTCCAGCTGGTCGCCCTTTGCTGCTGGTCATCCAGCCTGTCTCTCTTTGACTGCTTCTATATACGTATAAATAAAAAAAGTTGACAGAACAAAATGGGTTTTCACTTCAAAATACAAAGTCAGCAAACTGAAAGAAAGAAAACTTCTCACTGAATGAAACAACTAACTGGACTGTTTCAGCTGCTTCACCTTCTGGTGCAGCCAGCAGATATCCCCAAAATGCATAATGTATATCCAAGCCTATGAGTGCGAGCCTGGACTTCAGGTTCATTTCTGCTTTTGCACTCTGGAACTGGGATTTGTTGCTACCAGATGCTATTGCCAAGGCTTCTGCAGCAGAATCAGCAGTTAACCTGGCAAAGAATAAGCTGACCCACTGAGAGCCCAAAGAAAACAATTTAAAACTGTCTGATTGAAGGAAAAGTGTGAAAATGAACACTGAACAAACAGAGTATTTAAGTATTTAAGCCTCAAAAAAGTCAGAAAAGGGAGGCCCCATGTACAAAAGCTGAGTCCTTACCGCAGTCATTCAACCTTTCTTGATTCCCGTCTCTCTTTGGCCGGTCCTATCAAAAAAGAATCTATAAAAAAAGAATTGAAAAAGTTAAAAGTTGAAAAAACAAAATGGGTTTTCACCAAGTCAGCAATCTGAAGGAAAGAAAGAAAGAAAGCAATTATTGATCTACAAGACCTTCAAGGAAGAGTTGGACTTTGGTTCCAAGATTGATTAATCAATCATTTATCGTCTGATAATCATTTAACCTCTGGGACCAACGGCGGACTTCCAGAAAACTCAGAGCATATATCCGGGCCAAGACATCCTCAGTTAGACTGACTGGTCATGATTGGTCAATACTACCCAAAGTACAGGCAGAAACAGGAGCTCTGTTTATAGAGATCAGAGGAAGACGTTCTCAGATGCATCTACAACCATCCACGGAAATCCATAATACATTAAAAAGAAAATGTTTTGGAATAACTGCAGAGCCGTGTACCAATACATGCATTCCATGCTGTGCAGAGAAAAGTCTAGAAAGAGTAGAACTGTTGACGAGATGCTCAGGACTCGCTATAAGAATAAAGGTGAATGGAAAAAGGCGCTTCTTGACGTTTTTGGACAACAGTGGAGAAACAAATAAGACGTCAGGCTCCACAATGTTTGTGTATACTCGCACATTAATTGTTGGTTTGTTTTCCATCTGTAAAACTTTTATTCAACTTCCTGACTTTCCTCATTTGTTACATCAAGCAGACAGAAATAATCTCAGCCTTCAGCCATACATCCAACATGGCGGACTATCGCATACGTTTCACTCTGATAGATTATTCAACAGCTCGTGAGTTCACCTCATTAAAGGACCTATTAGGAGCGCTCTGTGTTGTTTAATGAGTGGAGCCATTGTGTTTAATTAATCATTGTACCATGCAGCACATGCACACACACACAGCTGCCAATCAAAGCCTTTCCGTCCCGTGTGTCCAACCTTTGTCCAATGCTGGACGAATAACATGCACAATGTGTTGTGTTGTTCTTCACGTGTCATTTCACGCCAGCTTCTCCTGACGAACGAAGAGAGGCAGTTTAAAGAGCGAGAGTCTGCGTATGGTAGAGGCTGTGGCTGAGGTGTCTCCTTCATTATCCGTGTATTTATTATTGGGTTAGTTTCATTTTTCACTTTCAGAACATGTTGATGCATTTTTAAAAACACAAACACAAACACTGTTCCTGATGTTGCAGGAAGTTGCAGGACTTGGATCCTTTTGGCCGCCGAATTTCCCGTCAGATGATGGATTACACTTGTCAGGACCACCAGCAGAGTGTGAACAGGCTTAAGGCTTCATCTGCCCAACTCACACACACACACTGTCTTATATCATATAGGTCATACACACTTTTACTTTTTTTGGGATGTTTTAATATCCATCAGTCAGTCCGAGGGAATTTCATTTCCCACGGTTGTCATAAAACTCTGCCTTGCAAACACAGACGCTAACACTCTCTTACTCTCCGGTAGCGCTGTTGAAAACTCTGTAATATGTCCGTGGTCTATATTTGTCACCGCGGCAGCGCAGCCGATTCTTTTCCTCGTCAGAGTTTGAAGCTTCGCTGTAATGAGCCTGCCAGTCACAGAGTCTGGGATTAAAACACAGAAAAGATGCAGCACAGATGATGATGACAGCTGCCTGAGAGCGCAAAGACCAATGAAAGAGGAAAATACTTATTTTCAAAAGATACAGTATGCAACATTTTCTGCCTGCGGGTGTGAGATGTATTGTGAGTCGAGTCCTTCCTCCCACTCAGCTGAAGAAGACGTCAAAGTGAAGCGTCTATCCAAACATTAACTTTAATGTCATTCCTTACGCTTCTGACCTTCAGTACACTTTCACATGAATCTTTATATTTTCTACGGAGCTTGTCAGGCTCAACTTGATATCGGTAGACGTGAATCAACTTTCACTGAAGCTGCAGTTGGACAAATGTTCTCCTAAACCTGCTGCCACTGCAAAGTGGAAGAAGATGGAAGTTTCCTTAACGTAGCGAACACCCAGAGCAGCTCTCTGAATTCCAATTGGTCCAGCAAAGTGCTGCTACATGGCGGCACATCGCTCCACCATCGCTCCACATTTGCATGTCTATGAACCTGCTTCGTGTGTGTGGTTGTATTTTGGGCCACAGAGGAAATACAGGAAGCTCCCAGCAGCCCCTTGGAGTTACGATGATGCACAGAGTTGGCGGTTTGCAGGCCGGGTCAGGTTCAGGTTTTTGAATAATACATGAATAAGACTGCACCACCTGCTCCAGATAGGGTGTCTTTAGGGGTCGAGTCTTAACACTCTATAGAGCCTCCAGCATCTGGAGCTCCTGTCCCAGCCAGAGGCTGTTTTCTTCAGGGACAGTTCACTGAAGAGTCGACACGGAGGACTGATGACAAATCAGTTTGCAACAGTACAAATCTGCTGACATTAAACACATTTTGGTGTCCTCACTCGAATAATACGAAGAAAATCGATACCCAGAATCAGCCGGTGTTTTTTCAGTGTTTTCTTTCCTCTGCCACCGGCTCACAGTCACAGTCAACGACAAACATACCGCTCTCTCTGTTTAGCTTCATGGAAATGAATCTGCTTGACAAACATCGTTTTAATGGAAAATCTACTGCTGACAGGCAGAATGTTTATACTATTAAACTCTTAAAGTCTCATGCCACACGTTTAGAGAGCGTTCACGCTCAGAAAAACATCTCCTGGATGGATGAAATCTGTTTGTGGAACAGCATCCGTCTTATCAGTCTCAGAAATATGTGTTGCAATTGAACTCGGGGAAAATGTCAGTTTTTCTATTAAGGCGGCTCCATGGAGAAAATATCACAACATGTAAACAACATTCATTGATAACGCGTGTCAGGGGAGGAAGCATGGACTTTACAGCCATACACACATACAACAGGAATTATAATGATGGAAAAGCTGTTCAAATACAGATACAAAAATACTTCTTACAGAAGGTATGAGACACAAAGCGTTAGCATACGAGTTTGTAAGTAAGACTCAAAATATTGGAGTTTGGGTGGAGAATAACTGTAAAATTTATGTAATAACAGCTGAACTAAGTGAATCTATATCTGTGAGTGATGCCAAACAACTACTCTGCCAACTTTGCTCTAAAAGGAGGATTTAAAAACAGTAATCTGTGTAAACTGACAGACATCCCACTCGTCCTCGGTTGCTGTCGTTCACGTTCAAAGCTCTGCTGTAGCCGGTAGGCTGCGAGGGAAATGTTCCCTTTTGAAATCAGTGAAAGCTCAATAGCTGCCTGTCTTGTGTTGGTGTTCAATCGCATCTGATACAAGAGTTTAAGCTCGCTGCGAAGCTTTTCTTCCGCGGCGGCTTCAATGAAACTCCGCCGCTGCCAACACATCACAAACGTTGAAGGATTAGCTCGGAGCTCGGTCCCCGTGGTGTGTTCCGCTCAGTGACAGTAAATCACTGTCCTGATGACGGTAGTGGCAAGTAGAGCGGCCTTCCAAGCAGCTTTGTCAGTCAATATTACACTTAACAATGCCGCTGTTTCCTCGTTTTACTACAAAACTTAGAGTTCAGTTTCATTTCACCGTGTCTCGTGTGTTTATGGGGACAGGCTGCATCGTCTTCACAAGGTTAAACTGTTATTTAGGATGAATACGTTGATTTTAGGGTTCACCCCTCTATCAACAGTTCAGAGTCTTGGAAAAGACTCATTCTGGAGCTTTAGCCGTTAGCCGTTAGCAGGCAACAGAACCGGACTGTAGCTCGGACGCCAGTGTAGCTAACTGAACCGACTCAGCCCAGGAGCCAAACCCGGCAAGAAAGCACCCATCTGCCCATTCTAACAGCAAACACAGGCTGTGTGTTACGTTGTTAGCTAACAGTTAGCTAGATGATTTCTTTCTTTGCTTTGTTCTTCTGTTTTGTTCAAAGTTGTGTTTTATGAGCTGACGTTGTGTTTTGACCCTCAGACTCAAACATCAGTTTAAATGCATCAGCAGAGCCTCCGTCCTCCTAATGAGCATCTGCAGGATGCCATCAGACCTTTTAAAGCTCCATCACATTGACTTTAAGACTCGTTTTTTATTTAATGACAGCTGCTAATGTTGCTGCCAACAACATTATTGCCTTCCAGCAGCACTGCGGTGAGAGTGTGAATCTCTTTTCTTAGTCTGGAGGGATAAGCTTCCTGTTTTGTTGGCTGCCGGCCAGAGGACCGGAGAGTCAGAGGTTCCCAAATTTCCAATTTCGAGGTCCCTTTTGCCTTGAAAAGGAAACTTGTTGACAAAGTTTCAAGCTGGATGTTGCAGCACAGCAACAGCATGATTTATTTCCTATCTCGTTTAAAAAGCAAATTTCAACCCAAAGATTTGTCAGGAACTGTTTTTGGCTTTTGGACACATTTTCTGCAGCCTTTATGGAGACTGTGCAGTTTCCAAGATAGTTCATGGTCCATTATTACACCCAGAAACAAAAAGCTTATATACAACTATGTGCTATGCAAAGATACAGTCATGGTGTCCTGAGCAGAGAATGACACATTTGAATGAGTCATTTTCTTTTGTGGTGAATTAAAGTTACGTTCAGTCAGATCAAACCAGTAAAGATGGCGTTGATGGGTTTTATTTGACTTCAGTCCAGTTTGGATGAACTTCACGTCTCACTCACTGCATGTCGCATTAAAAGAGAAATTCTCTTCCCGGTGAATGTTTTCTATCTTTCTTGCTTCTAAGTGGGGAGGTGGAGGAATGCAGTGTGTGTGCTTCACTCCTGACATACGTAGGTGAGTGAATTTTAAAGGCTGTGCAGGATTGCAGCTGATAATAATCACAGAGGAGAAGTGTTTGTCACGAAGATGTGAAGGAATGCCGAGGACTGTGTGTGTGAGGGGGTGGAGGTAAACCACATTAAGTTATTACAAAATAAACCCATCAAAGTATGAGTTTAATTTTGAAGCTCCAGTAATGAATGAAACACAAAACCAAATCAGTTTTGAGCTCATTAAAATCTGGCAGTGGCTGACAGTTTCCTGTCATGCATTAAATACAGACAGTGGAATAATTTGATCAGATCGGCTATTTTTAAATCAGGATTGGACTCGCTTGACAGGTGCTTTCTTTTATTCTTCTCACAGAATCAGGCTTTCACATGCAGGCAGCTGTCTGGCTGCGACTATAAACACAGCAAGAAAATATTAAGAAAGTTCACAGTGTGGAGAACATTTGCAGTGTGCCAGTGGGGGTCTTATTGATGAGACCAGCTTCTGCATCTGGACATCAGAGAGGTCATCCACAGTCGAGGCACACGGGTCCTGAAAGGATGGAAGATTGCAGCCAATCACGTTATTGTTGGAGAGAATGACACCCTGCAATCTGCCCATGTCCCCTGCAGCTGCAGCCTATGGTGATGGAGGAGGTGCTGATGGACTGATGGCAGCGTGGAGGTGCACCATCGTTGTTCCTGGCAGGTTGAACGTCTGACTTCTACGAAAAGGAAATTCCAGACTGCCTTCTTGCTCTGCTTCTGTGCCACATAGACAGAGTCAAACATCACGTCTAAAGTTACATTTTGAGTCGGCTGGATAAAATCAGCTAATTCGTGTTTATTTATTCATTTACTGGAGCTTTGCATTGTGTGTGTGTGTGTGTGTGTAAAAACAGGAGAGGCTGCTGAATTATACTTCCTGGAAGCTGCACTGATTCACAGGCAGCTGATCCTGATCAACAAATATTCTTTTTACAAGTTTTTGTATGATTTAAACAAAGTTTGTTAACATGCTGAAGTTAGCGTGTTTCATTTGTACGTACAGCTCAGTGCTGACTCCTAAAACTTCCACCAGACAGTCGATGAACCCTTTTGATTTAATTCCCTGGTGATCCATTAGCAAAGCAGCTTCTATATTTTCCGTACGTCCAGTAGTTTTGTGTCCTGTTGTTTAACGGCTCTAACAGCCTCGGTGGCTCAGATGTTAATGAGGATCATCTTTTCATCTGGTTTTCTTTGAGTTAATCTCCCTGAAACGGACGAAAGAAGATCATGAAAGCTGAGAACATTTCTTCAGCAAACACGTCTTCAGCTCCATTTACAGACCGTGTTTTTCTCTAGCAGTGTTGAATCTTTTGCGGGTTTCCGTCAGAGCGCAGCAGGTCTGTGAACATCGTCATCAGCAGCAGCAGCGGGGAGTGAAATGTTAACTCTGACCTGCTGAGTGAGGACGAATGAAACAGTCTGAAGAGCTAAGAACACTTTGAAACCTTGTTTTTATTTTTCATGACACTGTAAGGTTATGTGTGTGTGTGTCCAACACTGTCCTCATAGTGCAAGCAGGACGCAGCAAACATGAGATGTGGAAACAACAATAGAAAGTCCACCATGTTTCTACAGTAGCCCAGAATGGACAAACTAAACTCACTGGATCCTTTAAGCAGTGAAGTATGACGCTGTGTGAGTGGATGATAAACCTGTTGATATATTTTATATATAAATATATGATATATCCATGTTTTTGTCGAAGGTGTGTTTCATTCGCGCGCCTGTTGCTCTGACTTTTGGGGTGAAATGGAATCACGAGTCCCGTCATGCAGAGACCCATCGCAGCAGGAAGTGTTATGTATCTTATCTGAATATCCCAGCCTGAGCCAGGTATTCCTCCCTGAAACATCCTCCAGCTCCTCCTGGATGAATCACAAAGCGCTCCGACCAGCTCAATGTGCCTGGAAAACTTCAATGATCCGATGACCTTGCCTTAAAGCGCTATAGAACCACACAGAGCACCCTCCATCCTTTAGATTCAGATAAGAAAAGCTGCTTGGCAGCTCACAGCTGCTTCTAATTGAGAATCTGTCGGCAGCTAAATGTGAGTTTGTGAGTTAGACGTCAGCTCCCTGAAGTGCCTTGGATCAAAATAAGGAATGGATCAAATATGAACTTGTACGTCCTCCACAGAAGGTCGACTGTGATCCATTTTGTTCTGCTTAGACAGCGCGGCTCATCACAGCAGACTGTAGCAGAGTACTAATGACGCTGCAGCAGCCGGCGTCCTGCTCCGGCCTGCGTCCACACCTCGACGTTCAGCCACAGGAAGAAAACACGGAGCGACGGCAGGAGTCTGTTTCCTCTCTCTCCTCTGGGTGGTGTCTCATTTCTGTGCGTCAGACTTTATTTAAGTTTGCATTAATCACAGCGACAGCATCAAACAGCTGCGATAAAAGCAACATCATGAGACAGTAAATGAAGGTGACAAACACCAACTGTCACATTAACGAACCCTCGTTAAAAGATTAATCAAGAAACGAGTAAAACACGTGACATCTCCTGGGCGGGCGGGGACAGTTCCTAAACAAACACATGCAGCCATTAATGAACAGTCTCCTAATTATTAAGACTAAAAACAAATCCCCCTTTAAAAAGTGATGTGACTATTAATCATTCTGTAACTGAACACGTGTACGCAGTTTTAATGGAACAATCATCTTCATCCTTGACGCTCAGCAGGAGAAACCAATCAGTCCTCACACACTTGAAACTAATCAAACATCGCCCGGTTAGACTGAGGTTTACACAGATTTACATACGTTAGAAGAGCTCTGCTGACGCCCTCCATAGCTGCAGGACGAGACGATGAGAAAACAATTCATCGGTCACGTTGTTTACCAGCCTGATTATCACGCCGTCTTCTGTTCTTCTCATATAGACAGGAAGACGTCCTCGTGAACCACGTCGGCCTGACGCTGACACAGAGGTCACTAAGCTGTGACCTGTAACTATCACAGTAATAAAAAAATCCACTCAAGGTGGTGAAATATGGGAAATGTGCAGCGGCGTATCAGTCGAAGAATTACATGAGTGGGTGTAGTTTTGTGTTACAGTACGTCTGTACGTCTCTTTCAGTGTGAATGTTGGATGAGTGCATCAGAATTAAAGTTTCATCTCCTCGACTGTTGGCGGCGTTGAAGCAGAGCATGTTGGGAGATTCTGCAGCTCACATCCGTGTTAGAAACGTAACATCTCTTATATTTGTAATTGCACGTCGTCCTCACTCTCCTGTCCGTCACCCTCTCCTCTCTCTGAGCGCCTCCATCACATTACGCTGCTCGTGGAGAGCTGCATCAGTCCCTCTTCTCATGCTTCCCATCATTCCGTCCATTCCCTCCATCATTATGTTAATGTTAACTCCGCTGTTATCCGTCCATCACTCCATCCAGATTTGTTTGCCAGTGAAATGCACCGCTGATAGAGAAATGACACGTAACCCCGCCCACCGCCGGGCGCTTAGGACGTGTTCGTGTCACGTTTGTGGAATTAGCAGCTTTTGGATGTGGAAACCTTCCCTGGGAAAAGTGACACTGAGTCACAGCTGAAGCGCCACATAAACCAGGAGGGCTACAAAGCTGAAATCCTCAGTGTGTGTGTGAGAGAGAGAGAGTGTGTGTGACTCCTACCATCCTCCCACTGCCTGCGACGGATGAAACTATTGTTGCCTGGATTATTGTCAAAGTAATGGAGTATATTTGGCTTAATTAACAGACCGACTGTTCCAAACGTGTTCTTTATTGCAGACGCGGCGCTCAGAGCACACGTCACGCTCTCAAAGAACACGGAGCTGCGATGAACTTTCACTGCAGTTTGTCGAGCGAACCTCTGCGGCTCAACTCGGCTCACAAACCGTTAAATTCTTGTCAGCGTGTAAAGACGCAGATTAATGCATGCATATGTGCATGTGAGAGGGCAGGTTTCCTTTTCCCTCCTGCACAAATACAACCATATGCCAGAAGATTGTGCAGGCTTTCACCTGATCTGCTTCCTAAGTACATCCTGCATGTTTGTCAGCTCATGCTTCAGCGAGTCAGCTGCTTTACTAAGAGCGTCTGCAGATGAATGATTGCATGGATGGATGATTCTGCAGCTCAGGGCCTCGCCGTCAGAAGATTTAGTAAGCGTGTAGCGCTCAGTGCTTTGTGTTCATCAGTCTGAGGCCGGCATGATGGAAATAAGTGATATATTTCTGATGGCTGTAGCTGATGAGGTGCCGTTCAAGCGGAGCACCCTGGCATCTTTCCGCCCATGCGGTTTATATTATTTCTCTTTTATAGACGACAGCCGGGTCACAAATTTCTCAGAGGGGTCACGCACTCTCCTCACAGATGCTGCTGATGATGCAAAATGTGATGGGAGTTGTCAGCGCGTTGAAGGGACGCTAACGCTCCTGATAAAAGACGTTCAGCTTTTCTTCTCGTTGCTCTGATTGAGTGTAATGTAAATGTAAATGTATGTACGGCTGCGTGTTGAGATGAGTTGAAGAAAAGCAGCTTAGCGAAGATTCAGTGCTGGGTGATGTGTTGCTCAGTTTACAGGCGTGTTGTCAGACAGATGATTTAAGATGGTTTTCTGTGGAAAGCGCAGGAGGTATTAAAGCTGATAAACAATGACAGAAATGTGTATCAGTTCAGTAATCTGGGAGATTTCCTCTTTTTGTGAGGGTCTAATCCACAAACGAGCAAACGTACGAGTCCTGCTGCGTCTCGAGTCTCGTCGTTCATTCTTAACGTGTTATTTTGAGTCGTTTGTGCGTTCTCGCTGTCAGTTACATCCGAATGCAGTGTGCTGTAAGATGAGACACATCTTAAGAGTCTGCATGGAGGTACACGCTAATGTTAGCATGCTAACATGTTCAAAATACCAATGCTAGCATGCTAATATTAATATCTTTGTACCAGGCTGTAAATGTTTATTTCTGCTGTGAAGTTGGACATTTGAACAGTTTGTGGTTGTGAATCCATCGTCATGTCTTTGTTTTGTTCCGTGTTTGCTGGTTTGAGCTCGTGCTGTAGTTTTCCAGATGTTTTCATCCAGTTTGCTCGATTTTGATTTTGCAGCCGTGAGAAAACTTTAACTTTAACTTTTTTCTTCTCCAGCCTCGTCTGAGTGTTTTTATTAAGCCTTTCAAATCTGTCCTCAGGTTTAGGACTTAAGCGACAGGCTTTTTCAATCGCTACACCAGAGTTAATTTAATTCCTTCTGCCACAGATTTTCGAGCGTCAACTCAAAGCGTTTTACAACTTTTACATGTCGACTCTTTAACCGTGCTCCACCAAACAGCTCCTGAACTTCTCCTGAGTCATTGGTGGTTTTATTCCCTTTTTTTCCTTCTTTCCTTTTCATGTGTCCTGATTCTCTCCATCTTCATCATATAAATAAATAAATCTTGTCTTAACCTTAAAGATGCATGGAAGTGTGTCGTGCTGTGTTCAAGGGACTCCTGGAAATACTCAGGCTGACAACAGTAAAATCCTTCAGGTGAAGTCTTGAAGGTGCTGCTGGCATGAACTTCACGTTTCAATCAGGACTTTGTTTCACAGATTGTTCGGAGGTCATACGGTACACATGCATGTAGATGTTCTAAGAACTGTCTAAAGTTTACTTTAAAAACAAGTGAATGAGCCAGAAGCTAAAAGTTCAGTTGAGAAACTTTTGGACTTAAATAAGTCATCAAAAACACAAGCTGCATTCAAACAAAGGAACTAGTTTCAGCCATGAAACATGCTGGCAGCGTCACGGTTCGGGTTTTGGCTGCGTTTACTGCCTCGGGGCTGGATGGCTTCCCATCACTACAAACACAAACATGAATTTTACTAACTGCTCCAACTGACACTGAAGTAAACCACTGTTTGGCTGATTGTTGACTCAGCCGTGGTGGATCAGTCAAAGTCCAGACTTTCACTTAACTTTTAATTTGTTTAATCCAGTAAATGTGTTTCTTAAGGGGGCCTGAACTCAGCATCTGTCCTTTACATCCTGTGAGGGACAAAAGTTCTTCCTGGGTTACATCAGCAACTGAAAGCAAAGAGGAACAACAATGGAGTTTATCAGACATTTGTGTTTTGACATGAGTAACGGGGTTCTTCTCATCTCTGTCTGTCTTGGTTGTTGGTGGGCTTTGATTTCAAATGTAAATGATAGTACAAATACCATGTCCCCCGCAGACTTCCTAAAACCTGGACGTAGTCTCTGTGACGTCCAGTTAAACTCTCAGTAGAGTTCTGCACTACGAAATTTCACAAAATACAAGCTAAGCTATGCTAACCAGCATGCTACAATACATCCTCAAAGTGGCGTCCACAATTCACCAAAGACGTGACCAGTTACACCAACAACAAACGGACACACCCCTGGAGAACACTCCGAACACTGAAGAAATGATGTCAAGCTCCTCTTGTGTTGGATGGTGACAAAGTGGCTGTAAACAAAGCGACGCTGGCCTGCAGTCAATCTGTTTCCACTTAATTCAGTCGTCTGGGTGAAATCATGGTGCTACTTTGACAAACCGTTGGAAACCACAAAGAAAACGAGATTAATTAATCCAAGCAGGTGGGGTAAAGTTGGACATACACCTCTACAGGAGCCTTTGTGGCTGCTGAGTTGATCAATGTCGACTGAAATGGAAAATTGATTCAGTTCACAGCTTGAAAAAGTCAGTAAAACAGTTTAGTAACTTCTTTATTGACGGTACAAAGGCAGCGATTTTTCCTCTCCTCTCGCTCCTTCTGTTCAGCGGCCGGTCAACATCGTTCACGGGTGAACACGGCGGTGTTATGATGAATTAATGAGTTTAAAGGCGAGCCGGACAGTCTCTCACGACCAGGCAACACAAGAGAACAGAGAGAAGCTGACAAAGACAAATGAGAGCTGCAGCATCGCTTGGTAAATGAGGGCAACACAGAAAAAACAGCAGTTCAACACAATCTCAAAGCAGGCCAGAGGGCGAGGGATGAGAAGGAGCGCGTCTTCATGATAGGGCTGAAACCAGAGGTTGATGTAAAGGCGGCGCTTCGTTATCCATCTAAGAAACACGTCGCATTCCAAGAAGCAGACAGAAACAGACACGGCTGTCACGCCGTACACTGCAGCATGTATTTCTTACAATGCAACATTCATTTCCTGTCACGTTTCCCATCACTCACGGTCGGAGCATGTCGGCGCATTGTGGACAAGTTTTCTCCACTATAATGATCAAGCTGGTAAGATGCCACCAGCTTGTTGTCTAATGCTTCGTGTGTGTGTTTTTTAGACGTGTGGGGGTTTTAATTTCCATCTGAAAGCCTCGATGTGTGTCCTACTTTGTACATGTTGGCACCATTGGTTCTCTTATATAACGGCCTTTGTGGCACGGAGAGAAAAAACAACTTCCAATCTGGCCCTGAGCTCTGGAGAAAACAAAGTATTTCAGCATCTGAGAGGACGTGTTTACAGTCTTACTGTACGCTGTCCATTTTAACATTTAAGTTAAATCTGGCAACAAATCGTTTTTTCCTGTGGTGTCGATGTAATTGAAGGGTTTTTTTTGTGTGTTTCTTTGTTCCAAAATCAATCCTTCAATCAGTCCTTCCTCAGTCTTACACCTCAGGAAAATATTGTTTTTATATTTCTTCTTGAATTGAAGAATATTTGAATATTTGTAGTTTGGCTCCGCATGTTGAAATTCACATCCCCTTGTATAAGACACACTCGATCATGCTCCTGTGGGGACATTTCGTTAATGTTGGATCTCATTGGATTTCTCCTGTAGGAACATCGCAGCACTACAGTAGATGGAAAGAAGGGACAGCTTGTAGAACGTATGAAAGGAGGTTCAGGGGCGTCTTTTCCTCCTGTGACTGATGATGAACAGACGGTGCAGCCAAATGCTGTTGGCTCCTCCACAGTGCCAACATTTAAAACCTTGTATCTTTTCGCCCGACATGCTGTGACGACGTTTGTGTGCAACTATTAATTTGTTAACTTTCTGTGGTGCTAGCCAGGAGAGATTCTGACACAACGTTTGATCACACGCGTACAGAAAGACGTATGGGAATCTAAAACCAGCTTGAAGTTCATTTTTTATTCCCTTTTTTGATGCCTGAATGTTTCTGAAAGTTGCACATTGCAAAGCATCAACTCTAAAAACTTGAGTTCACTAAATGACGTACGAAGAAGAGGCAGAAATCTTTGTGGACGGACATCTGCCGTGACAAAACCTGTGTGTGTTTGTGGAACTATTTCCTTTATTTGTCTCTGAATGGCGTCAAAGCTCGGTGATGTGCCTGAAGGCAAGAACTCTGACCGTGCCGGTTGGCATGGCAACAGATGAAGCTCTTTACGGTGGATTTCATTTTATTAAAACAGTCTCTCTCATTCGTCCCATTTAAACACACACGCCTCTGAATAATTTAACAAGACTGAAGATGTATGTTTGCCATGAATAAGAAATGTTTCATTGTGCTTAATAGAAGAAGAGCACACTTTTTGCCTCGGTCTGGTTTGTTGACACAAACCGCACAAAACCTTTGCAACCATTGGAGTGCAGACTCCAGTCACAGTCTGAAGCATTTGTTGACAAAATGCTCTCAGAGATCTGTGATATTAAACTGAAGTTTTATCCTGTAAACTAAGGCAATCATATCCAGGCTTCTTTGCAAGCAGTCATCACCCAGCTCCGGTTCTGGCATGACACCGGCTCCCCTCGCCCTGGGCCTGTAAGCCTCCTCCTCTTCTTCTTCTTCTTCTTCTTCTTCTTCTTCTTCTTCTTCTTCTTCTTCTTCTTCTTCTTGTTCTTCTTCTTCTTCTTCTTCTTCTTCTTCGTCTTCTTCGTCTTCGTCTTCTTCTTCTTCTTCTTCTTCTTCTTCTTCTTCTTCTTCTTCTTCCTGTGGTACAAACACTGCTCTGAGCTCAGCTAACAAACTACAGCTACAACTGGCTAACATTAGCACTGTGAAAAGTTACATTATGTTGAATCATTTACTGGTTCACTTATAACAAAAACAAGAAAACTGCCAACACTTTGTTTCTTCCATAAGGCCACATTCATTTTTTTTTTCTTAAATCAACAGATGGACTCGCTGCTGGTCGCCTATAAACTCTCACTCAGCTGTTTATTTTTCCACCTTCGTAACATTTGTCTCTAACACTTTCATAGCATCCATCACCACGCTCGTGTCCCAGAATATTTCTTTACATCGTGTTACATGTGAAAAAAAACGACGTGACCTCAGAACATCTGACAGTCAGGAGGTCAAGAGTCTTATCTCATGGCTTATTCATGTTGCCCCGGATATCACCGGCTCTTACATGTACTCAGAATGTAAAAAGCTGTACATCATGACACTTGGTGAGCTTTTCAGTTGAGCATAATGGAGCCTCTTTGGAGACAGACTAATGAATACAAACTAACAGAAATTGTGCTGCATGTTAAACGAGGATTTAACTATCGTACATTTGTGCTGCAGTAAAACTGCTGAAGTGTTCAGGTTAAGTTTAACAGCTCATGAGATAAAAGTTCTTATCCTGTTAGATCCGCTGATCGGCGAGTCCAGGAGGGAAGCTCAGTTTCATAACAAGAAGAAACCTATAGCTTTGTGTAATAGGCAGAACGTGGAGCTTATACAATATAGAGCATCTTCTGTAAATGGAGCCCACAGTAGTGAGGTGTGCTTCCTGTTATAAATCTCTGGACCCCCTTCAGAGCAGATAAATGCAGTTTAAAGAGGCAGCTCCTCCTCGACGGGAAGCGTAAATCCAACGCGCCTCTGGAACGTTTCCTGACCCACATTTACTTATCTGCAGCAAACAGATTATCTCTTAAAACACTCTCTGTGACTGTGTGCATAAGAAGTGTGCAGTGTGTGCGAACAAATACAATGTAGGGGGCGGTTTGACATCGCTGTGTGTTCATGTAGCATGAATGAGAGCGAGCAGCATGCAGGCTTGAAACATCGGGCTACCTTCAGGGACACATTTCAGACTAAAGACCACTTAATTACAAAAGCCATGTCCCCACTTTGAACTTTGTCCAGTGAATGTGTGAATATGTTAGAAACTAATGTCCCCCAAAAGTGGCCTAAGTCAGCGTGTGTGTGTGTCAAATCATTCCCAGTGAATCAAAACATGTTAGTCCAGATCTTTGCTCTTCAAGTGTGATGAGATAACTATTATGGTGCTATTTAAATGGTGGAGTGATGGGCAGCCGCATAACAGCACCCTGGGGGCGATTAGGACCTTGCTCAAGGGCACCTTGGCAGTGACCAGGAGGTGAACTGGCACCTCCCCAGCTACCAGTCCATCCTCCATATTTTGGTCCATGCTGGACTTGAACCAGCCACCTTCTGGTTCCCAGCCTAAGTCTCTATGAACTGCCCCCAAACTGAACTGAAAAATACCCCCAAACCACAAAAAGACCCCAAAACTGAGAAGAGGTTTGGATGGTCAGGAGGGAGCGTAGTATTTCCTTGGTATACGAGTCTAGACCCTCCTAAAAGAGTGCTGTGGATGTAACATGAGTAGAAAATAAATGTTGCACCTCGTAATAAGAACTGTTGGGGAATCTGCTCGGATCCACTCTGGTACTGTATGTACACACAGACCTGTAGCAACACAACAACACCCCACTAGACTCGATTACACTGATTTAATATATGGCAATATGGACTCAGTGTGACTCAATCAGGTGTTGTTGGACCTGCGAACGCCTCCAAGAGACACTGCAACCAACAAAGAATGTGTTGAAACTGGCTTTAACCGGGTGTTCTACTTCCTTTGTTTGGCTTAACCGACCATTACAGCCTATATTGCATATTTTTTTTACATGTATGTGGACATCAATGTTTGTGATGGTGCATGAAATATTCTATATGAGAGTATTTCCTCGAGGGGGGAAAGATGATGGAAATTAGTCGTCGTCTTTCTCTCACTTCATGCTTTTTTTCCCCACATCTGTCACTTTCTTTTTATCCCTGCGCTCACTATCAGCTTCCTCTCTTCATTAATTCATGTTTCAGCTGTCTCTTCTCAGTTTTGTGCCTCCTTCCTCCTCCTCCTCTCTGACACTTGTGTTAGCCTGGTAGCTAATTAATGGACCTTAATGTGCTGCAGGTAAACTTGTCGGTGGTCCTTTGATGCCTTGAAGACTTTTTATTCTTTGTGCAGTCTAATAATCAGCCGAGAAGAAACTCTGTGTAAGACCCCGACTGCCTCCTGACTAGAAGCCAATGGAGGGATTCAAAACAACATGTGTGAACACACATTTCTTGAACCTTCACACTGAAGACCAAACACAAACCCCCAAACTACATTTCCAAAACTGTTCTGACAAAATCAAACAATTGCTTCAAATCTAATTCATCTGAGCTCAAAATCAAGAAGTTTTTGACTAGACAAACCCCCTCTGGTGTTCAGGTTACAGCCTTGAGACATGGTGGAGTATTTAGCCGCTAAAGAAACAGATATTTCCCTTAGGAGGAGGTTGAGACCAAAAACGGAGCTAAAAGAAACTATTGGTATTTCGTTCATGATAAACATGACTCCAGTGGGATGCACTTGGGTAGCTGTTTGCTAGCACATTAGCTATATCATGTTTATTAGGTGATAAGCTTAGAAAAAATGTTTGCTGCACACTGTCCACAAGTGAAGGACAAAGTGTATCTTGATCAACAGTATGACAGTTTAGGAATTCCAAAATAAATTTTATGAAGTCTGAAAACTGCCATCTTCATTCCGCATGTTTACCTCCTCAATTTAATATTTTTTAACTTGTTTATGGTGTCATGTGAGATAAAACCCAAGGTGCTTTAAATGAAAGTGCTTGAAATTCACTGCATAATTTATTACTCATTTTTTTGGTGTCATAATGTTCTGTAGCATTTTGTACAGTCCATACAGCTTTTCTAGCACGGTTACTCAACCTGACATGTAAAAACATTTTCCTCTTCATTAATAGCCATAGTTCATGTTTTGAACTCAGGAAATGAAGAAAAACTGACTGCAGTATTGGAGCAGTGACCTTTTTTTTTAAACTAAATGTGACAAACAGCCCAATGAAGTGGCAAGGTGGCAAATTTGAGGCAACTCTGAAATGAGTGCAATCATTAAATCAGCGCAGCGTCATGAAAGAAAAAGAGAAACTAGAGACAAGTTTCCATTAAAATTAAAATCTAATAAAGCATGAAAATTAGTTTCAGAGCAGTTTGCCATTTCCATTCTTTTCTCGTTTGCTGCCTCGTGATGTGCAGAGCAAATCAAGCAAACGTCCAAACACCTCCTCCATTACGTCTCTGCTCGTAAACAGACGTGTCAATCTTTTTTTCTCCTTTTCTCTCCCCCGTCACTCTGTCACTCCTCAGTCTGCCTGTTATCAGAGCTTTATGTTGTAGCCGCTTAAACCAAGAGAGAGATACGGGAAGTAAACATACAAACAGAGACGTACACTCAGGTCTAAACATCCTTTAATGGTGTTTAGCAGAGAAGTGACAGGAAACCTCTGCTGTCTGTTTGGCTCTTAGGAAAAAAGATGAACATGATCTGAATATGAAACATGCAGAACTGCCTTTTTTTGAAAAATGTAAAAGTATTGATCACATTTAAAATGTTCTCATTAGTACACCTGCACATTATAACTATTTATAGTGTTAATGATTCATTTCATCATCTCCTCTGTTATCTCAGTGTCGATCCATTAGATCGATTCATCCATCCTACGTCATCATACATGTATTTTATAAATGAACAGTCTAAAACTGACACTGTCCTCACAGAGAGAAATACAAGAAGGCATGAGATGAGAGAGAAATTATAATAAAGGAGTGTAAAGCAGAGCAGTGCTGACTGAGCGTGCTCAGTGAGTCCACCCTGAAGAAAGAGATTAGCGACCGAAGTGATCCTCCGGTGGAAACATCCAAGGCGGACACAGGATTAACTACATTTAGACTCTCCTACACTGACTCGTGAATATGTCTGATTCATGTGACGCAGTTTGAGGTGGTAAAATAAGAAATACAAATAAATAACAATGATCAGTATGATGAGTCAGCGATCCAGGAGTTTTCCCTTGAAGCTCATTGGCTTCATCTGTTTCATCACTTACCCAGGACGACTTCTGACTTTTTGCTTGGCTGATTATGAAGCTTGACATTTACGTTCATTCATCTTCACCACAGCTGGTGGAAAACTCTGAGTGACAGGCTGAGTCACGTCGGCTGGTCGGTTTTCTACAGAAAGACGAACTGTCAGAGTCAGAAACAGGTTTATATTTGTACAGTGTAAGACTCGGGACACATGAAGTGAAGCTCGAGTCTCCTGAGGATAAAATGTTGTGAATATCTCCACAAAAACATTTTACAGTTCCTCCTGTAGGCCTGTGAATATCTCAGAGTAAAACAACAATTTCTCATTTATGCACTGTTTGTATTTTTGGACACAAACAAGACAACATTGTTGAGCTCTCTGTGCTAAGCTAAGCTAACAGGCTGCTAGTTGAATGGTATCAGTCGTCTTATCTAAGATAAAGTAAAATACTTCAAAGGTGTGGCTGCCCAAACTTTAGCTCGCGTACCTTTTCAAACTCCAGACCAACAGACCTGAGGTGTTATTCTGTCAATCAGTGTGTTTGTAATGACTTCAGACTTGTTTCTGTTTTTGCTTTTTTTAAATGTCACTTTGAGTCCTGGAGGACCAAAAGTGCCCAATTCTGCCTCTGCAGTTTGAATCCTTATTTTAAGTTAACAAACAATTCATTGGGTAAGACACATTTTGAAAGGCTTACGGGATGGTCAGGCAGTTCAACAGGCAAATTAATTCAAAGGAGTCGGAATGAAAACCAGAGTTAAAAGCCCAAAGACAAATTAGAAACACGAGTCAGTCTGTTACTGAAGGCTGCGTAGACGAAGACGAACTGACCGAGAGTGAGGAGAATAATAAGGAAGGTAAAACTACTCAAGGCTGTAGTGAACAAAAATAGAAACAGAACATGAACAGTAAGACAACAAAAAGCAAAACCAAGGACACAATTAGAAGTGCAAGTAATGATGAGTCATTTAGTCTTTAGAGGTTTTCTAACAGTCTAAAACCTTAAGACTCATTTTACAACGAGACAAAGACAGAAAAACAGCCGAGCGTCCTCCCCTCCCCCGCTGCTGTAACTAGGAAAGCTCTCAGAGTCGACTGGGTCGGTTAAATGAGGCTCTGAATGCACGGATGTGTCTCCATAATCTGCTTAGTGACTGGAAATGTCAGAGGGTTGACGGCTAAACATGAATCGAGCTGAGTCGGCCCTGAGTGGATCGCCCGCAGCGGAAGTCGCGGACTCTGTCGGGATCAGTGAAGGAGCGTCGTAACACAAAAGTACTTCAAATGTTGATTCTCTGACACGTCGGTGCTCTGCTCGCTATCCTGCTGCCTGCTTCTAAACTGCTGTAGCTGCTGTTAGCTCATGTTAGCTCAGTCTGTTAGCCGGGCTTCTTGTTCACGTTTGCATCAATAATATTCACTGTGGCTGCATTGATCTATGAATGGACATGTTGTCTCTGCAGTACGAAACCTTCTTCTTCAGTTCATTAGATTCTTGCAGCCGTCTGAAGGCAGCTGATTCATGTTGATTAATCTGCAGTCAGAGTGCAGTATCATTAGACGTGATCATCCGGCCTGTTTGTCTTCATTAAATCATCTGAAAACAGCATCCAGCTGATCCAGAATCAGCACACACCCCTCTGCACCACAACTTTATGCAGTTATTATGCAGAGGACATCGAACACTGGAGCTCATTTAAGCTGCGTGTCACGACCTTGTATCCAATTAAAGCTAAAAATCAGCAGCTTGTTTTATTTTCCTGAAATGCATTTCAAAGTGATGCTCCTGTGTCACGTAACACGACGATTAGCAGTGAAATACAGTCAAACTACGGCTGCAAAAACATCATACACTTCATTATTTGTCTCCATCATGACTGTACTAATTAACTGTTGAACACACACCATCTGCCTCCGCCTGCAGATCCGCGACCCTCGACGACATCCAGGAAAACAGGATTTCCTGAAGAAACCAGATTCAGTTTCACATTACAGTTTATGCAAATGAACGATGTTTAACTTCCTCCACTCGGAGCTCCCCGCTCATTTGTCCGACAGATGGTGAGACTCTGGAACGGCGGTTCAAACATCAGACCGGCGTGTTTTGTACGAGCGCCTCCAAGGACGGTCGCACAGAGAGAAGAGTGCAAGTTTACAGTGAAAAAATCAAATATTAAGAAAGATTAATAATACTGAAATATACAAAAATCTTTACGTTTCAAGAAGGTCTCAGTGTCTGAATGTTGCACTGACCTGGATGGAAGCATATGAGCTTAACCCTGCATAACTTTAAGCCTTAATATAATGTGAACAGGTGAGTTGTATATAAATTCACCCTCAGTACAGTTGTCATGAACGGGGAAATCAGCTATAGAGACCAAAACTGTTTTTTGTACCAGGCTGTAAACATGTTTATTTCTGCTGTGAAGTTGGACATTTGAACATGGGGACTTATGGAGACTGACTCACTTCTGGAACCAGCCTCAGGTGGACGTGTATTTGGCCCTTCCTGTGTTGGCCTCCACCTCACAGCCTGCTTTGCTGCTTCATTTGTATTCAAACGTACAGAACGATGCTGGTTCGTCTGCAGGGTCGATTGTTGATTTAGCTCCATAACAGATCGTGAATTCTCCTTTTATGAACAGTCATTCATGCACGTGGCTGAACTGCATTTGCAGTGACGTGCTCATGACAGGTCTTGAATATGAATATTGTCTGTTTGGTGGATTCACCCACATATGAGGACAGTCTCACATTCGAAGGGTTCTTCTTTGTCCTCGTGTTCGCTTCATTGAGTTTTACTCTAAACCTGAGGCTCTAAATCGAGAGTTTATGAGCGTCCATGAACCCTCTTCCTCCTCTGTCTCTCTCTCTCCTTTTCCCTCACTCTCTTCATCTTCCTACCTCCCATCTTCTCCTTTATTCTAACCCCATGTCCCCCTCCATCCTCCACCATCCCTCCCTTTGTTTGCACTTCAGTTTCCTCCTCTCTCCTCGCTGTCATCTTCCATCCCTCTCTTCCTGATTCACATTCATTTGTTGTCTATCGTCATTTTAAGATGCATCCGTTCAGCCGATTGGCCGATTGTTACTCAGACTGAACTAGACAATGACCTTCTTCAGTTTTGGCCTCCGTGCTCTCGCGGCTGTTCGGTGGTCTTAACTCTTGTTACTTGTTTTCGGAACAGTTAGTGACAACAAGTCCCCGCGATGCTGACAAAGGTTGTAAAGTTTCTGTGCTCTCTTTTGTTTGTTCTCTTCTTCACGTCATAAATAATTTTTAATAAAATGTAACTTTACCAGCCGGAGTGAGGAAATCCATTATGTTCTTTGAAGCAACGCGGCACTCAAATTAGAGTTTGGTCACACACACACACACACACACACACACACACACACACACGTATACAACCCTCCAGGCATGCACACATCATCATCAGGGAGTACATTTAGATAAGACAGTCTCTAGTGTACACACAAAAAAACACCACAAACATACAGGACGCACATTAACGCATGCACACTCACGGCTCAGAGATAAATGAACGAGGCAGCAGAGTTTGATTGGGTTGAAAGGTCACCTCACGATGTGGCCAGAAAATAGAGCTGCAGGCGCCCAGAGTGGACAACAAGCGAGATAAGACGAGAGAGGAGTGAGTCATGTGGAAACAAGAAACACGGAGAGAACACAACAGAAAAAAAATTTATTTCTGCATCATAACATGTCGTAAAATATGACGGGAATATTTCCTGAACTGACGTTTATTTGATCTGCTCGATAACGGACGCAGCTGTCGGTGACAGACCAGCAACGACGGCAGACGACGGCAGGTCGCGTCTCGAACGTCTGATTTTTCTTTCTCCGCTCATAAACCTCCATCCAGATTTTTTTTTTTTCGCCCTGTGGGTCAGATCTCGAAGGCTCATCCGGCGTCAGGCTGGTGAGGCCGTCACTGGAAGGAGGCAAACATGTGACCTGAGCGACGGTGCATGCTGGGAGATTGTGCATGGTTGAGTCAGTTTCTGTTACGTAATGATCAGATGGAGCCGATTCACCAGCATAAATACCACTTTAATACGAATAAATAATAATAATTCATAATTAGTATGCTGAGGTAAAACCCCACTTAATATATATTCAAGACGTGGATATTCATGAAAATAGAAGGTTGATTTTCTTAGCAGTGACCTCGAACATGTTAATTATCAGCTTCAGGATCAAACACGTGATCTTCTGAGAAACTGTACATATATATTTAGTCACATTGTAAAATGTCTGGACTGAGTTTGGCCCATTCAGACTCCACTGGGAGCATCAGGCGCGCCATACTTTCTTAAATTGCTCAGATTTGGTCATTTTTCTGGTTTATGTGCTTCTAAATATGTAAATATGCTGTGTAGTTTGATTAAACCTGGTGCACCACAGTGTGAGGGAATGCTGAGCCAGTGTTGTGCCAGAACCCGAGCTGGGTGATGTAACCGGGCTCAGCAGCCGCTATAGACATCACGGCAGGACAAGAGTAAATCTGGGACTGACTGTTGGTGACCTTGTTTGATCAGAAGTAATGTAATCAGAACAAATACTCGAGTACAGCTGTCCATCGAAACATCGATGTCAGAATCGGTTCAAACGGAGTCGAGGCTGCCCGAGGTGACGTTACTCCACCTGAAAGCCGTCTGTCCTTTCATGTACGTTTCTTCTCTTTCATTTTATTTCTCCATCTCATCTCTCATTCGAACCGTTCTCTCCACACTTCGCCTCCCTCCCTTTCTCCCTGTTCTCTGTTCTCTCTTTCTGGCACTGCGATTTGACAGCTTCTTGTGTAATAGAAGATGACAGCGAGGGCAAAGACGGAGGCTGGAGAAAGAGAGTTGTAAATGTGAGCCAGAGCGAAAGAGAGGATGAGCAGAAAGACACAAAGAGTGAGACAGAGAGAGGTAGAAAATGAGTCAGAGAAAGAGACGTGTTTCATGGTTGAATATGGGGCCTATAGGGGCCGTTAATCCACCGCATGCAGGCTGGCACAGCACTTGCCGAGCCCGTGTATGTGTGTGTGACTGAGAGGGCTGATGAAACAGAAGCAAACATGACAGTCGTACTCTGCCTCTGCTCTGAAGGAAGACGGCAAGCAGCCACACCAAATGCCAACAAACAAACACACACGCCTAACACGCGACGGACGGAGGGAGGGCGAACAAGATGATGTGGAGCAGAAACGAGAGAAAAATCCTCCAGTATCAGGGGACAAATTTGTGTCTATTTTTATTTTCTGTTGGCAAGAAAACAGTCGATAGCTGGAAGTCAGCAGGGATCACAGCCCCGACTGGATATGAAGCACAGCTGCTCTTCCATTGTACGGTTCTGCTTTCAGTTTGTCTTACATGAGTTAAACAGTGTTTGTTCATGCTGGTGTTTGACTCGCACGTGCAGCACATCGAGATTCTGCCAACATAAAGACGAAGAGCTGAAGCTGTTTGAAATTGCATGTTTTAAATATACAAATGAGTTTTATTTGAGACCCAACAATTCCCACCATGAGCAAGCACTGCACAACAACAGCAAGGAAGAACCAAGTCCTAAAATTACAAATTTAGAAGCACGTAAACCAGGAAAAACGATCAAATCAGAGTTAAAGTCTGGCAGGAAACGCTCACTGTGGAGTTTGAAGTCGCCTGGAGAGTGAACCACAGTCCAGGCAGCCCGGCTAACAAACTGGAAAGTTTGGGGATTTGAAAAACTCAAGTTAATGGCGTCTATGTCATTCCCCTGTATTCCTGTTCTGACCTGGATAAGATCCATATATTTATTTTCTATTTATATTTTAGAAAACCTCTAAACATCTATCATGAGCATCAGTGAAAGGAAAACGTGCCGCCTTCCAGTCCAGCAGGTGGCAGCTCCACTGACGGCATCTAAAAATGAGCCAACTTCTCAGATGATTTAAGACCTGAGTAAACAGTTCACCTCATCAGTGCTTCCACACAGCATGATGTTCCTGCTGCGGGGTACGCTTCAGGATGTCCGATCAGCTCACGAAACTCCGCCGATCAAATCTGATTCCAGATTCTGTTACTGCATCGACTATTTCTTTCTTGAAGACTAATCACAGCATCGCCCACCAACGCTCTCGTCTGTCCAGATATGGTCACTTCTTCACAGGGACTGAGAGAAGGCAGAGGTGGAGCGGTGGGAGGACGAAATGACAAGATGGAAATGTCAGACAGGAGGAAGAAACGAGTGGGAGAAGGCAAAGAGAGATGGAGCGCTACAATGTGGGGTTAATTAAAGACACAAATGAGAGGAGAGGGTGGGAAGAGCATAATTGGAAGACATAATGATACAGGAGGCGGCAAATATGACAGAAGACACAGATAAAGTGGAAAAGATTGACAAAGGGGGGAGACACTGGAGAGAGGACAGCTGCTGTCTGTCACCTCTTTACGCCCCACCAATGATGGACCAATTATCCGCATGCACGTAATCCCATCCTACACTACGCTAAGTACCATGACCACACACACACACACACACACAGAATTACACTGAAGTGCTGTAATATCAGACAACAATCATCAATCAAAGAATGGAGCTCGGTTCGATACACCGGCTCATGTTTTCAGCTCCTGCCAGGTTTGCCAGCTTCTCTGCCTGGTCTGTGTAAATATGAAGTCGTATCCTGGAGCTCCAGGTTTGATTATTAATCCTTTAAAATTGGACATTTTTTAAAAAACGTATTTTAAAAACAAACACAAGCAGTGAAGAACAGGAACCTGCATTTCAGAAAGTTGACAAAAAAGCAAAGATTTAATGAGACTGCCTGACAAAGGCCTGATGGGGTTTACAAATTAAAAGAGCCTTCTCCTCAAAGGGGGCTGCGTAGTGCTGAGGTAAGTAAAGACGATTCAGAGACGTTTCAAATAAAAAAGGATTTATTTAAAAATTGTCTAGACGGCTTCGCTTTGACCTTTCTTCTTGAAATTCACATTTTTATACCCAGTCCCATAAATCCATGCAGTTCCTGAACAAATGCTTTCAGCCAATACAAACCCGTGTTTACTTTTTGGTGGAATAACTGCTTCTCATTTATTTTGAAAGTGAAGGCAATTTTACCAACATTATTTTTCATCCTTTTAGTGGGGATGAAATCATTACTCATAAAGAGCTGCAGACTTTTTACAAACACTCATACAAATTCAGGCTCCATTAGGATGTTGGTAAGGCATCCAGGAAATGGAATAATCTCTGAAAGAAACATGAGCTTTCCTCATGAGAGAGAGCAAAATAAATGTTGGAAGGAAATAAGAAAAGACGAAGAGGATAACACAAAGAGAAGAAATTAAGTTTCAGAGAAAGGTAGGGAGAATCAATCTGAGGAGGGAAAGTGAAAAATGAATTGGAAAAAAAGGTCCTCACAAACACGATGATAAGACTGAGGTGAGAGGCAGAGATGGTCAGAAGGAAAGAGACATTGACAAGAGTTTAAATGATGAAGAAAAGATGCGCAGAGAAGTGATTACTGAGCGGGACAGCCGAGGAAAGACGGAGACGACAGAATAAAGAGTCAACAGGCCAGAAAGGGAACGAAAGTTAAACCGTGCAGAATTTCAATTATAGAGAGAAAATTGGGTTTATTCAGTTCATAAAATGACAAGAAGGCAGAGAAAGGCTGTGTGGGCAGAGAATAGATAGACAGACAGATAGCTGGATGAATATATACATATATTAACAATCTGTCCACCCTCCTCTGTCTGTCCAGACATTTCTTTGCTCATACTGATCAATATTATATACAGTCAGAAGAATATATAGACTGCCTTCGGCGCTTGCATTTCTACTTTCAAATTGTGAAAATACAGTTACATAATAAACACTAACAGATGCATGCAACAGAAAATCAATTTTGCTTTGGATGGGAACAAATTACTGAAACATTGTATGCGCCAACCAGGGAGATGAAAAACAGCAATACTCAACACAAAACTGTCATTCAAATGTTTCGCTGTGTGCGAGGAGGCAGTGCTGTTGGTAAATAAATACTGAGGAGGCGACATCAGGAGTAACTTTGTGACATGTGACATGCCTCAGAACTGACGGATGGACAGCTCGATGCTAGGCCACGGCATCAAGGAACTTCCAAGCTGAGTTTGGCTGGTGAAAGCTCCTCCAGCACAGTACGCCTTCGTCATCTACATAAGCAAAATCAATCTTCACAAGACGGTAGATTTTTAAAAATCAATTCATTAATACTTTCAGAACAGCAGTCTTACTGAGACAGCCGTGCAATCATGCATATAGATGACCTTCTTTGTAACTAGACCCAGCAGTGTATAAATGCACACACAACTCTGAAAGAAAGCTTTGACTGGGAATCTTCTTCCTTGCTTTTCTGCTATTGCAGTGAGAACATCTCCTGCATACTGATCAGACGTCGACACCTGCTGTCATTAAGAATAATAAAAGTCTGTGTCATTCAGGTAATAAGAAGACGTGACATTGTGGCCCAAATGAACCCGAGGAGTAAATGAAGACTTCATTTTCAGAATGCTACATATCTATTTCCCAGAGAAACATCATTACCTGCCCTGCTGAATACTAAAGCACTGAGGATACAGTCTGTGGAGGAGTTGATCATTTGTCAACAGAGTGACTCTCTGCTCTTCTTTTAGGGCTTTTTTATTTTCTCTACTTGAAAAATAAATAACTGTTTTAGTCTGTAAAACAGACTTGATCTTCTCGTGTCATGGTTGTTCCTTTTGAACTCAACTACGGATGTTAAATATGTTAAGTTTCAGGCTTTTGGATAACCAAGATGCTTTTAAAGGAGATCAAAGTTTGATAATCCAATTTGAATTTTTAGTAGTTCAGCAATGTGTTAAATATAAGTTCCTCCATGTAATTAGATATTACATAACTTATATTTTGTCCTGAGGCTGAAGTTTATATTAATAAAAGATGTGTGGGTGTCATTCAAAGCAGATGAACTTGGAGCCAGTGGTTAACAAGACGGTATCGTCTGCGTAAAAGTTGACATTGCCGTGTGAGTGTAATACAGAACACATTATAGCAGAGGGCCTGGTGTTGGTGCCACATTGACCAACAAGTCAAGTCTAAAAAATGACCAAAAAGTTTAAAATAAATTTTGTTTGTTTGTCTTTATAATTAGGTACAGGATAAGTAAGCAGTGCAGTATCTTTTAATCATGTTTTACCTGTATGTGAAGCCAGGTCCCCACTAATTACAAATCACTTGTTGATAGCTAAACATTACACCAAATTTAATTAATCTATCATGAACTGTGACTAAACTTATGACAAAAGAATTCTGAATAGTCACAAAGACCTGACCAGAAAATGACACTTAAATGGGAAACAATGAGCAGATATCTTTGAAATGCACAAGAATAAAAGATGACATTCAGGGATTGATGTTCCAATTTAATTTGAGGGTGGAAATTAAAGCAGAATCGTTAAAAAGTAATTAAAAACCTGAATGGAGACAATGAGAGCACTGAAATACCAGCATCTGTGTTTTAATAAGGTCAGGTTGCTTGTTACTCGCCACAGTTCAGGCACCTTTAAGGCCAAAGAAAAACAGGACTCATGATCTCTCCATATTTTTTAAAAAAGTCAGTCAGGCTGATGGAGCTATTCTTCCTTAAAGGTCAAAATTTTAAACACAATAGCACAAAAGTGCATTTTTATTCATTAAAGCCATAAAGTACCAGTGTGTGGTCTGTGGGGACGTGATGTAGACTACGTCCAGGCGACAGACAGTCTGTGGTGGGAGAGACTCTTTTGTCCCATTTACACCTTCCCCATATTTCTAATGATACTTTGCAGTACATTTTCTGGTTAAAGCAAGAAAGTCAAAGTATTGGGTTTGTTTTGTTTTGGGATTCTCGGCAATCCGATAAGTATTTACATCTTCTTTGTACAGTAGAGTGAAGAGATCAGTACACATTAATACTTTTTAAAAATCTGTGGCTAAAAATAAGAAGTTGACTTAGTGGACAAGTTTTCTGTTATTTTCAGTTTGAGTAAAATATGCACAAATCTTCATCTGCTGCGAATCTGATTTATTTAACAAAAACGTGAAGCAGAGAGCTCATTAGAAATCTTCCGCAGTAATTCAGAGCAGGACCGACTTCCAAAAAGGCGTCATGAAGGAACAACGTCCACGCCGCCTCACTAATGGCCCCCTAATTAACAGCTACAGTTTTTATTCTGAGAGGCGCAGACACTCGGGGGCAGACGTATGAAGACTTTTGCACCTCGTCTTCATGCCGGTGGTCACGCGTGTCATTTATTCAACAGGCGGACTAATCAGTAGGTTCAGTTTGCATTTTTGTGGAGCGCTCTGCCTGAGAGCCACTTCTCCTGATAGAATATCGAGGGACAAGTGTGGAAATTAACATGTGAGACGTAGATGAGCATTTCATGTGAGCGAGATCCAATTTGACACAGCGAAAAGTAAGATTATTAAAAAGTAAAGTTGGTTAGTTAGTAAACTAAGATGGAGTCATGAAGAAGAGTTTTAAGGTTGTGACTGACCTCTTTCTTTCTTAGGTCGAGTCTAAAATTCTCATCTAATTACTGCTGTCATCAACGAGATGGGACGTGAGAAAAAAAATGCACTGAACGTTACAAATTTCAGGCTGGAACGCTGAAACAATGAACACCAATGACAGTATGACGAATGGACGGCCTGTGCGTGACGTCCCTGACAGTACTGCTTCTTCCGCCTGCTAATCGTCAAATCAAATCGAAGACGTGTGTCGGGCCGAGCGACCCCTCACACAACAAGAACTGCAGTTTTTGGCACTCCCATGTTGGCTTCACTCACACAGAGGTCGATTCACTGTTACAGAACATCCAGTTTTTCTCAAACAGGAGGAAATCCTGCGTTTGTCTGGGACTATTTTCAGCGGTGGATTAATCCAAATTTGGTTCTTAAGTGAGTATTTGTGGCAGCAGGATGGTGTGTGTGTGGGATTAAGTTCAAATAAACGACAGTGTGTGTTGGTGGTAATGAAGAAACATCGCTCGAGGACAAACATCATTCTTTACCTCATTGTCTCTTTCTCCATCCTTCAGGTCACCATGACGATAACACTGCTGAGGCTTTCAAATTAAGAGCCCCTCGTTGTAAAAGCAGAAGGATGAAAATGAAACTACATAATGTCCATGACATCAAAGAGCCTCAGAGCAGCTGCAGGTTTCTACATCTGTGAGAGCATCGGATATAAAAACCCTTTAAATCTGAATAAAAATCGCTTTCAGATTTTAATTAGATCAAAACCTGCAAAATGGCAACAGTAAAGCGGCACGTCCAGAAGGCAGAGCTCATACTCAGTCCGGCTGATATGTCCTGTTGTGTTGCATATTTATTGGTCTTCAGAGAAAGTTCATTCAGCCTATGGATGTACATGAGGCTTCTTATGTGGCCACACAGTTTCACGCCTCTGAGCAACAATTTGAGGAGAAAACACAAAAGGAAGAATCACAAAATAAGATCACAAAGTGGAATAAAATGAGGCTTGAGGAGGATGTGATGCAGTCGATCTGCTGGCGTTTGATTGTGGTCGACTTTGTTCTTTTTTCTACTGAGTGAAAAGGAGTGGAAAGAGAAAGACATGAAAAGGAAGCAGCCGAGGAGAGGAAATGAACGGGGAGGAGACGGAGGGAACACGAGAAGGAAGATGATGATGGCTCTTCATCGCGCAACAGGACTGTTCACGGCGAAACGTGGAAGGCAGCGCAGTGAGCGCTCGGCTGTCACGCGGAGCAGAGATCAGATCGTCTTTGATGCTGAGCGACTGTATGTTGAACATACTGTACACGCCACTTCATCTGCTGAGCTTCCACATCCACCACGTCTCCGAGTCAGTCAGATTAAAGAGCTGCAGCATCAGAGCCGCCAGACTCTTTGTGTATATGGCATCAGATAAAAAGGCTGAAGTTGTTTCTCTCATCAGTGATACCTGTTTGTCAGACGTGGAACGATGTGGAGACGCTTCCTGAAATAATGTCCCCAAATCCACCAATCAGAACTCAGATGATATGAGTCTACAGTCATGCCCACCAATCGAAATCAAGATAAAGTTAGCCTGTAGTCGTCTCCACCAATCAAAATCAAGATTATGTTGGTCTGTTTGAACTCAACCAAGAGCTCAACTTTCTTATTTAACAACAGTAAAACATCAAACTCGGAAAACACAGAAAGAAATCCCCAAACATGAACATAAACTAAACGTTACGTTAACGTTACTGGGTGTTTTTCACTTTAATATAATAACAGGCTGGAAAATGAAATCATGCATATATACACTTCATTTGGAGGCTTTGGTGTGAAGACAGCAAAATGAGCTCACACACACACACACACACACACACACACACCGACCTGGCAGCTGGTTTGGTGAGGGGCAGGATTAAGAGCAGTTAGTATTCATGAGGGTGAAAGCATTCTTCACTACTGTCTTAATGTCACACTGTGTGTGTGTGTGTGTGTGTGTGTGTGTGTGTGTGTGTGCTGCTTTATTTGAAAGGTGTGTGACCTCAAATGGTGGGAGGATTGACTTTCCCTTTAGGGCGGATGGAGAGCGCACACACACACACACACACACACACACACACACACATATATCTAAATGCATACATACGTTTCCTCGTGGCAAAAGCAATTTCCACCCGTCTCCCACTCAAACATGTGCACACACACTTTAAGCCTCTAAGCTCCCAGCAAAATGAGCAATGAGTGGAAACATGGCCGCAGTGTGTGTTTTTTTTTAAAGCTGGAAAACGTGAAGAACAAAGACGATGAATGGTGTGAAGTCAGTTCACAGTATATAACACACACTCTGTTTAAAGACTGAGCTCAGTTAATCATCCACACCTGCATCGTACGTTGATATCTAACTCAGCAGAGGTCTTGGATGTTCAGTAGACCTCGGTGAAGCTGCTGGAGCTGAAGCATTTGTTGTTTTTATATTTTCTATTTCCTGGCCGTCAAATGTTGGTGCTAACTCTCCGTTCAGAGGCAAATCATCATTTCCAGGAAGTTCACAACTGCAGTATCTGAACTGAGACAACAGTACCCTGCTGGGATTATCACAGTACAGCAGAAAGTACACAGTGTACTACATAGAGGAGTACTGATGGAAGTATCTGAACACGGCAGTGACTGAGCCTTCACACACGGGGCGCTCTTTTTTAAAAGGATAGTTTGTTTTGACGTGCTCAGAGAGCTTTACGATACGACCTTTACGCTCCTTATCTTCAGCTTTTCCACTACATTACCATTTGAAAAGGTCAGCTCTGTTTACTTTAAATTAATCATCAGCTATCTGTATAATACACAGCATGAAGTGTGATAAGTTAGGACAGAATTCACCATCCATCCTAATCTGTGAGGTTTTTTACTCATCACTGACTCATTCAGGCCGTTTCTCTTCTTCTGTTGCCGCTCAAAGTAAAGTTATTTTCAGTCTGGATGCTTCCACAAAGGGTGGAAAGAAGAATCAATCAAGTGAAGAAGTGTTGGGAGATTAAAAAGTCAGTTCACCAGCGTGTGTGTGTGTGTGTGTGTGTGTGTGCAGCATGGTGTCATGACTCAGCACTGTATAATTTTCATGGCTAAAGACTCGGCAGGTTGACAACTCGTTGAACTACCACAGAGAAAATGGAGTCAGTGTGTTGTCTCGCTAATGATAACACTCAGACGAGAACATGTAATGTGTGTGTGTGTGTGTGTGTGTGTGTGTGTGTGTGTGTTGATGGGATAAATCGAAGCCTCTCAGTATCAGTAATGAGCTGCACAGAGGGTGAACAAAAACACGACAGATGATTCTGGTGATCTGTCTTAGCGTGTTTTAGGGGACTCGTTTCAGACCAAAGACCTGCTCACTGGGGACTGTTTGTCCAAGTGGGGACAATTAAGAAAAAGTCACGATGATGGTTAGAGGTAAGTCTGCACCTCAGGTTTGAACCTGAGCACAGCTGTACTCGAGTATTTGTTCTGATTACTTCCAGTTCTTCCAGTTCACAGCTTCATTGTTACTGGCAACCCGTCCTCCAAATTTAATGACAGTTACAGAAACAAACCAACGTTGATGATGTTCACAGTGTCTCACCCTCTCGTCCATTCTGACTTCTCACAGCTAAACAAACTACAGCTGTTGGTTTCCTCCGAGGTCGGAGATATCACATCGTTTTTTTGACAATGCTTCAAACATTTGAGAACTTTAAAATTTGTTTTCAGGCATAAATGTTTCTCTTACTCAGATACTTGACACGTCACTGTCAACTATCTGTTCGTTAACACTACAGACAAGAACGTTGTTCTTTCCCTGAAACGAACTTCAGTGGACGGATAAAACTAGAGGTAAAATTAAAGTATATTAGAGAATCATCATGAGGGAACTGTTGGAGAAAACGCCCTGCAGCAGCAGCAGCAGCAGCAGCAGCAGCAGCAGCAGCTCGTATCTTGATGCCGTACATCGCTTTTAGTTTCCAAAGTGACTCTGGATCAGTTCATAAAATGTGACACATGAACGTTTCCTGAACGTTTGTTGATAAATCTTTAAAACCACGTCTTGTAAAAGTCTAACTTCATACTTTCAGCTTCACACGTCCTGTTTGTCTGAATCCACAGTTATAAATTATGAATATGACTGACGTTTGTCTATTTGTAGTTTCTTTCTTATTACTTTTATTAATTTGTACTATTTTCACCTGCTTCCTCACTGCAAATTATAATTATACTTTTTTCAGTTTATGTATTCATATACTTTAATCTGTTGCTTACTTACCTATCACATTACTCATTGTTTCTTATTACCATTATTCTGTATTTATTTAGTTCGTATTGTTATTTATTGAACTGCCTCCAGTGTTTCTTCACTGCAAAATGATGATCGTGTTTTATTTGTGTTACACTTTGTACAAATAAAGCCTGACTGACTCGAGCTCCGTCTAATATATTCAATCTTCATTTTGAGAAAAGAAAACAAAGAAGAATAAATAAATGAGCCAATAAAAAAAGACTTCACTAACAGTACTAATATTTTTCAGATCCCTGAAGAACATCCTCTGAAATGTTCTCATTTTGTGAATAAAACGTCTGAGTGGGTTTTATGATCAAAATAAAAACAAGCCTCTGCGGCTCAAACCAACTTTTTATTTGCCAGCAGCCAAAACAAAATTGTTTCACGACTCAATAAAAAGGAGAAACAAAGGAGCAAAATTTCCATAAAACCTGTGAAGAAATGCCATAAAAGCAAATTTAATATCTCCGTCTGTGGAGAGAACGACTGTGACGAGCTCAGAGTGACTCAGCGCCCGGCTCAACGGCACGCGAGCAGAGCAAACACTCAAACAACCAGACGCCTCTCATAAAATATGATTCCTGCTCACTTCCTGATTAAAACGATGAAGAAGAGAGAAAAGATTGAATTCTGCAATAATAATAATAATAAACATCCATCAGCAGCACATCAGTCTGACACTCTGAGTCTGTCTTAACAGTAATGAGCAGAGGAGAAGAGACGGGCATGAAAAACTGGAGGAGGACGGAGGACATGGAGAGAAAAAACACTTCACAGTTTCACTTTCATTTAATCTCTCCATAAATACTTTTGTTTCACTCCAGCTGCCAAAAATCCAGATTAAAGAGGCTCTAAACTGATGAATAAAATGTTGATTACATTCATCTGCGCAGGCTTCGTTTGTCATCTTCAGTTTATTTAATCATTTATCAGCCTCCATGAGCGCGAGGTGTGTTCCACCTCTCAGGCCACACAAAGACCAGACAAAAGCATTAAGGAAGCAATAATTTACAATATTCTACATCCATTCATTAAACAGTAACAGGTGACAACAGATGATTTATTTGTTATTTTAATCAACACGTCAACATTTCCTGGACACTCGCTTGTTAGCTATGTTTAGCACAGGCCAGCTGCTTCGTATCGTGTTTGAATCAGTGAAATAAGATTCTTTAGTTTGCTGCAAACTGCGATTCTTTGTCAACGTTACAGAAACATTAGGTAACGGTTAAGTATGATACGGTTGTCTGACTGTGTTTCTGCTTGGAAAAGCCCATATTTCTTTGTCTGTTTCCTCCTGAAGAATTTCAATAATATAACAACATAATTTCTCGGAGACAGAGGTTGGAGCCAGCAAAAAGTAAACAGAAAAGACTGACGGGCAGAAATCAAACAGAATTAAACATTAAACCTGGACGAGGGCTGGAGGAGACACGTGGAATAAAATATGTTTAGGTTCTTTCTTTTCAGATCAAACATCTTCGTCCAACAGCATTGTCTCACTTTTGACAGAAAGTTTGTTTTAAAGGAAAGAAATCCTCATGAAACGCTGACAGATGATACAGCTTCAGTCATCTGCTTTTATAATCAGTGAGGCTTTTAACAACATGTCAAATATGTGTGTGTCAGGCAGAATTCATAAAAATGAAAGCAGTGACGAGCAGTACATGAACGTTTGTGACTGTACGGAAATTCAGCTGAATTGTACAAATTTAAAGTCTGTTGGGGTGAGGCAATATACAAATATCATTAAATCCATATCAGAGCCTGATTACAGAGAGATGAGCAGCTGGAAATGACAGAGGACACGAACAAACACAAACAACAGCAACAGATGTTGGTGAACAGCAGGTCCAGACGTCAAGCTGCCAGTCACTGATGAGCACTGACAAATGTCAAACACTACGGCGATAAAAAAAAAACAAGAAATGTGAAACAAGACGCTTTCACGTCAGTAAACACAAACAGAAACTCATCCAGCTTCGCTGTTTGACTCCAATACACAGTAATACAGAGGTCAGCGTGGTCATCACCCGCTGTGCAGAGCTACATCACAGCGTGAAGATGAAGGCTGTACAGGAAGAAGACGGCACACCGCCATGGAGACGCAAAGCAAATGAATACGAGAGACTGATGTTCAATAAACCGTAACAAACACACAGATGGTGCAGCCGCCGCAGCAACATTCATATATTCTGACGATTTGGAGAAAACGTTTGTTCAGACAGAAGCTCAATTTTTTAGCCTGTAGGTGGTGAAAAATGTCTCCTGCTCTTCTGTTCTGTTCCACATTAATCCCTCATCTCATCAGACAAACAATAATAATACTAACTGAACATTATCCATAAAGAACATCACAACAGTCCTTTCAGGGAGCGAGGATGAATGTCCTCACTGATCCATTCAGAAAATACATTTTAAAACGTGTTTACTTGTTTTGATTTCAGCATCACGTTCGATCAGTTTATCACCAATGATCTGATTATGTTGTTTATTTTGAGGTCATACCGCTGTACAGATATTTACAGTCATCAGTCATTTACGACATCAGTCTTCATACATCCACTCCACAGACAGTGTGTGTGTGTGTGTGTGTGTGTGTGTGTGTGTGTGTGTGTGTGGAGAGATAAAAACTAAAAACCTATTAAGTCCAGTCTGATTATAATCCCAGTCTAACCTTCCCCACGCTGCAGGTCATCTTTTCATCTTTAATCTCTCTATTAAAGATTGTCCTCTCGTCAGCTGGAGCGGCCGAGCCGATCGTTGTTTAATTGTTAAACTGTGCGTTATTTGACTGGATCAATAAATTAAAATAATTCAGAATTTAAAAGTCTGACTTTGAAAGTGTCCTAAAGGTTAAAAAGACAGTTTGTGAGCAGCAGGATGGATCTGGCATCTGACTGAGCCGACCTTGAACGAGAGCTTCAGTGAATCAAATGCAGAGGAGCTGCTCAGCGGCCAACAGGCCAGACTGGTTTCACTGGGCAGCTTCCAGGGGTGAAAGTGACAGTGAGTAAATGAAGATTTTAAATTCTTTAAATCTGTTTTAATCTTAATGAAGTGTGTAATTCTCATTAATTCAAGTATTGAATATATTTCAGCTTGTTTTCTGAGTTCTAATTTCGTTCGTTCATTAAAGTTAAAGGTAGAAAATTATTCAGCAGAAATATAGTTATTGATCAAACTCATTAATTCCTCGATTCATCTGAATTCAGCAGTACAAACTCATTAAAAACTTCATGAAACTGATTAAAAATTCCAGCTTTGATTTGTTATTTTACTTTCACCTCCACCAGCCTCGTCTGCGGAACTTTTAACGTCCTTTAGCCTGGTTTGTTTTCATGTGGAGCTTTGGATAATAATCCACTTCCTGTTCCTGTGGGAAACCAGCTGAGGTGAACTGAGATGCTTCTGGACTGGAAGAAAACGACCTGAACAGACCGCAGTGAGGGTGAAAAGTCAGACTGGGATGATGTGTTTTTCTATGTCAGCTCATCTTCAGCATGTTTTTAAGCTTTTTTATTTACCAATAACAGATGAGCCAAAATGTACAAATGTACGCCTTTGAATTGACTTTGACATCTGGATCATGATTAAAAATGACGCGGAAGCTAAATTATTATAAACTTTTCCTGTACTCACCCTTTCTTAAGACGGAGCTGCTCAGATTTTCTGCCACAAACACGAGAGCATCGTCGGCAAAAAGTCGTCAAATCTGCTCTGGACAAACATGTTTTCACAACAATCTGGGAACAAACATATTCACAGTTTGTAAACATATTTTCCGCCAACATGAAGATGTTCTGTGCGTGTGTGACATAATGAATGAATTACACATGTCAGAAAATATCCTGCTCTCTTCTGTTCACTGAATATTATATAATCCATTTAACAGTATAAGGAGACATAATATTCTGCTGTGGAAAAAAAGTACCTTATTCATACTGTGTATTTAAGCTCACAGTGTGAGTACAATAATGTATATGATGTATTCTGCTGTATCTGTCCATAATGTTCCAGCAGCAGCAGCAGGATGTAATTTGTGGTCAGCTCACAGCTGCAGGTGAAGATAACATGCATTTATAAACCCTGTGCAATATTAAGAGAAGCCTCAAGGTCAAAAGGTCAATGTCTTCATTTTTAGCCGACATGTTTCACAGTTTAAATAAGTCTTTGTGTTTTGTGTCCTTGGGTTACATGAAATGTGGCGTTAATCAAATCCGATTTATTATTTACACTAAAAATATTTTTTATCTATCGGACTTCAAATCCAAGCAGACGTGGATCTCACTCCATGATGTGTGTACAGTCAGTGCTGTCAGTCAGTCCTGAATCATAAAATCTACCAGGAGTAATATCAGCAACCCACAGCTACAGTTACAGCCAGATAAACCTCGCTGTGAAAAATCAGCTCCATCTCTTTGACCATTTTTACATTAGCTGACGGAGGCAGGACTACCAAGATGGAGATGACCAGAGCCACCACACCACTGCTACACCACTGCTTCACAACAGCTCTTCAGAAACCTGTGAGGACGTCACAGAGACTACATCCAGGTTTTAGACAGTCTGCGGGGACGTCACAGAGACTACGTCCAGGTTTTAGACAGTCTGCGGGGACGTCACAGAGACTACGTCCAGGTTTTAGACAGTCTGTGGGGACGTCACGGAGACTACGTCCAGGTTTTAGACAGTCTGTGGGGACGTCACGGAGACTACATCCAGGTTTTAGACAGTCTGTGGGTTTCACGTGTCTTGTGATGTCATGTTTCTGGTTACCCTGCTTCATATTTGTGACATTTCATACACACACTTGTGTATGATATAACAATGTAAAAGAAATTGTTCTTACTGATGAAATCCAGTTAAAGTGGAACTTTTGGGACCACTGGGATCTGGATCTGGATCTGGGGTCCCATTTTAGGCTCATCCATGCGTTTTCTACATAAAATGAAATAACAGCAAATAGAAATGATGAATTATGTCCGCAGCAGTCACTTCGGTCCACATTCGGTGGTCTGAGGAGCGGTTTGGCTAACAGTCTTGGTCCCACCGTTTCCACGACAACAGTTCCTCTTCATGATCCTCAGCCAGAGGCTGCAGAAACACATTTATCAAGCAGATCACAGCCGAAGCGCTTTAAGAACCCGGGATATATTTAAGCTCATCCGCCATGCATCCATTGAAAGAAAACGCCTTCAAGCGTTTGTTTTTTTCTCAGATTCACAAACTTTAAAAGATTTCTGGAGGTCTGGTGTTCCCGCGGGGCAGGAGGTCTAAGGCTGAAGGGTTTGGATTATTCAAATCCTCCTTTAGATCTGTGTTCACTGGTCGGGCGTCTCGTTTATCCTGCAGCTGCTTTACTGATGCTCACACCAGCTCCATAAAGACTGTGTTCACAAAATGTGTCCTCAAAGACAAAATTAGCCTGATTGGTTTGTTGCATGGCCACTAGTGACCCGTGATACGATGCAGGCAGGAAATGGAAACTAGGAAACGTTGGTCAGGAAGATCTTTGAAAACAAAATGTAATCTCATGTTTGTATCTCTTGATCTCAGTGCCAACAGTGAAGGCTGAGATATCTGAGTTGTTGAGGAACTCCTCAGTTAATCACACCAGTGATGTAAGAAATGATGAACACAGTGGCTGCTAATTGGCCATGCAGTCAATAAAGGAAATAATTGGTTAACCAGGCTGTTGGTTAATGCCTCTTGAGGAATATTGAACTGGATTATCGTTCCAGAGGAGGCTGATTGAGCCACTAATGACTGGAAGTGTCAGCGCACCGTTTTAAACACATTAAACACAAAGAGCTTCACACAATAAAACAACTCCCCACCTCCTCTACCAGAGGGCCGAAGGGTTCATAGGTTAAAAGCAGATCTGATAAATTGGTAGGACCAAAATCATTTAGCGCTTCATAAACCAATAAAAGCAGAGTAGCCTGCTTTTAACCTCATTTCAAACTCCTGTAACTTGAATTGACCTGAAAGTATTAAAATAGTCCATCCTGGAGGTAATAAAGTCGAGCATTAGTGTCTCTGTGTTGCCTTCAGAGAGACTCTAGTCTATAGATGATCCTTTTTGTTTCTAATATGAGACTCAACACTGAGATCTCCCAGTTTTTTACTTGTTCTGAAGAGTTTAGTGTCAGTGCTCAGTTTCTTATGAGCTTTCATAAGAATTATTCAGCTGCGGCACAGTTTGGGAAGGATTTTGATCTTTTCTTTTCTAAGACTGACTGAGAGACTGACTAAGACCGACAGTTCCCAATAATGTTTCCAGGTCTGTGGCAGAAAAAAGTAGAGCATAGCAACACCTTTCATTAGAGATGGGTGGAAAAACAGTCCTGTGGTTCAGGATATATGTTTTTAGAGATTGTGTCTCTCGTAATGTTTCAAGTTTCTAATATCACAACAGAAAAAGTCTTGGCTTGCCCCTCGAGGATAAATCGGCATCAAAAATTCGTCATTGAGTTCCAAGATTTAACAAAACCTTTCTTCTTGAAGGGAGCTGAGAAATGGATTCATCCGTATATTAAGTGTGCCATATGACAAAGTTTGGAGTATGAAACTACGTCAGTCTACGTCATGATCTGCAATTAGTCAACGCTACAAATAACGAACATCTTAACTTAACTGACAGGTAGCAGGACCATTAATGGTAGCTCACCTGCCACACCTTTTGCAACACCTTTTTCCAATGAAGTTGCAAAAAGTACAAAAAGTTCTCTGCTACTTTCTGGTGAATAAAGTCACCTCATTGGATTTCAGCTCAATGTGTCAAACATAAATGAAACTCAGACGGCGTTTCCCTGGAGAGATTTGTTTGTGTCAAAATTCAAATAATTCCCCATCCCTGTCTGCACTCACAGAATCCATATAAACTTTCTCTCTCTACAAACTGTATCTTCTTCCAGTTGATTTGCAGGCACAACATGTCCTTATTTCTTAAGGGACAAAGTCTAGAAATTAATCTAAGGCCAGCTGCTGGAGGCTGATATCAGAGCTGCACAGTGATCCATCTGTCCACTGCCGGGCTGATTTTCATATCAAACCTCTATTTAGAGAGGGAGAGTTGACCAAGCATGAACACTTTTTGTCAGTCCTGTCCCGCTTTGTGTTTGTACACCTTTTACACGTTGGCATGGAGGAGCTGTCAAAGTCCAGCCCAAGTTTTTATGTATTTTAAGGTCATCTCCTGCTCGCTTTTATCTTGGAAAATACTCCAATATCACAGGAAAGTGAAGTTTAAAATTTGTTCTCCTTTTTGTATAATCAAATCTCCTTTTATAACTTAAAAATGCTAAATGCTAGCAAGTAAACAAACCAGTAGATTACTAGCTGCTGCCACAGACAGTATCCGTGGCTTCTGGTCGCCCCCACTTTGGTGGTCCTGCCTCCAGCGGCTCCTGGCTAATCCAAAAATGGTCAAAGATGTGGACCTGAGGCCGGGGTGCTCAAACAAGCCATCTTTAAACGGTCAATCAAAGCGTCCACGCTCTTAATCCTGCATAACTTTAAGCCTTAATATAATGTGAACAGGTGAGTTGTATATAAATTCACCCTCAGTACAGTTGTCATGAACGGGGAAATTAGCTATAGAGACCAAAACTGTTTTTTGTACCAGGCTGTAAACATGTTTATTTCTGCTGTGAAGTTGGACATTTGAACATGGGGACTTATGGAGACTGACTCACTTCTGGAGCCAGCCTCAAGTGGACGGTAGAGGAACTGCAGTTTTTGGCACTTGGAGGTTGATGCTCGGTCTTGTCTTTTGGGGATGTTGCAAACTGGAAGATGGTTTCTAATCATTGTTTTCTAATCTTTAAAGTAAAGATCCCTGTGTGGGGGAAGACTGCTCATGCATCACTTTATTTAACATATTATGAATAATGATCAAACTACACAGGGAACATCCTGCAAACAACTCCACAGATAATTAGACATAAGAAGATTCTGGCAGCTCAAGACGAGGATATGCAGCATCGAGCTTAATGAACGGAAGAAGTGAACAGACAAACCTGCAGTGATTCAAGCTTCAGGCAGGAAGACGTCTGATTGCACAATTATGTAAAAAGAAACACAAGATTGGAAACTCTCGTCAGACTATCCGCAGAGGACGCTGGTAAAAGCATTTCTCAGAGAGTCTTACTGTATATTCACCCACCGCTTGTGGGTGAAATTAAGTATTTGAGTTTATTAGAGCCGCCAACAGTGGACAACAGACTGAGTGGAATCCTCTCATCAGCCATTACTGAGAAAACAGAGGAGGCAATTTGTAGGTTAAAAGCCAATAAATCCGCTCATGGTGATGGCTTCCCATCAGCAGTGCACAAACCTTCAGGGAGGAGCCGAGGTCTTTAGTTCCATCAACCTCCATCATACGCAGCTTGAAAGGGAGCGCATTCAACCCATTATGGAGGGAGGACTCATCTGGAGCACATTTATCATGCAGAAAGTCTGGTTAAAAGGATCGTACCACCAGATCTGATCAGAATGTCTGCGTTTTATATCAACAAAGACCATTTCTCAAACTAAAACCGCGAGTTTTAGGACTCATCCTGAGTCCTCTCAGATCAATATGAATCCTCTTTGTCCTCCATCCAAGACTTTAGTACCAGCTGAAATTTCTCCACCTTGAGATCGATAGTGTTGTTTCGTTTCATGCTTTTTTCAGGCGCCGTAATCTGCTGCTTCACTGGAGCATCCAGAGACCTGATCCACCGGTCAAGGGCAGCACAGTGAAGGAGAGTTTCTGCAACAAGCCTGTAATCAACACACATGTTCAGTCAATGTTTCCTGCAGGAGCGAAGTTTAAATAAAGCTCAGCCGCCGGCGCCTCCGAGGACGACCTCACACGCTGCGTTCGCTGAGTTATCAATCACGCGATCGATACAGAGAAACATGGGGGAGGTGATGAGCCTCATTCATATTCCTGACCCTACAAATTATTGATCACATATTGTGATTTGGTAATTGATGTGCAATAAAAATCAGCCAACCTGTCAATTAACCTCATGTGGACGCTAAAACAAGGATATGATCCAGAGTTACAGCACAGGGTCATTGATGGCGATGGTCGTCTCATAATTGGAAGGTCTAGTCAGAGTGTCATTGGACCTGATACTCAACCTTAATCAATGAGAGTGAACAATTTCTCCATAAACTATCACGATTAAGAGATTATACTGCACATTACAGAGTTTCATCCTGAGGGGAACATGAATGTCTGAACCAAATGTAAGGACAGTCCCTGCAGCAGTAGTTGCCATATGTCCAGACCAGCAGTCAGCATGTTTCATTAGTTTCTTCATTAATACAGTACGTGAATACAAAGAGCCGAGAGTAAAGCTTCTGATATACAGCATGAACATCGTCTCCGTGATGACGCAGAGTTTCTGTCGGCTTCAGAGCGAGCTCAGCGCTCTGTACTGCCCCAGACAGACATCAAACCCTCTGCTGCCAAACACGAATCTTTGCACGTCACGGTGAAACAGACTTGTTGGTGTAACAGACATACAAAACAGTTTCATATTATATAAGTCTGCTGATTAAACAGAATAAAAGTACAAAGTCAGCATGAAAACTTTTTAATGTATTTTAATGTCCCATGTGCCACAGTGCTCCATCACATTGGTGTGAACAGCGCTGCATTACAATATGACTGGTGTGTAATGTCTCCTGCCCTAATGAAGGCACCTCGTCCTTGTATTTACATATTTCAGTAATGTAACTACATTGTAATTCAGAGTGTGCAGCTTCCCCGTGGAGCCGCGAGGCGTTCACTGCTTCATTACCGTCGAGCTGGATGCATCGTCTTCATATCTGTCTGAATAAGACGGAAACAAAAAGGAGCAATCCAAATTTATGGTTCTCTATTTACAGAATATAACATTCATTCATGTCTCAGCTCTGATTTACAGAGTTTATGATGGACAGTAAAATAAACTGCTGCCAACCGTAGCTGCTGTTAGCTAATGTTAGCTCAGTTTGTTAGCTGCCCAGGCTGTGAGCTCAAAACGCTGGGGGAGTGTTTGTTACCACCAGGAAGAAGAAGAAGAGGTGTTCAGGCCCAGCAGTCAGCAGCTTCTATGGACATAATGGCAGAGGAGCAGAGAGTGAAGAGGACGCTGACGGAGGAAGCTAAGAAGAGAAAAGGAGAGAGTGAGCGAGCAAGAAGCCGCCGGACAAGAGTAAATCTGGGACTGACTTTTAGTGGTTGGTGAGAGCTTGGTGAAATAAAAGGCTGAAAGACAGACGCCGAGCTGGGCTGACTGCTGTTGGACTAGTCAGTAATATTAGCTGCTGCTGTGTCTGCTGCTGGTGACCTGGTTGATGATTGGCTTCCTCCTGCTGCCGTTCTTCATTCTAAGCTAAGCAGCTGCTGGCTGTCGCTTCATGTTTGATGGACAGACATTTATATTTGTATCTTTGTTATTTACTGCAGGACTGTTGCTCTGGATTTCATCAACCTGTCAGGTGTTCCTGTTATTTTGTCCACCCTGCTCAAGATGACTTAACTCTGCATGCACACAAACTGAAACACACATCGTGTGTTCGAGTCATGTCACGCAGCAAGATTTCCGATCACATTATGCGCAACTACAGTCATGCTTATTAATATGCATCAGCACAAACATCCTCATTAATATTCATGAGGACGTCGGACTGATGAATATGCATAAAAAACAAACAAGAGACACTGACCTGATCACAGCAGCTCTGTGTATGCGTGTGTTGTTCACACCACACACGTCTTACCCACGTGGTCGCCATGGCACCCAACCGTCGTCCCCGGAGACAATCACTAATTGCCACTCAGTTTCAGATGACCTTTGGTTGATGGGGTGTTTACGCGCCGACATACACACACCAAAGACGAACATGTATGAATCAAAGCGGCAGATTAACACACAAACACACGAGCGGGGAAGTTATTACGAAATGTTTGAAGAGGGAAACGAAGGACGGGGCGTTCGATCAAACACGACACTGACCTCAAAACCGGAGATGCTAATTGGTCGATTCTGAGCGGGAGGCGGAGCACATCATGACAGCATTAAACAAGGACATTCACATCATGTCAACATCAACGTTAAAGTGACCTTTGACCTGCTCGTGTTTGAATACATCAGACTTTGGCTACATTAGAGGTGAACCTAAGCTGTGTTTCATAGATGGTAAGAGGTTTTTTCATAAAAAGACGCACATGTGACTGTAGAACAACCAGAATTGACTGGAGCTTCAGGGGGTTTTCAAAGGCCGGATGGCCATGATGTTTTGGGTCAGAAGGTAACAGGACAAAAAAGAAACTGCAGTTCTGTCCATTGAATCACACAAAGACAAACTGGTGCTTTCAAGCCATCAAAGCGAGGTACCCAAACAAAGGCTTAGACAGAGTTTCAGGAGCGGTCAAGACTGCTGAGGAAGCTGGAACAAAGAGGTTCAAACAGACCGTTTCCACTTCAGCAGTGGCGGTCAGTGCTGCAGAAAAGACATTTGTAAGTACTCGGTCAACGGTGGGTTTGAAACATTGACGAGAACAGCTGAAATTAACTCCAGCGCACGTGGAACGAGTCACATCCATGCCCGATGGAATAAAGCCTTCACATCAGGTCTCTTGGATTTGGGAGTTGACTGCATTGGTTGTACTGTCGGGTCAGCGGACCCCACAACGACCCTGCAGATGTCACATTTCATCCAGAGTGAACTTCTGCTTGTTGACTGAAAACTCCAGCTCAGATACGATGAACACAAGACACCAAACAAACAACGGAGCACTTGCCATATCTTTCCATCAAACTGTGACATTTTCCCTCCACTGATATCTCTGCAGCCAATCAGAGGAAGGTTTACTCAAAGGTTATCCCGAGGAAGGTTGCCACGGAGATGGAGGCAGAAAAGAATGGTGATACATTCGTCGAACATCTCTTCTTCGTGGGTTTTACAGTCAGGCAGGTAACTCGGAGGCACGTAGCGCCGCGGCCTCGATGTCACGAGTTTGACTCTGACACGTGACCTTTGTCATGTGTCACCCCTCATCTGTCTCCCGCTGGGCTTCCCGTTAATCCACTTCCTAATAACGTAGAAATGCCATGAAGATAATGTCAGATAAAGGTTCCTGGGTCATCAGCGTGACGGCGCAGGAATTAAGCAGTCAATTATTGGACTTCTGTTTTGTTTGTAATGTTCTGCAGCTCGTGTCTTCATGAAACAAATCATGAATACTTCTTCAAACAAACCTCCCCATAGGCTGTCTAAAACCTGGACATACATTACATGCAGCACCTTTAAAATGCAACATCTCACTACATTAGCATTAAGAAGAAGGAGAAGAACTTATTTTCTGACCCTTCACAGATTTGAAGTTCAGGACTTGACTTGAAGCCGGCTGCTTTATTTCAAACTATTTGCCTGGATGAACTTTTAATCTCCCTTCGATGAAATTAAATGAGACGAATCAATAAAGTGACCTTGGAGGGAAAAGTCCGCTCTCAGTTTGTTTAATTCAGTTCAGCTCCATCTACAGCAATCAATCCACCAGATTCCAATCGGTTAATAACTATATCCCGAAGATGCACACACACGTGGACGTCATTTGCAGCTGGTGATCTGTATCTGCATATCTTATCCGGATAATAGGAAGTAAAAAACTGAGATGTTCTCAGCAGGAGCTGATGGGATCAGAGTCAGAGGGTGTAAATTTAAACCTGGACAGCAGACATGAGGCGATGGGGTTGTCAGTTTTTGCTGTCGGCTGATGTATGATTGCTGGAGGGAGAAAAGTTAACCAAAAAAAGAGTTTACCCTCGTGGCTATAAATATCATCCCTGCTGGGGAGACGAGCAGGAAGGTGACGTCCAGATTTTCATTTAAAAACAGGTGACATAAGATTCTTAAACCTTTTACATACCTTCACTTTAATCTATAATGGTTGATCCACAACTTTCTGTTCTCTACACCGTGTCTATGTAACACTGAATCATACAAATGAAGGGAAACTACGCAGATATTAATATCCAAAAAAATTAAACACCCAAAGACAGAAGAAAACTTTAAAAACTGTGTTTGAAACATAAAGACAGAAAGCGTCACACAGCATGACGGTTTGCCCCGTGTGAAGTAAATCAGGTACCTGTAAACACTGACGGTAAAACGTGTCAGAATCACCAGAGAAACTGCTCGTTTCAGTCTGAGGGGAAGCCATGCAGAACATTTATCGACGGCGCCTCGGCTGTGCCCATTTCCTCTCAGATTTTATGGCTGTGGTCATTCTGCTGTGCTGACTGATGGGACTGAAGATGGCAGAGGTGTGAGGCAGACTGTATCGTGTGCAGGTACTTCACTGTCATTCTGGACCGCAGAGCTGGAAACAGAAAAAGATCATTTTCTTCTGTAAACACAGATTTAAAAAGGTGACAGGTTTGAAAACGTCTTCTGCCTACAGATTCTGCACTCATGCAGATATCTGTTTATAGAGATGAAGTTAAGGTACCTACACTGTATGCCAGGCACTCTTTTCAGGGTACAGCTCTGAAATGTAAAATACATAACACTGCCCTCAAATCTTTAATGGGATTGTAATTTGAACTTCTAAAGGAATCTTTTGCTGAAATCCAACAAGTACAAACAGACCCAGAGTTTCTTTGTGCTGATTTTTTGCCGCTGTCACCTGATAAATGTCATCATCGGGGTTTGAACTTCTCATCGCGGTTACGTGATCAGTCTGCCGAGTCATGATGGTTCGTCACATGGGAGGATGACTCAGCATGGAAGCTTTCGGGTTTATCACTCCAAACCAACAAACAACTTTGGAAATACTCGGCTTGGCTGGATAAATGTGAGTGAATGTAGAATACAAGTCAGATACAAAGGTGATTCAAATGTCGTGATTAGTGCCGGCAGATTGGAAATGTGATGTCTGATGATCTCGGGGCGGTGGATGAGGATGATTTTTGTCCCCGCTGATTCTTTATTCATATTTAAATTACACCTCAGAGAGATCCAGAGAAAACCTTTAATTACATCCTGATATCCACCATGTAGTTTTATAATAACTCCTGCTGCTGTTTTTAATATTATACTAATTCTCTTGTGTCAAGGACAAAGTCAAGGGTCTCCACGCTGGAAAATCTTCACATACATTAATTAAACCTGGATTTTTGTGTCAGACTGCACATAAGACTGAATCTGAGACTTCATCATGGTGTGTGGGTGTCGTGTCCCTCACCACAGACCTGCTGTAAGAAAGTTTTATTGTGCCGGCTTTCAAAAAGGTCCAACCTGAACAAACTAATTCATTCAAAATGTCTTCTGAACACATCTGGAGGCAAACAGTGTTCCAAATGGCCGTCTGAGCTGAGGCAATAAGCCTGCCATCATAAGCAGAGACGTGATTTCATACATTTTGAACCGTGCAGCCTCCTCAACCTCCAGCATCCACCTACGCTAAGCCACCTCCAGTCTTTATAAGGTCCAAATCCAAAAGTCTCCTTTATTCAAACACTTCAAAACGAGACAGTTCAGCTCGTGATAACAAGGTGAAGCAGATCTCACCTGTGGCTTTAAACTGACACAATAAAGGAAATGTCAACATTACAGCGTCGGCATGAATCCTTAAAATGTCTGGATGGAAAAAGTTCAAAAGGAAGTGTCAGCTCATATGAGTGCCTGCTGGCTGATTAATCAGAAAAACTCTTTCTTTCAGTACATGAGGGGATTTTCAATAATTGATTACAAGTTTGTAAGAGCTTGAAGTTCCACATATCAAACATTCTGCGATGCTGAAGCACGTCAGAGGAGAAGATGAAACAACATAATGAAACGCTGAGATTACACAGCAGAGCTCACGCTGCGAGCGTCGACCGACGGTGAAAAGATGCCAGAAAGCTGCGGCGCGTCCTGGGTGACTGCTGCTTACAGCTCTGAAGACCTGACATGATACTCACTGTTGTTCATACATCCATCTGTGTCCTTCTGCTTTAAACCTCGTCAGTACAGAAAGCCATTTAAATCTAGATCTTCTCCAACAGGACTATTTTAGAGTCATTTTACTGAGTGGCTAGGCTGAAGCTAACTGCTATTTATCTGCAAGCAAGAGAATCGAGCTCCTCAGCCTGTAAACAGCAATAAATACTCAAGTTACTGTTTCATGGGGGATTAAGAGAACAGCTTGAGTCTGTGCAGGTGAACCTGTGATCAGGATGACTTCAGGCTGAATGTGTAGCATCAGCACCACCCAAGACGATTATGATGTTTAAAGGAATACAGCATTTCTTTTTATGCTGGAGCGATAACAGGACCAGCAGAACATCAGCCTGGCCATTCAAGAGTACTACTGACACAATGTGGCATCCTAAGCATGATGGGAGGATTAACGTCTCATTATCCGGCTGACCCACTCTCCCTCCGCACAGGCTTCCCTCATTTAAAAGCTGATGCCTTTATTTTGACAGCTTCCAGCAGCCTTTACCTACCTGAGCAGCTCCAGCAGGAGGTCTGGTCATTATTCTGTTGTGAAGTAAAGTTCAGTGTCACACTCCTGGCTCTTTTGGTATTCAGCCGGCAGCTTCCACGAAGCTGTTAGTGTCAAAGCTTCGAGCTGTGTCGCGGTTTTGTTTGTGTGGGTTTATTTGTGTTTAGCATCTAAGAAAATGAGGCAGATAAACAGCTTATATCTATCCCAGCTCTGAATGAGGGGCTGATCTGTCACAGCGAGGGACTCTGGGAGATGTGTGTGTGTGTGTGTGTGTGTGTGTGTTTGTTGGGAGTCTGACTATGAGTGTGAGGAACAAACAGACAGCAGGGGTAACTAAGACAGTCGTCACTCGTGTTGTCAGGATGTTGTTCTGATGCCTTTTCAAGAGATCCGTGGATGTATTTGTGTCAGTGTAGAAGATTTACTGATGATAAACTTCGAACACTCAAAGTTCACCTCCTGCAGTGGAAAACACTCGACGTTCTTCTTTTGTTTATCGAGGAAGAGGTGACGAAGCGCCGACGGACAGACTCAGTTGTGAGAGCTGCCGAGTCTGTTTTATCTGATCCTGCCAAGGACACCTTAACTTAGAGTCGTGGAGTGTTGGGGAAGTTTCTCCAACACTAGAAAACTTTTTGGAGACTACTAAAAGATTCAGTAGGTCTTTGTCAGGCAGCAAGTGACAAACATGTCCATTACTACACAGAAACAAAGGAAAAGTCACCAAAATCATCATGTGGGGACCAACCAAGGAGTTCATTTCATTGAGTCCTATTCTTTCTTCTCGACTGTCTAAAACCTGGACGTAGTCTCCGTGACATCCCAACAGACTGTCTAAAACCTGGACGTAGTCTCCGTGACATCCCAACAGACTGGTGTTCATTACCTCATGAAGTGAACACATTGCTGTTTCATGGAGACTTTAAGGAGGTTTGGGTCTCAGTGTTTGGGCTTGTGCAGACGAACCTGTAATTAGCAGGCTGTCGTGAATTAGCAGCAACACGTCTGAATGTAAACCCTGTGCTGTTCACCTGCAGTTCTCAGCTCCTGTAAATGTGCCACCCTCTTATTTTGGTCCATGTTTGACAGATATTTTCGTGACGCATTAGATAAAACAGCGACTGGGATTATAGAGTACACAGAGCTGATCTATTCTAGCAACACAGATACAGAAGGTATGCGGCTCAAAACCTGCCTGATGCATCAGTATCAAAGCTACAACAAGCCCGAGACTGACGTTCAGTTTGGAAACATTTGATAGTGACTCAGGGAAATGAGCAGCAGATACAGTACGGGAGGTATTTGGGTCAATGAACGCAGGGTGGAAGCTAAACAGTTTCCTTCCTATCAGCCGAGTCAGATAAAGTCAGACTGGATCGTTCCAGAGGCTCAGAAAATATGTGAAGTTGTGTTTTTGTATCGGAGCGGTTGGGGCTTTATTGACGTCTGTGTTTCTTATCTTGGCAGCGCAGGTCAAAGTCACCCCGAGGAGCCGCGGTTTGGCATATTCGAGCAGCGGCGAAGTATTTGGGACATAATGAGCGGTCGGGAGGAACCTGACTGCCTGCCGGCTGCAGAGCTCGGCCGCCTCAGTCACCATTTCTCTTTCCTTTTGTCATGGTTTGAACTCCTCTTCTGGAACGGCTTCACCCTCCGTTATCCAATCCACTTTATTTATGCAGCAAACACAAGCTCTCCAAAGTGCCGCACAAGATAACACAATAAACAGATAGCACCACAAAGAGATGAAGCAGACAACACAAAGATAAAAAATAAAAAGCACTGCCTGCACGAGATAAGAACATGCATGTACACACACAAAGACTGAGGCTGACTGAGGCTGAGTCCGATGTGACACGACCTGAACCAGTCCAGTTCTGATCAGGATTTCATGGTCGACTGTATCAAATGCTGCCGTCAAATCTAAAAGAACCAGGACAGTGACCAGAGTCAGTAACTAAAACTGGAAGATCAAGAATATTTTGTTCATTTAAAGAGTCTGTGAGCTGGAAACAAACAAACAATCAGATTTTAGATTTCAGACAGAGGACTGAAATTTGCCAAAACAGGATCCAGGCAGGTTTTTTTAAGACTGCATGTTTGAACTGTTCAGGGATCTCCAGAGGACAGACTATTAATACCCGAGAGAGAATGAGTTAAAGAGGGAGAGTGATTGGTCAACTGGATGCAGGTGTGCTAATCACCTCACCTGCTGCTGCTCTCCTGAGCCCGCCCCCTCCACACGGTCTCTCAGCCGTCCCAGGATGTCTGTCTGTCTTCATAGGACTGCCAGCGTGTTCAGACCTTAAGACAAAGACGAATAAAGAGAATAAAGACGTCCATCATCCTCAGTGTGGCTGTTCGTTAACACATCACATCGTTTGTCTGTTAGCAGCTACAAACAGTCTTCAGATTTGGTCGACTGGCTTTACAATTACAGAAAATCTAAACTGTCTGAACTGTATCAGGGCAAATGTCCGTCATGTAAAGGTAACTAACATAGCTTCACATCAGGATGGGCGTCGTTGGGTCTGATCGACTCCTCTTCATGCTGTCGTGAGGCTGAAACATCAGAGCAGTTTTATTGTTCAGCACTTTTTAAATCACAATGAAAACCTGCTTTGATGGCTGAGATCAGCAGAACAGCAAAATGCAGCAAACAAACTGTGAAATTAGTTTATTGGTGACCAACAACGATGAATTAAAACAGTTTAACTCAGAGTCAAAGGTTTGTTTGCTCCGACATGGGGACGTTCTAACAGGGTGTTTTTAGAGATTCACCGCTGTGAAGGTTTGATAAAACTGAAAACTGAACTCACAGTTTCTCTGAGTCTTGGGGACTCCGTTCAAGGAGGTTTAAACGATTCATGTTTTACAAAAGTTTCAAGGTCAGACAGTGTATATATATATAGAGAGAGAGAGAGAGAGAGCAGATCGGTCATAAATTTATTGAGAAAGCTCAAAAACAAGAAGACCAAAGTTTGAAACTGGTTCTCACATTTAATTTCCACTATTTTAAAAAAGAAAACTGCATTAAAAATCAGTATTTTAATAAAAATATGAGGTATGAGTGGAGTTCAGTGAACACTGTGATGACCTGGTGATGGTTTGTGCACAATGACAATACATTTTGACTCTGTCTTCAAAGACGTGCACAGATTTGCTGATCTGACCTCTAACTGTGACTTCCTGTTTAAATGAAGTTTAAACAGATGTTCCTGTTTGTGCTTGCACACCTGTGGTTCAGCTCCTCATCAGCTTCCTGCTGCTTCATCAGCTGCTGCTCGTCACTTCATCAGGATCCGAGCAGATAAAAAGACGTCTGTCTGCCGCTCGGTCAGATCCTCAAAGTTCAGCAGAGTCTGTTTGTACTGCTGCTGGTTTAAATTTGTCAATAAAACAAAACCTGGAAAATGAGAAGGCAGAAATTAATACTAATAAATCATGTTAAAATCATCTTAAATAAATCTTCGATGAAGATCTAAAACGCTTCACCTCACCCGTCCTTCCTCACGTGAAGGAGACTCCAGATATTCATATCTGTAAACATAAATAAACATGATGGTGGATCTGATGATGCATATTGAAGAAAAGGAGCCGAACGTGCTGTGACTGTTGCAGATGGTAACAGTTACACGGCAGATATTTTGGCGTGACATTCAGTCAGGTTTATCCTCTAGTTTCTAACTACGTGAACTGGCAGTAAATCCTCGCTAACACGCCAGATCAGCTGTCCCAGAGCTCAGACACAAAAATGTTTCTGCGCTGAGGCTCAGCAGGAGTTTGGCAGAACCCAGCAGGGCCACAAACTCAGGAGAACCCAGCAGGGCCACAAACTCAGGAGAACCCAGCAGGGCCACAAACTCAGGAGAACCCTGCAGGTACGAGTGCTCGCGGCGCAGAGGAGATTATCTGTCTGTTAAAGCGGCTGCTGTGTACGATTCATTTTTCATTAAGTGGAGAGACTCAGTTTATTTCTGCTCCGAGGTTTGACACCAAGATCTCTGAGCCTTTAATCACAGAGCACTCTGCTAGAGAGAGACATCATAATTTAAGAAGAGCGACTCCAAATATGAAGCTGAAGTACGGCAGAGTGTAAAAGAAGTGACAGCAGGTCACTACAACCAGAATACATCTGTTGGAGAAGATTTAAAGTGTCACGTCCATTTCATCTCTCAGTTTTGAACATTTGGCTTCCTATGACAGCGTATTGATCCATGTTCACTCCAGTTTCTAAAGTTGTGCTTTTGTGCTGAACATTACTATTTAAGGATCATATTTATTTCCCAGCCTGCAGTGACGTCCATCACAACAAAAAGAGTCTCAGACTTCACTACAACTCGCCCCCAGCTGTGTGAAGTCGGCTGTAATCTGTGACGGAGCGCGGGATCGTGATGTGACGAGGTGAGTCGAGGACATCTGGGCGGCGCCCGGTGATTCCCGGGCGGAGCTGGAGGTGTGTTTCTGAGACGGGTGGGCGACTCTGTCCTCGTAAACACGTTCACAGTTGGAGCAGTTTGACTTTCTGGCAGATGGAGTGTAAACTTCATCCAGTCGAGTGGCTGTGTGACGTTCAAGCTTCAAGAGTTCAAAGGCAGGAGCAGGCGTGAAGCGGCCTGGACCAGCTGACTGTGTGTGTGTGTGTGTGTGTGTGTGTGTGTGTGTGTGTGTATGTGTGTGTGTGTCAAAGTGTTTTATGTTGGCACAGTCCTGACGGGAGCGTGAGTTTTATGCAGTCTGTGATTTATGAGGCTCTGATGGAGGAACAGTGTCGTACAGTATTAAAGGTTACAGAGCAGACGACAACATGAAATATGAGAAGAAGTGATGCTTGATGCAAACACGCCGCGCCGCCTGCACGTCGCTTAGAAACCAGGAAAATGTCCCATCACGGTGGACTCAGGAAAGAATGCATTGGTGTGTATTGGATGAGTGGAGGCTGCTTCACCTTAACGTGATGGTGTTCCCACGTCTGCGATCTTTTTCTTGGTGTTCTCCAACAACACCGCTGGAAGAGGCAGCGCTCTCAGTTCTCCTCAGACATGGAGGGTGACGACACGTCTGTTCCATGAAGATTCTGAGGTGGCGTCTCCTCGGGTGCAGCGTGGAGGGCTGCTTCTGTTTTGACTCTGCTCATATTCAGCAGGATGGAGAACGCTCGGCGTTTAGATCTGTTGGTAGTTTGGTAAATGAAGAGACTTCATGATATTTTGATAACTTGTTTTAGACTCATCTGGCTGAACGTTTGAGACGTCTTTATATTATGATCAGATCTTTAACGAGATTCTGATCTGAGGAATCTAAAAACTGATTTCTGATGAATTCATAGATTTTGATTTTAATCTTCTCATAACGGAGACCTCATTGGTTTGATAAACGTTCTGAGGTAACCTTTGAGCCAACCTTACGTCCATAAATAACATCCTGAGGCCTCATCGGCTGCGTCGTACTTCCTCTGGGTTTGTCCTGTTTTAACGTGTCTCCTTCCTCCTGTCAATGCCTCCCTCCCTCCTTCCCTCCTCTCCTTCCCTCCTTCCCCACGTTGTCACCCCTCGGAGAACATTATGTTCACCCTCCTCTCCTGTCGACTCTCACCTTGCCTTCAGCTCTCTCTCTGATACTCGCCTTGTTTTTCTTTTTAAACCCCCAAAAGTCAAACGTGAAGCTCACTGTCGCCTTGTTTGCTGTTATCTTTAATATTTCCCTCATTATGAGCAAACCTCAGCGGCTGACAGTTTTTAATTATCTTAGTCAAAGAAACATTATCTGACCTTTCTATTCATTTATGAATCATTACCTCAGTTTTCCCGCCTGTCGGCTCGATGCTTCTACCTGAACTGAAACTCTGACAGGTAACACACACAGTGAACTGCAGCTCTGTGGTTAATGAAGGTTTGTACTATTCTACTAACCATCACGACAGACTTTACAAGATCAGTTAATGTCGACTGTACAGCCGTCAACACAAACACTGATGAGTCACGATAGCTTCTATTCTCAGGCCTTGAACATCCCTAACCGCCTTCCTTCATTACTTTCAATACAATGAAGCAGCTCTGTGCAGACCCGGGCAGCACTGACAGCCTCTCTTTGTCTCCAGGGGAAGTTCAGGTTCATTTTTCAACCTGGTGCAGAACTTTAGAGTTATGGTCCACCTTGAAGAACCACGGAAAGAGACTGATCAGGCAGAAGGTGAACCGTGTTGGCGGTGGGTCTTTTTTATGTTAAAATGTTTCTCCTCCTGAATTTGTTCCTTTTTTTGCCTGCTGATGCAGTAAAGGTGACCTGATTCAAACAAGTCATTTCCAGGAGCAACATCTGTCCTGTAGGGGGCAGCAGCTCCACTGGACCTGCCACTTTAACACAAACATGATCAAAATGTCATCAGAGAGAGTTTGAGGGAAATGTGACGGGATTCAGGAGCCAACGTTAAAGCATCATTAATTCTGTCAACTTGTTCTTTTCTTTTTTGAACTGAAGCAGAGCTCAACGGATCCACTCATAAAAAAAAGAAAATACAATTTCACTTCTGATTATGAACCAGAGTTCCTCATCATCATCAGAAGAAGAAGAAGAAGAAGAGTTTAATCTAAGTTTCACATTTTCTTTCTAAAGCTAATGTTTTTTGGGTTTTTTTTTACAGCAACTGAAAATTACAGATTCTTCATTTGTGTGAATGATGATTAAACAGTCTTACCACAAAAACCAAATAAAATTAAAAGATGATAAATGTATATTCAACAGCATTTTTTAATTTGACAATTTTCATGAAATCAAAAAAATGTTTCTTGTTTAATTTTTCTTTTTTGTTTTCAACAGCAAAATAATTTATCAGCATTACAGACCATTCACCTGACGTAGTTTAGAAGAGATGAATAAAAATAGCTGTTAGGGTCCATAAGTTAGTCCTAGTCAGCAATAGTAAGATGAAAATGAATTACTGAAAAACGTCCCAATGTTCAATGTATTTAATATTTTTAAGAATGTATTTTAATTGGAGAAGTTTCTTGGAGTTCAGAAACCAAATGTTTCCTGTTGACTTTTATGTTCAAGGTGAAAACGGCTCTCAAACTCTTCGTGTCATTGGATAATTAAACAACTAAAGCTGTGTGGCATCCAGTAAAAACTGACCTATTTGTAAAAAGCCAATGCCGGCTCCATAAATCAGACGAGTTAATGAATGTCAGGAGGAGGCTGAAGAGGATTTACTGTCTTCAGATCAGATTCATCATGTTTACTGTCGCCTGCTGACGTCTTCTTTTAAAGCTCCATCGCTCCCTCTCTCTCTCCCTCTCTCTCTCTCTCTCTCCCGAGGCGACTGACCGATCAGTCACAACTCTCCACCATCACCCATCCATCTCTCTCTTCCTCCACCTCTCCTCCACCAACATGACGATGGAGGAAACAAGGACTGACCTCACATCGCCGCCTTCACCACCGACCCCTCTGACACACACAGTCGTGTTTCCGTCACTTCAGAGGACCTGCGTCCATCACCTGAGGCTTGCTCTAACCCTAACCACGACCTGCTTACCCCTTAAAATGTAATGATTAACGCCAACGGGGACACGTCCCCACAAGGAAGGACGGTCCCCACAAGGAGAGCGTGTTAAAAGATTTACGTCCCCACAATACACACACACTGCTCTTTGTGCTTCACTGGTCATAAACGAGACAGATATTGATTCATGGTGCGGTGGCAGTCGAGGTCAATCTTCTCAACATGATGTATTGATCTGCCACACACACACACACACACACACACACGTACAGATTTCTCTGCATGGTGTTACTTTTGCATTGACTGAGGTACACATGTTGGACTTTGTATGAGGTTATGCTACTCGAGTTAAAGACTAGTAAGTGTTTAAAGTGACTTGAGGGGGGATGAGTAACAGAAGAACCTGTCCTCATAACACCGGGACAGCTTAGAAACGTTTATTAACTTGATCTGGTCAGTTTTCTTAGTTTTTGTGCTTAAGTTGGGGGGATCTGTAGTTAGTAACTGTCTTCTTTCTAAATATAACTTAGTTTTGCTTTTTTGTTCCTTTAGTGCTGCTTTTATAAACTTTGTTCTATTTTCCTTATTGCAATTTAAATATTTAAAAACCGTATACATTTCTGTATGTGTAGCTGTAGAATTGATTCTGTATGTCAAAGACATTTTAAGTCACGTGATGCCGTGATACAGAGTCTGCCTGCCGTTCCTGAGGGCTTACTTCATCTGTAACTGTAAATTTCATCCATAAAATATTCAGATATTTCAGCGTGGACCGACAGAAACGTTGTCACCGTCTATGCTGCTAACGTGACTTAAAATTCTGAACACATCAATAAATAATATATATATATATATAAATAACATTAAATGACTAAAAGGACTGAAAGGACAGAGCTTGAATATTAAATCAAAGAGTCTTTGTGATGAAAAAAAGGCAGCGCTCGGGTCAGTTCAATAGATTAGCCCTGCAATCAAGAGAGCCGGCGTCTTTTTAAAGATTAATGTCACTCTGTCTGTGCATTGAGAATATATAAAGAGAGAGACAGTATTCAGGTCAAGTCTCTGGAGAAATGATCCCATGATGTTACAAACCGTCTCCTGCATTAATACTTACTGTTATTTATAAAATGGTGAAAATGTCTGTTCAGGAGCACAGAGAGAAGGCTGATGTTCGGTTCTGATGATAGAAATTACACTGAACTAAAAAGTAAATGCTTGTTTTGGCTCATTTTTCTTGAACAGAAGTTTAAAAAAGCTTCATTTCTCTATTTTGTTTCGTGTTCCCTCCCTTCACTCACCTAGACTCATCTTGCCTGATGTAATTAAAACACCTGGTGCTCATATTAATGTTACTGTAAGGTTTCTTATTTGAACCCGTTCTCTCCGGGTTCTCCAGCTTCCTCCCACAGTCCAAACACACGCAGGTTAATTGATGACTCGAGGTGTGAAGTGTTGTTCGTCTCTATTTGTCACTGCTGTGATGAACTCACAACTTGGGTCGGCTCTAAAGCAGGTCATCCACTAATTAGAAGATTGATGGTTCAATTTCAGCTTCTCCGAGTATCCCTGGGTAAGATACTTAACCCCTTGTTGCTCCTGAAGGCAGTGCAGCTGGTGTGTGAATGTGATTAGTTCACCTTGCACGGCAGCCAATGCTGTACGGTGAAGGAGATATGTAATGTAAAAGCAGCTGGAGTGGTTAGAAAGGTGCTATAAAAGTGAATTTACCATGTGTGGACCCCACCTCTCACCTAACGTCAGCTTTTTATACTAAATCTGAAAGTACAAAAGGCGACTTTCACTTCCAGAGTTCAGTGACGCTCATCATGTCTGTGAGGGTGGAGACATCTTGTTCCTTCACTGAGTCTTAAAAGCGGAGTTTAGGTCTGTCCTGTGTAAAGAAGTGTGTTGTTCTGAACTCAGCACTGTAAGAACATGAAGTACATTAGTGAGTCTTTGTCCTCTACAGCCTGTCCTGAAGACTGACTTGAGTTTGACATATAATTATCGTAAAAGGCTTCTCTTTGTTTGCATCAGTGTATAGTTTCATTGTTCCCTTTGTATACAGCGGAGAAGGGCATGCTGGGAAAGTAATGAGACTCCAGAATCAACATATTCTTCATCGTGGACCAAATCCAAAGAAACTGAAATGCTTTTTTTAATCCAATTGCTGCTGGATTAAATGATTACTTGTTTGGGGGGATTATGTACAAAGAGGAGAATATGGTTGACTTGGTAGAGGCTGCATCTGATCAGAGATAGTTTAAATATGCCTTATTGAATCAAGTTTAAATGACTTTAATTTATTTGAGACCACTTTCAATACCACACACGATTGTAGAGGCGAATCATTTAAACTTCAAATCAAATTTTTCTCTGTGTGAGAGCTGCTCCAGCTCGAGCCAGATTTGTTTTTTGCAGGGATTTAAAATCCTGTCTGAATCTTCAGATCGGCCTGTTTGTTTTCAAAGAAACTCCAAATACAGCACCTGAATTTTGAAAGACATTCATAAATTCAAGGACTTCAGCATAGCCACAGGCAATTCTCACTTCTACAAGTCAAAACCAGTGAGTGGTAAGATCGTCCTTGTTTGAAACAAACGTCTGGCAGTGAACTTACAGAAACAAACGATACAAATGTGACAAGGCTCCTGATTGGTGGGATGTGGACTGTATTCTGATTCTGACATCAGAACTGTAATAACTTTAATCCTCTGATTCTTCATTTAGTGTCACCATGAGACAAAAGCACGGAAACCAGGAAGAGGAACTGGACCCAAATGCACCAAAACCAAGGACTGCAAAGACAAACCAACAATGCAACCAAGGAAGACACAGACTAAATCCACAAATGAAGGCAGGAGGACAAGACAGGTGAAACTAAGGCTGGAACAGACAATCAAAACTAGCAGGAAACAGCAGCAAGTAATGTTATAAGGAGAAGGATTACAAAATAAAACAGGAAACATGATAATTACCTGCAATACTGATGACCTTCCCTCGGCTGTGCTGTGCTAAACTAAGATGGTGAATATGGTAGAAATTCAATTCAAGCACTACTGTCAAGCCTGTAGCACGACTGTAGACTCTCAGTTGGTTGCTCATGTCCTCACACACTGTCTTGAAGACATTTTCCACCTCCTGTAATGTTTTGTAACCTCATCCTCCCGACCGAGGGCACCCTGCTGAGGCATTTGTAGCTTCAGGATGTTTTGTTGGCCGTCAAGTAGCTAAGAGCAGCTAACCAATGATCCTGTATATGTGTCACATTTTTTTCTCCGCTTCGAGCTGAAGGCGAAGTCAGCCCAGGCCGCAAAGTTAAAAATCCACTTTTCATAGGATGGCCATGGCTCACTCTGCAAGCTTGAGGTGTTTCTTCAGGAAAACTCAACTCAACCACTGAGTGAGGAGGTTATCGACAGTCACAGGAAGAGCAGAGACAGACAAAACACTGGCAGAAAAGTACAGAATGTTCGTGGTGGAAAGGAGAACAGTTTCCTTTCCTACAAGTTGTAGATTACCTCGTACAGTCTAACAACCTGTCGCATGTTGCTGTTGTTTGGGGTCACAGAGACTACATCAAGGTTTTAGACAGTCTGCGGGGACGTCACAGAGACTACGTCAAGGTTTTAGACAGTCTGCAGTTCTGACATAAGAAACACAAAACACTTAATAAATGTGAGGAAACTCGGATGTTTGAGCTACAGTTAGAATTTAAACTTGTTCAAATTGACACTGACGTTTTCTTTCATTACACTCCTAAAATTAAATCCTACAAACTCATTTCTCCTGAGTCGTGCTCATTTTCTGGTCCCTCAGACTAAATTACCAATCATCCATCTCTCCTCTGTGGCTCTTCTGTTATAATTTCTTTCTCAGTTTAACTGTAAATTTAAATTTAGACGTCAGGTCTAAAGCTCTTTAAAAAAAAACAGGCCTTGTGTTTTATGGAGACTTCTTGTAATTGCACTGAAACACTCACACTCGTATTCACATGGGAGACTTAATGAGCCCCGCTAGTGTAATTTTACTGAAGTCAGCTTCAAGCTTCAAGTTTGGACCAAAAATCGTCTTCAGCAGGCGAGAAGGTGGAAAAAAAAAGAAGGTTAGGTCACATGGGATTAATAAACCGTTACAGGGCTCCGACTTGTGAACGAGTCGTCACCACTTAAAATCATTGATGATGATCTCCTCCAATTATTCCAAATCCTGGATGTCCCATGAGACATCTGTCCCAGAGGACGGGGGCTTTGGTCTTCAGTGTGATGTTCAGATCAAACTCAAAGCTTTGAAGCGAAACACCATCTGCTTGGACGTCCCTCTAAGACACGCGGACGAGATTCAAGGACGTCCCTCTAAGACGTGGACAAGATTCAAGGACGTCCCTCTAAGACGTGGACAAGATTCAAGGACGTCCCTCTAAGACGTGGACAAGATTCAAGGACGTCCCTCTAAGATGTGTCTTAGTGTCTGGTGTTGTCTGAACTTTGTGTCCTCTCAGAGTCTCACAAGAGCGTCGTTGTGCTCCATCCGTCTCAGATTTCAGTGTGGAGTTGTAAAAAGCATCTTCACCATGAAATGAGAGACGTTTGTTTTTGTCATCAGTGTCTGAAACACACGTGCTCATTATCAGGTCCTTTTCTTCCATTTTGCAGCTCAGATTAGACGAACACACTGAACTTCTCCCTGAGATGAATTCTGAACATTAGGCAAACGCTGCTGCAATGTTAAAACTGGAGGCAAAACTATGACGGATGTGACGAGACTTCACCGACCTCTGTCCACTCAGAGAGGACTGATAAAAACACAGCTTCCCTTTAACACAGCCGACGTGCTCACCTCGAGTCAAAGCTCTCCGTCAGCTCCAATAAACAACAGAAGCTATCTTTTAGCATGCTAATGGAGCTTCAAACTCAATACAGCCTCGGTGCAGGTGACGGATGTAAACATGCTAATCGATGCGTTTCACAGCTCATAAAGTGTTGATTGAATTAATACTGAAAATAAACAGCTAAAAGAAATCAGAGAATAACTGAACAACATGCTAATGTTTCTGCAGCAGCTCGTGTGCAGAATGAATAAAACACACACACACACACACACACACACACACACACACGACTCCACAAAGAAGTAAACTGAGGAACAATATTTCATGTTTTGGAGGCAGATTGTTCATCAGGGAGATGGATGAGGGGAGCGTGACCTCTGCTGAGAGCGATGGAGGTCGACCCAGTCCTTCTGTCTGAGTCACTGATGCTAATGTTTGTGTGTGTGTGTGTGTTTGTGTGTGTGTGTGCAAATAAAGGCAGAAAAGATTTATAATAACTGAACAACCCAACTGTTTTCTCCTCTCAGAGAAAGAAGTGAAGCGGCACAAAAGAAAGAACCCGTGCAGCTGGAGATGAAGAGTTTCGCCTTCAGGGTGCGGAGTGACTGCTTACTCTGCGATTCTGAGAGACGAGAGCGATGAAGGACGGAGGAGACGGAAAATGAAAGAACTGCTACAGACTGGGATCATGTGATGGACGCGGCCAGTGTCGAAAAATGAAATCTTCAATCCGTCAGCTGCCTAATCACAGCTCGTCATTATGACGGGGTGAGCTGATATTATTTGACTTTCATTAAAACTCATCAGCCATCAGTGCTCCTCTGATTCCATCGATGCCAGGCTGCTGGATATTTTTAGTTTTACTCTCCGTGAAGGTTTTTTCTTTTTCTGATAATTGTTTTTTTAGTTTGGTGTGAAAGAGTTTACAGATTTTGTAATAAAGTCAGTCAAAGGAGAAGAACAATTGGACAGCAGAGAGAAACTCTTTAATTAACCAACATAACACGGCGCATGCAGACTAAGAACATTCATAATAATCCAAAGACTTCCAGGTCCAGAAGAACTCTGACTCTGACTCTTGATTCTGTTGATTTTAACTTCATGTTCTCGTCGTTCCTTTCTTTGATTACTTGTGTACTCCTAATCTGGAGACCAAAAAGGCCTTCAGCAGCTAACCGAGCTGGCCGTCTTTGTAGGCTCAATCGTTTGTTTGCACCAATCTGTGACCCCGTGATGGACAGTTGAAGCTCATCAGTGTGTTACCAAGCAGAGAGATCAGCATGAAGCTTCACTGCTCCACTTTACGATGGGAAACTAACTCACTCACTTCTGGAGCCAGCCTCAAGTGGACGTTTGAGGAACTGCAGATCTCCACAAAAGTATGTTGTCATGTTTTGTGTGTTTTAAATTTAATGTTGTAATTTTGTTGTTTTATGATGCAAATGAGCCAAAAGAATTAAATTTTAAAGAATCTGATTTAGTTTGTCCTGATGCCCGGGGCCATCACTCACATCACATCCTGAAATTATTATAATGTGACACGATGACGTCAAAGTTCAGAAGCTGATAACGGAACATTAAAACGACACGAGGCAGCTCTGAGAAGAAGAAGAAGAAGAAGAAGAAGAAGAAGAAGAAGAAGAAGAATGTGTAGCTCTGCTGCTGATGGAGTGAATTACATGGAGGATAAACCTCCAGCTCATTAAACTGAGTCGGATGTATTTGTTCCCTCCTGCTGATCATCACACACATTTTCTTCTCTTAATTAGAGACGCACACACCCCAACATAAATATTAGACTTTCTTCCTCCTCCTCCTCCTCCTGCTGTTTCCATTTTAATAATCCCGTCTGTTTAACTTCTGCACCTCCCCATCCTCTTCCTCTTTCCTCCATCTCCTCCCTTCTTATTTCCATCTGCACACTCCTCCTCTGTCCCTGTCTCTTTTTTTGACCTCCGATCTCGGAGCAGCCGTCTGCAGATTTCTTCTTAATGAGTCTGAAAGAACGAACGAATAAAGGATGAAGAGTCTAACTGTGAGCTGCCTCGTGGAAATTAAAACAAACCGACATGGACAAAAAAATCCTGACGACAAAAGACAGAATATTTTAAAAATATATGTATCTGATATGAATATAAATAAACTTAATTATTAATGAACTGATGTAGTTCTGAGCAGATGAGGACATTCAGTTACATTTATATACTTTCTTTTTAATAAGCAATAGCTCATTGCTTGTTGGACTTCTCATGTATAAATCAGCACTCGAGGCCACAACAACAATGAAATAAGAATAAAGACTGAAGTCACTTTACAGATTAACATAATCAGATTAAATATCCTGTATAATAGGACATCCTGTATAATAACTATTTAATTAGAAATGGCGCAAAAGAATGACAGAGAGAATCAGCTTCTGTGTGGTACGACCTTAAACGCCTCCTTTAACTTTTCATGATTTCTTTTTCCTCTTATTTTTTGGGCTAAATTGAAAAATGTGTTGTGTTTTGTTTATATTTGTATGTTTTATAAAATAGTCTGAATCACTGATTGTGATTCCAAATTAAGGAAAAAAGAAAAACGAGTCTGTAAAATTTTATTTTCCCCCGAAAATGATGAAAGTGACGTGAAAATGTTTGACGCTCAGTTAAAGCTTCAGCAGTCAGTGATCAGTGATTCTGAGTCTGAGTGAAGTCGTGATGAATATTAACATTAAGTCTGATCTGGTCTACAAAGATGAACCCATGTCACAGATTACGTTGTTGGTTCATCTCTCCATAAACCTGGTCAGACAAACATCAGTTTGTGTCCAAGAAATGATAATAAACCAATTAACGACATTATTTAATGATACCGTCTAACTGAACAGATTAGCAGACGGTAGCTAGTACGGTGGCTACATTAACTGGTGTACATTGCTAAAACATTAATGATTACTAATTATTTACTATTTATTCTCTGACTGAACCCTCAAACAGCCCTCTGTTTGTCCCAACATAAGGACCGATGGAAACGTCCTCACTTTCCAAAAATGTCCTCACAAAGTCTAAAATCAACACGGGTCCTCACAAAGATAGCTGTACAAACACACCCACACACCCAGAAATAGTCTCAGCAGTTTTCTCAGTTTTTCCTCCATCAGCATGTTAAAAGAAAAGAAAGAACACTTTGATGCCCTTTAGCAGTCACACAGCAAAAAACGAGAGGAGAGAGGCTAAACACACCTGAAAACACACACATGCACACGCACACTGCTGCAACAACAGCTCTGATTACAACAAAGGTGTTGAGCTCTGAATACTGACAGAACAGCTGAGCAGAGAAGAAGAGAGGTGAAGAGGGATTAAAGTCAGAGAAGAACGACTGAAGATGAAAAGAGAAATAAAAGCAGAAAAAATACAAAAATACAGCAAACATCTCTATAAATCAGTGTTTGCTGTGATTTGTTGCCTCCAGTTTCAGAGTGTAATCTGATTACATTACTTCTGATCACAAACTAGCGAGTCGACAACTTTGCAAACAGCCAAACATCAACCAGGTCACCAACAGCAGACACAGCAGCAGCTAATATTACTGACTTTCACAAATATTTTCCCAAAACTTCTCAAGACCCCAAATCCAAGGACATTTCAAGTCCTTTCCAGGCACAATTCCCTCAAATTCAAAGACCCAACCGGCACAGTCTGAGACAGATCGAGTGTTAATAATAATTACAATAAAGAATTTATATTCGTGTTCAAAATGTATAAATTCAAGCATGTTACATGCTTCATTTCTTTGTTTCAAAAACGTTCAAGGCCTTGAATTCCCTGCTCCTTCAAATCCACAAACTTCAAGTCAATCATGTTGAGCACCATTTAAGACTGCTGGGCGGCTCAAACATGACTTTCATGTAGCGACCCGCTGAACTAAAACACCCAGCCCTGATCCTCCAGACATCAGTGCTGGACCTCACCGACACTCTGAAACCAGGACGGACTGATCCTGGTTCAATGAGCCTCAGGTGCAGCGGCCATTTCTATCAGACAGGAAGAGATTAGTCTGCACACACACACACACACACACACACACACACAGATTTATTATAAACATACACACACACACTCTGTTTAAGTTTTGGTCTATCTCTCTAAACACACTCCAGAAGCAGCTCCGGATGTAATCTTATGATGGATGTAAGCTCTTTATCTAACTTGCCACACACTTTCTCTGTCTCACACACACACACACACACACACACACACACACTTCATGAATGTAGCATTACTCTGACCTTTTGACCTTTGACGTGAAGAAACATCCCAAACTGGTTAACCTCGTCCTGCAGTGGCTGTTTGAGATATTTGTGTGAATCACAGCTGCTGCTGCAGATCGGAGGTTTCATCCTCGACCAGCAAGTCGAGTGTTTACGAGTCGACCAATCAGGAACTTCTGCTTGAGCCTCAACTGGTGAACTAAGTGCTCTGTCCTCAGTCTCAGTCTCGGATGTGGCTCTGTGGTCCAGATCATCGTTTCCAGCCGAGCTGATGGACAGGCGTTAGACTTCCTCTGGCTGAATCGGCTGACTTCCTGTCAACTGAAGGGTCAAACTTCTTCGAGTCATTTCAGGCTGTCGACGCTCAGCAAAGCGGGACGATCATGTAAAAGTTCTGGAGGATTGGGCTCAGGTCCCTCCTCAACACAACATGCTGCTTCATCCACATTACCGTGAGCTCTCGTAGGTGGATTGCTTCACCTCTTCACGTGAATGTGAGCTTCATCTCATTCTGTGAAACACTTGAACTCAGATCATTTCCAGCCTGAAGAGAGCAATCCACCATTTTCCCTCCGAGTCCAGGTGTTCAAGGATCGGATGATCAGGTACCTCCACCCTCACAAAACACTGAATATGTGACAGCACAAAGTTTTATTCAAACACTCTGAAAGTCTTCAACACAAAACCATCTGAAATTTCACTTCAGTGTTTCCAAATCACAGAAAAAAATCATTAAAATTGGTGATTAAAGTGGGTCGGACATATTCTGAATCTTCTCTTCAATAAATAGGGATTATTAATAAACATTAAGTCTTCAGTTTCTACAGATCTTCTTCCTCTCTGACACTTCACTGATTTTCAGCTTTGATTTTTAATCTCTTAAATAGTTTTTGTTGTTTTTAAAAAATGTATTTATTTTTCTGATTAATTTGCGTCAGTAAACCGATTTATGATTCAAAACAGATGAAAAGAAAATCCCAGTGTATCGTCGGTTTAGATTTGAGTTGGTTCACTGAAGAATTAAAACAGTAGGGACAAATATTATAATTTATATTCTTTAAAGTCTCAAAAGTAACCGAACAAATTAAACCTCAACCTCTCCTGTAACATCAACAAACTTCAGGAGAGAAACATTTCTAAACATGTTTTCTATGAACGTGAAGCCAGCTGAGACACAGAATGATGAAAACTTCATCATATAAATCTGTAAAAACATTCAAAGAGCCTGAACCGGCATAAATAACAGAACATGAACTTTCCTGGCAAATCAACGAAGAAAGAACAAATAAACATAAATAAAAGTTATTTAAACTGTTCGATCTGCGACACACTAACACAGTGAAACTTATTCAACGCTCGTGTAACGTTCAAACTTTGTGTCATTAATTAATAAAATAACGATGTACATGAAGAAACACTTCCTCTCTCAGACCAAAACAAAAATCTAAACTTTTCATATTTTTACTAATTTAATTAATTTTCCTGTGAATTTTGTTTTACAAAATAAAATGTATTTATTGATTTTGGATTCATTAAATGAGTCAAATTGAAATATTACTAAACATGCTTTATGTCTAAATTTAAAGCTGAGTCTCATTAACTCCACTTTGTGTTACCTGAACTTCTTAATAATCTCCGGCTCTTTTTACACACGAGAACAAAACGAGGAGGCGACGAGGAGAACATGAAACTGGCCAAATTAGGAAACATGGAAAAAACACGTAATGGTTCTTTTCACTTTGTTGTTTGCGTTTTACTCCAATTTCAACCAGAAAGAAAAGAAGTTTAGTCTGAAGGAAAACCATCTTAAATCTGCCTTCAAAGCCTTTCTTTCTTTGAGATGAGTGGAGCTTTAATAATGTGCAGAAACACAGCCGTGAAGTGGGTCAGGAAAAAAACTGTCTCTGATGACCAGAGGCTCAAAACATCTCACGACGTTGGCTCTTTTTTCGGCCAATTAGGAGACATCCAAAAAAGTGGAGCTGTTGTTCTCCTCCGTCGTGCTCCAGCTGACCGTTAGCTGTAACATCATTGTTCTTTAAGGCGCTCGTCCTCCCCTCAGATTACTCAGGTTAACACACATGAAAGGAATCAGCAGCTACAAACGAAACAAAAAAGACAAAGTCTCCTCCTCCCTCGTCTTCCTGCTCTTGCTTTTAGTTCTCTCAGGAGACGAGTGGTGTAACGGGAAGATGAAAGGAAATGGAAATCTTTTCTACGCTTCTCTGTAATTCTCTCTAATGGAGCTCTGTACTCTTTAAACTAGCAGACTGAAACATTTTATCCTCAAATCGACAGTGTTAACACGGGCAGGAACACTTGTTCTTCTGCCACTGAGGAGACGAACTATCACGAAGGGAAAGATGGACGTTCTTCTCATGTTTGACCTCGCCTGGTATCACGGCAGAATCGTGTAAAAGTTGAGATAAAGCATGGATGTGACATTACAGGTAGTGCAAGGTGGAGGAGGAGGCTGACACTGACATTTAACAGAGGTCGACAACAGACTTTTTATCAGCTGGATTTGTGTTTTCATAAACGCTTTCATAAACGTCTTTCTGGTTACTAGTTTTCTAAATCAGACGTGATAGAGAAGAAACCGAAGCGGAAACTAAACACTGTCCTCCCTCAACTCTGACTGAGATAACGTTAAAAACAGACGGAGGACTCGCAGCACGTCGTACAAACACTGCTCGTGTAATCACAATAAAGACAGTCCTGCCTTGTGTCGTCCTTCTTGTTCTTGGATCGTCTTCTTGCCGCTAAATCTCAGAAGTGAAATGTCCTCCTGCAACAACAGGAGACAAAACACATTAAAGACCTGAAGGACGCAGAGAAATCTGCTCCAAAGATGCTGGAGGGTCAGAAGAAGAAGAGCTGCAGTGTAGCTGCACAGGCTGGTTCCTGTGAGTTTCAGCTGCGGACACATCTTAATCTGTTAGAGTGGTTGGTGAACACGGAGGAGCATTTAGCTTCTAAAGAGGAGAGTTTATCTGCAGGAGTTGGTGACCAAAAACAGAGAGCTGAAAGAGAGCCACAAGATTCACAACTCCAAAGATGGTACAGTTTGTTTCTGCTGCAAACCGGCCGTGACGTGGCCCGTTTGGTGAGCCCGTATGTCGAGCTGGACGGACAGCCTGTTATGTATTTTACTCTGAATGAGGCCATCATCTACTCAACGAACATGCTCTGTAGACGAAGACTTGAACTGAGACTGAGGCCACGAACTCACGAGGAAACTTCACTGAGTGGATAAACCAGCTGAGAAGTCTCATTTGTTCTCGGTGACGCTGCCCCCTGCTGGACTGGAAGACAGTGAAGCTCTGTCCACTGATTATGAACTGACTGCAGGCTTATTGGTAATGTTAATTAGACCGGCTCATTACAGTAATTCCCTTAATTACAGTTAAATCTTTACTTGATTAGTGCTGAGTATGAGATCACAGAGAATGGTTCAGTGCTGAGGTTTGACCAGCTGGCACAGCTGTGCTGGCTCCAGAACTATTTTAAACCCATGACCACCCACTGATCCGCCCTCAGGATGACTGCAGCACCGGGCGGGAACATGTGACGAACGTTTTCACCGTCTCTGAGCTCGTTTCACTCTCAGCACGCGACGTTAAAGTCTGCTTAGTTACAGTAAACAGACGTGAACGTCTGTCTCAGGTGGCGCCTCACCGTCAGTAGAAAAGTGACTGGGAGCTGATGTAGTGCCTCTGTCTTTGGGAGGGAGGAGGGGTGAGCGTGGTCAGAAACGACAGGGAGGAGAGGTGGAAGGGGGACGGCGGGGGAGGAGGAGGAGAGAGGCAGGAGGTGAAGGGGGGGGTGGCGAGCGGAGAGGAGGGGCTGCTGGGAGAATCACAGGACGCTCCATTCAGGAAGGACGAGTCTGGAGGAGAGGAGAGGAGAGGAGAGGAGAGGAGAGGAGAGGAGGAGAGAGGAGAGGAGAGAGGAGAGGAGGAGAGAGGAGAGGAGAGGAGGAGAGGAGAGAGGAGAGGGAGAGAGGAGGAGGAGAGGAGAGGAGAGGAGGAGGAGGAGAGGAGAGGAGAGGGAGGAGGAGAGGAGGGGAGAGGGGAGGAGGAGGAGAGGAGGAGGAGAGGGAGAGGGAGGAGGAGGAGGAGGAGAGAGAGGGAGAGGAGGAGGAGGAGAGAGAGGAGAGGAGAGGAGGAGGAGGAGGAGGAGGAGAGGGGAGAGGGGAGGGGGGAGAGAGGAGAGGAGAGAGGAGAGGAGGGAGGGAGAGAGGAGGGAGGAGAGGAGGAGAGGAGAGGGAAAAGACAAAAAAGAACAAAGGCAGGCCAAGAAGAACATCAACGGTATTCAGTATTCAAAACCTGGGCGTAGTCTCTGAGGGCGTCCCGCAGACTGTCCTAAAACCTGGGCCGTAGTCTCTGAGAACGTCCCCGCAGACTATCTAAAACTTTGGACGTAGTCTGCTTGGCGTCCCGCCCAGACTGTCTAAAACCTGTTAGTCTCTGGGGGCGTCACAGACTGTCTAAAACCTGGGCGTAGTCTCTGTGGCGTCCCGCAGACTATGTAAAACCTGGGCGTAGTCTCTAGGCGTCCGCGAGACTGTCTAAAACCTGGATGAAGTCTCTGAGACATCCCGCAGACTGTCTAAAACACCACGTAGTCTGAGGCGTCCCGCAGACTATGTAAAACCTGGACCTAGTGATCCAGCTTCAAGTGGACATTTGAGGAACTGGTTTTAGCACTTCCTGTGTTGGCTTCCGCGGAGGTTGTAAATACAGTGATGGGTGTAACTGTGCTGATGCAGAGACGCTCCGTCACAGGTTGGAGTTAGGCAGAATGTATTTAGCCTGACAGGAGAAGCGCAGGGCAAACATTACACACCTGACTGATTACTAAAGTTTAAGCAGAGCAGACTGCTGAACTGCACAGGTTTAATTTACAGCAATAATTATAATTCAAACAGCATTTGCAGTTTTGGTCAGTAAAATCACTTTTTCTAATTAAACTGTAAATTCCCTTTCGTTTAAGATTCATCCTCTGCATTGAGATCCTACAGGGACTGAAGTCTGCAGCAACAGGACGAAGATAAAGAATGCAGGAGGAGGAGGAGGAGGAGGAGGAGGAGGAGGAGATACTCTGTACGTTGTGGGTTAGGCTCTATCACCGGCAGACATATTCCAGCTCCCTCTGGAGCTGCAGGCATAATAAAAATGGATGCAGTGTAGAGAGTTTTGATTAAGCGCCCACCACAGAGCGGACTTCCAGCAACCCGAGGCACTCCCCAACTTTTTACGTTTCCCACAAGAAGTCACATCTAGTGTCAAAAAACATTTTTAATTCGTCGGGTTGGTTTGTGAGTGCGTTGATTCAGACCGCAGAGGACACAGAGAGAGACACAAACCTGCTCCCTGAGTTCATTAAAACATTTAAATTACAAATTCGACCTCTTTATTGCTCTGAAACGTTTCCTCTGTCTGGCTTTTACTTCCAGTTTAAGCTCAAACGCCCGAGAGACACGGTTAGTAAAAGTTTTCATTTTCAGAGGGACGTCTTCAGGACACGGCGGCTGTATTTACAAGATATTCGATATCCCACAGAAGACAGAGTGTCAGGCGAGTTTCTGTTAGAGAATGTTAGAAATCCACCATGTTCGACTGTAACACATCTCACAGGTTAGAGACAGCGTTCCTGTTTCTGTGGTTTTGCTCAAGTCTAACCTTTGTTGTCCGTCCACACATTTCATTCATAAGAGACGGACGACAGGACAGCTCCCAGCAGGGGACAAAACACCTCGATCGCCCCTGCTGTGGCTGAAACATATCTGTGTTAGCAGCTGGGACAGGCTGTTCAAGCGTTCATTATTTCTCACAGGTTGGATTTATTTCATCATATTTGATGCTGTCTGAAGGTTTCATGTTACAGCTGAGCCCTGCCTGAGATCACAACTGTGCAGACTTTGAAATAAAAAGACGGATTTCAACAATATTCGAGGAGAGTCTTGATGTCTTTCCACGCCATCACGGAAACGTCATGAGTAGAACACCTAAAAACCCACAGCGTCAGACAGGAACACACCATAGCGAGGCTGCTTTCCTTCCCAGCTTTCAGGTGACATGGTGACGCCATACGAGGTTGCTCTTGCAGTATGCAGTTTGAGTTATCTCCTGTATCTTCACGATGTAAATGAGGAAATGATGAATCTTAATAAACGATGAAGGTCAGATGAAGACTACAAACGTAATAACACTGCTGCTTCAGCTCGAGGCTGCGGATACGTAGCCGGTCCTGTCTGAATATAAATGGAGTGTTTTAAAAGGCTGTGCCGTGTACGGCACCGTTAGGATGGTGGATTATTAACGGCTCATAAAAACTGAGACTCTCATATTTACTGTACCAACAGCAGTTTCCTTTACGACGCCTCTGCACCACAGTAAACAATATAAACTCTGGAGCTGTGACTTAGCAGACTGTTAAACCAACAGAATCCAGAGGTGACAGGACAGAAACCAAGCTCCGCGAGGCGACTTTCACGCGATTTAACGTCCGAGCAGGCGTGTTACTCCTTCCTCAAATTAACGGGACTAAATCACGGTTTGAACTAACTCCACCACACTGGGCGAGACACACCTCATCACCGGCGTCAAAACTTTGTCAGGCAAACGCGACTTCAGATGTGGCGTCAGCATGTTAAGCTCTCCACGGGCGCCTCACACCTCTGCTCAGGTAGCAGCCTCTCTGCACGAAAGCGTCGTCAGGTCACACACACATGAGCGTGACCGTCCTGCACCTCGATGTTTGTAACACACACACCACATGAGCGTTAAAGGTGGAGTTATGCCTCCATCTTCGAGTGAAAGGAGTCGTGTGTGTGCCTTGTAATCCCTGTCCAAGAGTGGACACTGTCGTCACACAAGCCAACAGGGACATTTTCTAAATTACAAGAAAATTAAGAATTACCATTAGTGTAATAATATATACTGTCCTGGTCTGTGTGTGTGTGTGTGTGTGTGTTGAAGACAGTACCCAGGAGTCCACAAGCGCGGTCTGTGCATGCCTCTCTGGCGTGCGTCCAGCTGTGCACACAGCTTGTCAGACATGAAAGGTGCTTCGTGTTGATAGGATCACCACCTGTGCAGACAGACATACACACACACACACACACACACACACTGACTTTATTTTTTGTAGCACTGGCGTATCCATAAGAGTATGTATTTTACACAGTGTGTAAACTGCCAGTTTGTTTGTAGCGACTGCTGCAGGGCGATGTTTCCACTGAAGCGGCGGCGTTACTTGAAGTCCTTACATTAAAACTGACTAATGATGTTTCTAGCCTGTTTTGGAAGAAATAACGTGACTGACAGGTGAACCAACTTTACAAGTGAAGTTTTGTGCAGTGGTTCTAATCAACGCGGATGTGAAGGGCGGTGCAGTAAACATAGCCCTACGGCGTGAAGCAGAAAAAGCTGTAAGCGCTCCGTGTAAGGAGGTTCAGTGTGGTGGAAGACCAGGCTTTTCTGTCTGACTTCACGGGAAATGTTCTGAACCGCCCGTGCTGGGAGTGGACCGAAGGAAACCTGTGTAACATCTCATTACATTTTATTTGAGGTGCACTGAAGCGACCATCTGCTGGTCCTGAGGACTCACTATCGATCACTGAAGTGAGGTGAAGGCCTCTCTTGTTAAGCGCCTCTCTGACCTCGTTTAAAATGTATGTGTCTTGGGTTGGTGTAAACGGACCTTGTAGATGAGCAACAGTTCCCGTCCTGCCCAGGTGTGGGTACAGGTACTTTCGGAGCGGTGACCAGTAGTTTTTACGGCAGTAAAGCTCGAGCAGACTGACGGCGAGGCTGATCTGACTCTGATTCCAGAGCCTGCAGGCTGGTGGGGAGAGGGGAGTGCCGGGATCAGAGGGACCACACACCTGTCTGGGTCCTCTGTTGACACAGAAACAAACACACACATTATGCAGCATTAACGGGCGTGGACGCTTTGATTGACGAGTGGGTGTGGAGCAACCGAAGCGTCATTCAGCGCCTCAGGTCCTCCTGAAGCAGGACAGCCAAGATACTTGAGAAACTGTCCTGTTGTTGTTGGGTAGTTCGGGACACGTTAATACTGACAGAGCGCTCTGACTGTTGTGACTGAGCGATGCACTCCATTAAAGCGCTGGTAGTGAATGTAAACTTGTGGCTGAGCTGACAGCTCCGGCAGTTATCTGTTCATTAAGAGCCGGCTGACTCAGCTCTGCTCCTCTCTGACTTTCACGTCTCAGCTCTTTTAAATCTCTTCCGGTTTTATCAGCCTCCACGTCTCCGTCCAGAAACTGCGGTCTGCGTTAGTCTCATGTCGAGTTTCTCGAGCTGGAAACAGTTTGGTCCAGATGCGACCGCGATGTTGTTAAACGTTAACGGAGTGTATAAATGCTGTTCATGCTTGAACTGCCTGTCACATGTGTGTGGCCTTCTTCATTAGCTGTCAGTAAACAAAACACTTGAGCCGCTGTAATCACCGTGATACATGAAGCATATCCAGTTATGCTAATTATGTTGTTCATTTTAGAGTACGAGTCTGTGGACATGCTCAAGTCTTAAACCGTCATGTGAACTTTATCTGACACACTCCAGTTCTAAGCGTTAGGACAGTTTTTGTTGTGTACTGCTTATTTTTTCTGGGTCCTCGTGAAGCCTGCTCACCTGCACTCTGGCCTTTTTTAAGGTGTTCTTAGTTTGTTTTGTCATTTCGGATCTGCAGCAGAACCCGGGCTCAAGGTGGACGGGTTGGAGCACAGACAACATTTCCAAACACATTAAACATGTTAAAAATAGTTGCTGAAAACACGTGAACAGACTTTGGGCGATATATGCTGACATGTAGTTAGAGTTCAAACAGGATTTCAGGATTTTGTGGGCGGTCCTTAAGGGCAGCTCATTGACACGCTCAGGCCACCCTGAGCAGAGAGACAGATAATTCATCTCAGCTCAGAGTGTTCAGAGTTAGTCATGTGATGAGTTCATCCGACCTGCGTTTCAGTGTTCGCTTCAAAATGGCTGCTCGACTGCTCCCACGACTGGGCGTGGCCAGCACATTCAGGACCAGGCTTACCTCCTTAAACCTCCACCTCTCATCCCCATCAATCTCTCCTCGCCTCCTCCACCTTTCCTGCCTCCACCCAGTGCTCTTCCCTCCACTGTGCAATGAACTCCAAGAATAAATGTTTAATTTCTCACTGAATCCTACCTCATATACGTCTCCGCCTCTCATATCAGGACATCTTAGCTCTCCTCGATATTCACAGTCCATTTTGAGCGTTAAACTTCTCATTTTTACAAAAAGTCTCTGCGAGCGTGAAACTGCAGTTTTGCTTCGTCAGCAGATGATTATCAACACACGAGAACGACGCGATGAATGCGTTTTGTAATGGATGAGACAAAGTCTCAAACCTGCACTGCGATGCTACCGGATGAAGCGATCAGATTGGCTATAGGAGGATTTTAGGCCAGAGCCCATCTGAAACAACCTTGAAGCTCCATTAGAGTTAATGTGCGAGCAGAAGCGGCACATTCTTCACACTCTCGGGGGCGAGTCAGATCGATTGTTTAGGTGAGTGGGCACTAGAGAGAAACACCTGTTACAGTTGCCCGATCATTACTTTGAAGCTTTTTTAAAAAGAGAAGTTTTCCAGGAGAGGCAGAAAAATGTCTACGACTGAGAGAGAGATTATAACGATGTAGTCCATGTTCTGTGCAGCGTCCATCATATCTGATGTTTCTACTGTGGACAGTCCAAACACTTCATAGTCACGTCAAGATACTTGGTGCTAAACCCGTGATTTTCATCATGAAGTAGTGAGAAGAAGAATAATTGGTTTTGCCAGTGAGTCCTCGCGGGAGCTCGACCTCATGTTTTATGATATATATGATTGAGTCTTTAATCCTCACCCAGCACTCCGGTGTAGAAGGGCTCCGAGGCGTGCAGGTGGGACATCGACCTCCAGTGAAGAACATCCGTCTCCCATCATCCCTCCTCCTGCTCCTGCTCCTCCTCCTCCTGCTCCTGCTTCGTTGTTTCCCAGGTACCCCCTGCAGCTGTACCTCCTCCCATGACACGCCGTCTTTGATCCCGGGCAGTTTGGCCAGCATCTCCACGCTGACCCCGTCGATAGCTCCGTTCATGAGGCTCAAGCGCAGTCCATGGCGTCGTCGCGGCAGCGGTAGTGGGCAGGCGTAGTTAGTCAGCCTTTGACTCGCTCCACGGAGCCCGGTTGGGCGGGGAGAACTCCAGGCGGAGTTTCTTCAGTGGTGCTCAGCATCAGGATGCAGCACCTGGAGAGGACACGGACAGACAGACAGTTAAAGAAAGAGTTTGATCTGTCCAGTTGGTGTAGGTCTTCAGGTGTATCGCTGCCTTTCGTGAAAATCGACCGTCCTGTTAAATGATGCTCTCTCTTGTAGTCCCAACAAGCTTATTGCAGAGTCATGTGAATCAGTGCAGGGGTTTGATTTTCCCTCCTGGGCTCCATGCTGAAATACAGCCCCTCTAACAAACAAATCTGTGCAGGCCTCTGGAACGTATTTGTTGCCGCTGAATACTCAGCCTCACAATTGATCCCTAGAGAGGCGAGCAGCTCCTCACCTCTGAGCTGAATAGGCTACCAGATATTTCACTGACCTCTGGCTGCAGAGACAGGCGAGCCGACAGGAGCTGACCTGAACATTTGGAGTGATCCAGAGTTTAGAAAGTTTGTACCCGCTGGTATGTTTCTGGGGACTGGAAGGAGCGGACTCATTTACTTACATAAAGGACTGCAGCGCTGCATGGCCTCTAAATCTGCATCTTTCTCAGAGCACGGCCCAGTTCACCTGGATGGATGGCCCACAGCTGGAGGTTTCCTGTTAACACATCAGAGCCACAAAGAAGTTTCTAAAAGCTCCTTTATAAAATTCAACGTGCCAACACAAGACAAAGTTTCACAGTGAGGAGTTTCACAAGGTGCGGTCTTCTGATCAGGACTGAAGGACGACGCTGTAGGAACGTTCTGCTGTCTCTGTTGAAGCAACCCGGCCTTGATCCAGATTCAGGTCAGGTTCATAAAAACGTTCCTGAGGTGTGACAGGGCTTTAAATCGTTAAATCTAGAGTGTTGGGAGTTTCAGCAGTTAAATCTGAGACATTTTTAGAATTGCATTGCATGATGATTTAGGAGACTATTCATGGACTAAACTCTGGTACTTCCTACCTTCTACTTGTGATCTGACTTTGTTTATCTCATGCTCCTAAATGAGTCTGGCTGATGAAGAGGTTTCATTTGGTTTGTGGACCATAGGTCACCTGTGCTCCTGTGTTCTACCTCCCCTGCTGTAGGCTCCAGGAGACGGCCCAGAGTCAGAGCATGCAGAAGGTGACGTGTTGATCTACAGCCGTGTCTAAGGCGGATGAGTCGTACCCAGGATGAGCTTCCTCCTGGCCATGGCTGCAGCTTTGGGTCTCATACTCGGCAGCGAAGCCTCGGTTTGCTCTTATCCGTGGGGCTCGGGAAACCTGGGACATCCACACCCGTCTGTCAGCTGACCAACAAGGAGAGGTGGAGGAAGCGTCAAGCATGGCTGATGACTCCTAACGTCAAGGAGGAAAAAGCCAGTTTTCTGGCCAGAACGCTGGTCTGCTACGAGCCAGAACAGGAAGTCTTAATTTTCCAAGCGAAGGCAGAAAAACATCCCTTAATAGGTTAATTGAAGTTGGTTTATGTTCTTTCAGTGTTGCGTTCACAGTGTTGAGTCGGTGGTGTTGTTACCGTCTTCATCTCTCCATGATCTCCTCCTTCTTCTTGTCTTTGGGGATGGAGCCGATGAAGGCGAAGCAGTTGTTCAGCTCATGCACCTCCGAGGAACTTCCCGGACGGATCTCGTAGTTTATCGAACATCTGGATGGCTCTCTGAGCCGCTCTGGACCACAACACCGTCCCGACCCGTTAGGACCGCGTTGATCTTAATGGCAAAAACAGAAAACAGACAGCTACCTGTTGGTGTAGTACATAGTGAAGCGTAGCGCAGTTCTCCCCGCTGAACTCCATCATCAGCCTGAACTCGTACAATCTGCCGGCTCTCTCAAACAGCGGGACCAGCTCGTCTTCGTACATGTCTCTGGGAATCTTCCCCACGAACACCTCGGAGCCGTGTGGCGGCGGCGGACCCTCCCAACCTACGACACACACAAACATCCAGCTCAACAGCGTGACGGGCTGACTGCTGTTGGACTAGTCAGTAATGTTACTCACCTGGCGACCCTCCGTACATTCTGTCGAACCACCTGCACCATGTTGTATCCGTCTTCTCCATCAGGTCGAGCAGGCGCCATCTGTTTGGCGCGGGATCACGATGAGCTTCGGCCACGCCCACCAGGCTGACTCTGCCGAGGCTCCTCGCGTCGCCGTCCGGCCCTGTCGCTGTCTGCCTGGACAAGCCGAGCGTTAGTCCGCGTGTGCAGAAACATCGAGAATTTACCGTTAGAGCGCTGAGGCGAGGCGTATGTTGGCTGTTAGTTGTTGTTAAGTTAGTTGGCTGCTGTTGGCTAATGTTGGCTCAGTTCGTTAGCTGCTGTTGGCTAATGTTAGCTCAGTTTGTTAGCTGCTGTTAGCTAATGTTAGCTCAGTTGGTTAGCTGCTGTTAGCTAATATTAGCTCAGTGTGTTAGCTGCTGTTAGCTAATGTTAGCTCTGTTAGTTAGCTGCTGTTGGCTAATGTTAGCTCTGTTTGTTTACAAGTCAGTTTATTAGCTTCTTGCTATCACACTGACTCTAACATTTCTATAATTTAAATTCTGTCAGAATGTAAATAAATCATTTATTCAAACTTTGAGCTAACATCAAATCTTTGACTTCAACATGCTAAAATCTAAAAACATTTGTTAACTTCAGCTAATCTATATTTTATTAATTAATTTAATTTAGATTAGTGTTAACAGATCACAGCAGCCTCTGATTTTTGATATATTAAAATAAGAAAATAAATTAAAGTTTAAATAAACAAACAAGACGAGCTAACAGAGCTAACATGACGCTAGCACGAAGCTAACTGAAGCTAGCGCCTCTGTATGCTAACGTTAGCCTGTAGATCTCCTACCCTGCTCCAATCCCAGCCCGACATTTTGTCTGCTGCGCTCAACCTACTCGACCCGAACGCTCATTAACTTTGATGCGTTACTTCAACCAACGTTAACTTTAACTGTAACGGCTGTTACACTGTGATTGACAGGGCGGGTCTCTGTTAATCAATGCTTGTCGATCTACGGCACGAAGCCCGGGACAACAGAGACAGGCAGCTTTCTGAAATAAAATAAAATAAATAAAATAAATAAAATAAAAATAAAATAAATAAAAATAAAATAAAATAAAAATAAAATAAAAATATGATAAAAAAATATTTGAAATATGATAAAAAATAAAATAATTATAAACTATAAAACAAAATTAGCTCTGTTTAACTTTAATGCATAAGTAATTTTGGATACACACACACACACACACACACACACACACACACACACACACACACACACACGTGATATATAAATTCATATTTTACTTTCATTTAATCTAAACATATTTTCTTGGTTAAACTTTTTACAGTGTGGTATGATAACTCATTTTATTAAATATTATTGTGACATCTGTGGATTAAGAAAGTCAAATATTTTTCTGCAGAGATTAAATTCATTGAAAGATCCAAGCATGACGTATATGAGAAAGAGAGAGATTTGTTTAGGCGTGAACATGTGCGGCGTGAGTATTCAATCGTTAAATGTGATTGTGTTGCTTCAGAGCAGCTTTAACAGCAAGGACATGCTGTAGTTTGAATGAACTGGCCACTAGAGAGAGCTGTTGTACTGCCAAGTGAGCGTTCATACGGAGGCTCAGAGGGACAAAATAGATGCAGGAACACAAAGTGTCATTTTTCTGAAGGCAAAGGACAAAGACGAGAATAAAAACTATGAAAGAAAACATGAAGATTAGAAAGTAAAGGTCACATCATCTGAAATAAATAAACAAGTTAAACTAACGTGGGCCCGAAAGTTAAGAGTCCAAGAGTGCTCCAAGTGGACAGTGACAGTCTGTAGGTCACAGAGACTACGTCAGGTTTTAGACAGTCTGTGAGTCAAGAGACTACGTCCAGGTTTTAGACAGTCTGTGAGTCACAGAGACTACGTCCAAGTTTTAGACAGTCTGTGGGGACGTCACAGAGACTACATGCAGGTTTTAGACAGTCTGTGGGGATGTCAGAGAGACTACGTCCAGGTTTTAGACAGTCTGTGAGTCACAGAGACTACGTCCAGGTTTTAGACAGTCTGCGGGGACGTCACAGAGACTATGTCCAGGTTTTAGACAGTCTGTGAGTCTCAGTGACTACTTCCATAAAGTAAATGTAATTTTGTAACAGACTCAGCTTCAACACGCCCGCTCTGTTTCCACTTCCTTTATTTACATACAAACTCTATAAAGTGTTACGGCGTCATAAAAAATAAATTCTGTACAAAAGTTTGTGACTGTTAGAGAACAATCAGGTCGCCATGATATCTACACATATTTACATGAAGAGCTTCACCGGGCTGCAGTGCAGAGCGGCGCCAACAGGAAGTAGAGGGGCGCCAACATGAAGTAGAGGGCTGTTTGTTTGTTTTGTTCAAATAAATCCGTTCTTCGTTGGAAAGTGAACCAACAGACACTGACTTTCAGGTGAATGACAGTTCATTGATCCGTCCTCGCTGTGATGTTGGGAAAAGGGTATAAGTTACACTCGATCATATTGGACGACAACAAATGCACAAAAACATCATTCACATTCACATTACTTCCTCAGTAACTCCTTCAAAATAAAAGCAGTAAAACACAGTAATATTCGGTTATCTTTGGTCTCTTCGTCGCCACATGAGCCTCAAGCTGTTTCTGTTTTTGTTGCTAAGCGCTCGTCACCTCACAAACCTGTCAATCAGACAGTTTGGGTGGTACTCAGTGATGTTTGGGCTCCCTTTTCTTCTTCTACTGTCAGTCTTCAAAGTTCAGTCCCTACGGTGTTATTAGCATTGAAATGTAGTACCACAGTCATTAATGTATAAACTTGTTTGCAGACGACTACTTCCTTTACGTGAGTCGTCTTCCAACATGGCGCCGGCTTGTTTGAGGCTCAAACATTCGTCCAATAGGAGCTCTAGCTGGCCATCCACAGGGTGAAGGGGACGAGGAGGGCGGGCAGGGCCGTGCTGGAGGATATTCCCAAACACGCCATGGAGAGGAGTCCGAGGAGCGCCGTCAGGAGAACGTTACGCTGGTCCCGGATCAGCGACTTCAGCCACTCACAGAACTGAAAGAGAAGAAACAATGAGCTGAAACTATCCCAGTTCAAGCTTCTCAAATACAAGATACATTTTTATTTGTTTTATGTGAAGTCGAACATCTTTGAGCCTTAAACTGAAATATTTGAACTTGTTTTTATTAAGTCAGCTGATGTTGATAAATGTTTGCGTGCTGTGATTTCATATTGACACAGTTTGTTCATGTTCAAAGAAATCAGCCGATAAATCAGATATTTATATTTATTTATAGTAACAGGCGGCACAGATCAGAGCTGTATCTTGTCCAGGGTCAGCTGACTCTGACTCGAGGTCTTCAACTGAAACGTCCCGGACTCGAAATCCTCCAACTCTACAGGCCGATGAAGACCAGGTGAAACACTTTTCACCTGGTCTTCATGAGTGCTGCTCAGGGAGCGAGGATGACCGACTTCAAGAAAAGAACCTTTGTTTGTTCAACAGTGGGGCCCCTCTAAGCCCCCCCACCCCTGGAGGAGCTCCTGTTGACCCCCGGGCCTCCCTCTCCTTTAATGAACCTGGAAGAGATGCAGGCTCGGCTCCAGTTAGCGATTACAGGAAGTGAAACTCGATCTACTGCACCACGGGCTGTCCCCTCCCCCACGTCTCTGATCATGTTGACATTATGGCGGACTCCACCACCACCACCACCACCACCACCCTGCTAGATTCAAATAAATATGAAGGACTGACAGCTTGTAATCGATCAGCTGGATGAACTAACACATCCACTGCTGCTGCTGCTTCACATTAAAAGCCTCAGTTTGACAGCTTTTATTGTGAAACATCTGGATAAAAACATCTTCAATCCACCGAATAATTACAAAGATTTTTCCAACTTTGGAGACTCTGGAAAACTCTGAGCCTCCTCCTCCTCCTCCTCCTCCTCCTCCATCATCATCATCAGTCTGGACTGGCTGTTTGGTTTCTGGCTCCGGGCTGAATGCAGCTCTTGTTCTCAGGACTTTTCCGAGGAGCCGACCCAGATTTTCCTGTCGTTTTTTTTTTTTAAAACATGCTGAAGCACTCAGGTGGAGTCGACCTTTGAGTTTGAGTTTCACCTTTCAGACCTCGACACTCAAACTTAGAGACTTTTTTTAACATGTGAGGCTGAAAAATTAAATGTTTTATAAAGTTTTTTGAAGATTTTTGAACTTTTTGCTTCAGATTCGTGGTTTTCCTCATCATGTATTCATTACTCAGTCTGTTATTATGATCTACTTTTGGTTTGAGGTTCTTTCTTTCCACAGTTTAAACCTCCGGGCACAAGAAGTCCAGTCACTCCTCCATCCTCCCCCCACAAGAAAACACTTTTTTAAAACCTGATGCAGGACACAAAAACACCTCCACAGAGCTCGAACCAGAACAGAAGCAGCTTTGTGCAGTTTATGAGGCTGCACAGTCGGATATGAGCTCGTGTGGTGCGTAAAGGCGCACGGAACCAGACTGAGATGTGTTATGGGTGCTCTTTGGACTGTAAGGTTCTGGTGACACTGGTGTTAAAACGGTTCAAAGGTGCATCAGTGTGAACGCTTCAATCTAACCTCCGCGCGTAAAAGCTACATCAAAGCATCCGCCCTCAAAGCTGCGCGTAAAATCTGGCACCGCGCGCGTAAAAGGCGCCACCCGGTCCCAGACGCTCACCTTGTCGGTCTGCAGGCTCTGCGCCGTCCCGTAGCGGCAGTACGTGACGAAATGCTCGCAGTTGTTCCACAGCAGGCTGTAGGACACTGCGCCGACCAGGCGCTCCGCCCGCCGGGCCACCTCCTCTCCGGACAGCGGGCTCCGGCGCACCGCCCGGTCCATGGCGTTCAGCATGATGCCGGCTCCGTACGCGAAATCCTCCACCGAGTCCACCCGGATGCTCGCACGCTTTGAGAGCACCCCGAGCAGCAGCCGCTTGTTGGTCACCATCTCCTGGATCTGCCTGGTGTCGGAGGTCAGCACCGGTAGGATGTCCGGGATGAGGTGCGCCACCCGGTTGTCGCCCAAGTAGATGCCGAAGTGGGTGAATAAAGTCCGCGGGACCTCGAGCAGGTCTCCCCGCTGGAACTTCTGCGGGGCTCCGGCGGGCTGCGGAGGAGAATCTTCCCGGTCGCAGCGTCTGGTGAGCGGCGGCTCTCCGCCCAGAGGAGGCACCAGGCTGGACAGCTTGATGTGGGCGAGGAGGAAGAGCTTCTCCAGGAGGAAGGTGAGCGTGTCCAGCATGACTGCGAGCGGGGAGCACCACCGAAGAAGAAGAGGAGGAGGAGGAGGAGGAGGAAGAGTGTCTGTGTGTTTGCTGTCTGCAGGATTCCACTCCTCTGCTCCTCTCCGTCCCTGCACGAGGGTTTTCCTCCTGCAGAGACAGTAAGGAGGAGGAGGACCGGGTGACGTCACGGCTGCTGAGAGACACTTTAATTGACCTGATGGAGAGAGAGAGAGAGAGAGAGACAGACAGAGAGACAGAGAGAGAGAGAGACAGAGAGAGAGAGAGACAGACAGAGAGAGACAGAGAGAGTGAAACAAAGGAAACTCTTCACTTCAGTATGAATAATAAGAACAGACACTCCGAACCTGCAGACAGCATTAGCCAGCTAATGTCATTTACCTGCTTGCCCAGCTCCTGTTCTGGCACGACATGAGAAGGCAAGACACCGGCAGCACGGCTAACAAACTGAGCTAACATTAGCTAACAGCAGCTGCAGTTTACTTCACATGCCACAGTCGAGACAACCTGAGCTCTGAAACCGGTCCTCACAAAGTCAGGAACACACGCACACACACACAGAGGGTTTCCACTACAAAGCCGACCAAATGTACTCACAATTTCCACCACAGCAAATGTCACACACACACACACACACACAGACGTGAGTGTGGAGCATCATGGGAACTCTGCAGCGAGTGGTTGACACTCAAACGGAGCAATGCTGAGGTCAAAACCACCAAATGGTTTCACACACACACACACACACACACACACACACACACATACACACTTCGGCTTCTGTTATATAAACAGAATGACAGACTGCAGACGCTCAGCTCTAATAAATGCTGCTCCTGTTGCATTGTGAGTAACCTCCTCCACATTTCACTGTCTTAAACCTGGACGTAGTCTCTGTGACGTCCTCGCAGACTGTCTTAAACCTGGACGTAGTCTCTGTGACGTCCCCACAGACCTGGTAGTCTGAGACTTTTCCCAGGAGTCTAATTGAAGAACTGTTCGTTGTTCCTCCGTCATCTTTAGACTCGTCCAAAAGTGTCTGAATGCTGCTGGAGGGACGCCACACCCCGAGCATGATGGGTAAATTCACTGGTTTGTTTCACTAAAGGGTCGAAGCTGCTTCTCATTTGTCACTCACTCATTCATCCTCCTGCTTTTTCTTCAACTTTCCTTTAAAAGAAGAAGAAGAGGATTATGGGGGATTAAGGGTAGATTATGGAAACACACACACACACACCTCCCCCCTGCCTGCCTGGTGTTGAATGACTGTAGAAAGATGAGGTTTGGCTGCTGAATGTGTGTTGATGTGACCCCGACTGAGCGGCAGTAAAAAGGTGAATGAAGCTGAGTGAGGAGTGTGTGTGTGTGTGTGTGTGTGTGTGTGTGTGTGTGTGTGTGTGTGTTAATGCTCTCCAGCAGGTTTGTGGGAGGAGTTGTGGGACTTAAAACCTGCAGTTTATTACAAACAAAAACTAAATTAGCATCCATCCGTCAGCGTATAAATGCAGCTCTTTGTCTCTGCGTTAAATCCTCAGTCTGTGGTTCGTTTGTCCTTTTTAGGAGCATCAACGTCTGCTGGAAACATCAGACCTCTGTGCAGCGACGAGGAGACCAACGTTTAGCTGAACAAAAAGAGAAACAATCATGGCACAGTGTGACAAGGACATGTCAGTGCAGCAGTAAGAGACAGTTGTAGAGCGGGACAGATGTGTCATGTCCAGTTGTTGGTTGTCGGTAGTGTTGCAGAGGAGGTCCGCTCTGAAGAGCTGGAGGTCTTCAGGAGGTTTGTGAAGGATTGTGCTGAGCGTGCGGTGGCAGAGCCAGGCGTCGCTCATTGGAGGAGGAACATCTGTGATCTGGGAGGAGCAGCAGTTCAGCTTTTGAGGTTCAGCTGGAGATGATGCTCCTTCATCCGTGTGGAGATATCTGAGAGACGTTCAGAGACCAGAGCAGAGAGCGAGGAACCAACAGAACCAACAGAACCTTTAGATGGTCCCGCCGTGCGGTGTTGGTGGTGCCACATTGAAAGCAAACAAAAGGCCAGAGACAGATGAATCCTGAATGAAAACAGTCAGAGCTTCAACACTTTAAACATATTTACATTTACTCCAAATCATGATTTCTACGACATTTCGACTACGACTTTTTATCGTTACTATGACAGGAAACGCAACTTTCACTTCAGTCGCTTCATTTAACATCAGTCTGATGATTTCAAATGCAGAAGTACAGAAGAGGACGAGGGCCCCTTATTCACAGTGTGATATTAATGCTATTACTTAAATGAAATGTGTGAACCTTTCCTCAGATCTCTGCAGCAGGTCATTAATGACTGAATCACGTTTGTCTGTAACGTTGACGTATTTTTGGCCACGTTTAAAAGAAGCATGAACACAGACACTGAAAGATGAAGCGATAATTCATTACAGTTGGTTAGCGAGGGACGTACAGTCTTTGTGCGTTTGTCTGCAGCACAAAAAGATGCATAAAAAGAAAAGAATAATGACGGACGACGTGTCATTTATCTCCCTTTATCTTCCGCGACAGACAGCGAGACGGGCTGTGAATGTGTCGTTTCAGCTCGCCATCCATCAGCCTGAGCAACACAAAGGCGACAGCGTCATGACGGACGACTCAGCGGACAACACGCAGCTCTCATACTGATTAATGAACACACACACACACACACTTGTTCCCATGCTGTCCACATGTGATGAATGTTAATCATCAGTTTGTCATGAGTGACGCTGGCGCTGTTTGTGAGTTCATGCAGATACTTTTTATTTTTTATTTATTTTTTTGCTTTATTTGTTCAGATTTTGAGATTTTTTTGAGATTACCCAAATAACAGCAGAGACGACTGGAAGTCTATTTTCAGAAACTACAGGGAAAAAAAACATTAAAAAGCTCTGGAAAGAAAATAAATGGACTTTTAATGGAGAATAAATTTTGCCTTCAGCTTCCATAGGAACTACTGAAAAACACCTATGAACTCTGAATTAAATGTCTGTTTATGAAATGTCTGATTGTAATTTACATTTTAAGACAACCTGCTCTGATCTTGTTTATATATATTTATTTTGCATTTTGTATATTTAAATTTTGGTTGGGTTTATTTTATTTTTTTTAGTGATATTTACATTACAGTTTTATGGATATATTTATGGTTCACATCTTTTTGCTTTGATCTCTCTCAGAATAAATAAAGTTCTTTTGAGATCTTAAATTCCAGTGCACGTCTGATTTACATTAAGGGGACTCCACCATGAGTCCCCTTAATGTAAGAAATACAAGAGCGTTTGCACACACACTGGTTTCTGTCGACACCTTCTGCTGCTGTGCGGCTTCCTGTTTAGACCAAATCAGGTGTTGTGGTGAAATCCTGCAGAGTTGTGCTGCAGCGTGTTTATAACATAACCTATGAATCTATGAAACCGGCTCTCTTGACTTCTCCTCATTCATTGTTTCTGTCACTCAACCACTGCTCCCTCTCTCTCTCTTTGGTTTTGTATCAGCTGGTACACGAAACACTGTTGCTGGTTTGTCCCAGCAACGACATGCGTGTTAGCGTGTAGACACGTAAATTTAACCTCACTGGTTTGTCAGAAAAATATTTGAATATGAAATTAAAACTGAGCACGATGTTGGTTGACTGGACTAAACTATGAAACTCGCTAGCTAGCTTCTACTTCTGAGTCCAACTCACACTCTACACTGCAAGAAGTTTCTCAATCTCAACCCAACGCTGCTACACAAAGTTGCGTTGACTTTCCACCATGACTAATTTGAATACCACCGCAACCAAAACGCAGTATCCTGTTCAGAGGAATAAAACAACCTGCGTATTAACGGCAGTGCCGGATTTGGTTGGAATCAGCTGTCGCACAAGTCATTTCCTTCCTCTAAACTCTAAACTGTACTGATCTATGTTAAGGGTCCTACAATCGACAGTCATTTAAGACACACACACACACACACACACACACACACACTGTGGTTTCTGTGTTCTTGCTATTGACACCTTCTTCTGCTTGACTTCCTGTGAGACATTTTACTGGTTAACAAAACTGGCACACACACAAACACACTAACACAGAAACTCTGTCCACAAAAATATTTTTAATCTCTTTTCGGTTTAGTATCTACAAAGTCGTACAGAAACCAGCTCGCTGTTTAAATGCATTTAGTGATTTTTGCATGTGTAGAAAACAAAAGAATCAAACTGTTATGAATGAATATGAATTTTAAAAAAGTATACAAGAAGGCAGAAGTGAGCGTCGGCTGTTAGCGTGTTGCATTTCGAGTCATCTTTGATTTAAAAAAGACGGGATGAGTTTCACCATCTGTGTCATAAAATGTCAAAACTCAAGTGGTGCCCCCTTCAATAAAACCAACACAGCGATATAACAAGTTCATCATGAAAACATGAACGAGATGAGGAGCAGAGCTGGTTGGTTCAGTGGCTAAAAGAAGAAATAAGTAAGGCACGAGTGTATGTTACATTACAGTATCAGCATATTTCATCTGTTGACTGATATTTGGCGCAGCTTTGTTGTCTTCAGTGCCTCAAAATAACAAAACTAAACTAACAAATGAAATTTTACTGGTTATTTTGTTTTGGCGTTCCACAAGGCTCACTGCTCGGACCTTGAGTTGTTTTGGCAAACAGAGTACTTCAACAAAACCTCTTCCATGGATTGAGTTAAGTTTATATTACACCAATTTCTTCTGATTTTTGTATTATTGAAGCTAATTTATACTTCTCATTTTCCTGATTTGATCTGTTTATTTTTTTATATACTTCTCTGCACATTAAAGTTAAATGTATCTTGCAGTTTGCTATTAAATTATAAAATAGAAAATTCTAGAGTCTAGAGGAAACTGTCAGTCAAGTTATAACTGACAATATTTTGAACAAAAGATTATTATAAATCTAATAACATGGACTTAGCAAGTCTACTGGACATCATGTCATATTATCCATCGTAATTTTGAGTAATGTCCGATACGGCAAATAAAAGTTTTATTACACGTATGATCATAAGCAGGATGTCACAGATGTCAAGAGGCTGGACGGACATTAAACGCCTGAATTTATGTCTAAATATTAGTTGAAGAAAACCTGATATCTGTCTCAGACAAAAGAGAGCATCCAAAATTAAAAACATGCTCAACTTAATGACCAAACATCGTTTAGAAATCCTGTTTTCGACACACTCAAGGCTACACGAGGTCCTTTGGGTAAACATCAAACAATGTGTTATTTTGGGGGTTGACTGAAGAAAGAGTTGGACAGAGTTCCTCCGAATAATTAACGCATAGCGTTGCCAATATTTCACAGGGTCGGAGTTTTGGGAAGCGGCAATATGCTGGACAGATGTGAAGCCTTCCCAGCTGTTTCTTCATCAATAAGATGGGAGTGCTTTTTTCCCACATTTCCATGTTAAGTTGTGACACTGAGGTTTTAATTTGAGGTTTTGTGAAAACAGGAAGTGAGCGGGAATCTACAGCTTTGATTTTAACACTTCACTCTGAGAATCTGACCACTTCAGCGTCATCCTGAAGAAAAGCTGCACAAGTTTTATTTTTCCCGTGCGAGTCCCTTTTTATTGGTCTGATTTATAATCATGCAACTCTGCTTTCAATTCATGTCTGGAGGGATTTGTATGCTGTCATTTATTATGTTGTTATTGTGTGTAAAACTCTTTGTACGTCTGTTTAGAAGACCATTGTTTAGTTTTTGTTTGGGGCAGACTGTCTAATGTGGTTCTTTTCTGTGTTTGGGCTCAACCACTTTGAGGAAATAGCTTTAGTTGAACATTTTAGACATTTAGCAGGGGCTCACAGAAAATAAGATTAAACACCAAAATCACCAGATTCCCAGAGAGGTCAGAGTCGAGGGTCGGAACAACGGTGGCTGAACATTTTTCCTCCGAGCAAAGAGAAGGAGAAGCGCCAGGAAAGAGTTGAAAAGGTATTTTTTCTTCTTCGACTGCAGCAGCATGAGGAGGAGGCGATATGATTCAGAGGAAGTGGGTGAGATGAGTTTTCAGCCACGACGGAAGCTGTGGAGTGACTCTGACTGCGGCTTTCGGTCTGTTTGCAATTATGGATAAACATACTGGAAGCCAGAGAGTCAGTTTGGTGGAAGGAGGCACGCATTCCTGCGGGGCGGCGAACATCGGAGCCGGGTCGTGTCGAGGTGAACGATCTAAAAAACAGGCGTCGTGCCCGTTTGACCTGAGGCCTGCGAGGATGCCTCTCCCACGTCTGCCATGGTGGATACTCTGTTTACCCTCCGAGGGAAACCCAAACCACCACCACGGCTCCTCTGGAGGTCAGGGCGGCTCGCCTGAAGCTGGCGTGGTGCTCAAGTCCAAGATTGTGATGACAACATGCACATTTACCCCCAAAAATGTTCACTTGAACCACAACTAGTCTGAGCTTGCAGGACAGAAAACCTCTCTCCGTCTTCGCCTGCCATTCTTTGACAGGAGCTCACAGAAGCTTCATGAAGTTCATGTTTGGGTTTTAGGTGCAACATCCAAAATCTGCTGACGTCGGGGCTGAATCCAAAACTGAACATGTGAGATAATAAAGCTTGTGTTCTGCAGGTTTCACTGTTTTTCTTCCTGACCAAATCCAAGGACAAGTTGAGTCATTCCTCTGGCAGAACCTTTTAGTTTTAGTGTCACTGCTTTCATTATTACCTCCTCTAAGGAGCCGATCGGGCATCGATGCTGCTGTTCAAAGCGAAACTGGACGATGAAACGACTAGCTGTTAAAATCTGATATCTTTGTTCTTAAATTATATTAAACATGGTCGCCTGAACACAAATAACAAAGAGTGTTAGGCGCCTACAGCCGACTGATAAATCTATACTGAAAACCTAAACGTGCGATTCAAAGTCAAGTCTACTGGCATTATGAACGGCCACTAACGAATCTATTTTTGAATTAATCACATCACATTTTAGTCCCTTTAATGCTGATCATGTCTTTAACGAGGTTAATCACACCCACTAGATTAAAATGTTGAAATAATTTCTGTCCCGTGTGTTTTCCAAGTTTTCCAGGACACGTGTTGAACCCTGAATTCGACTTATATTAAGGACGCGCTGACTTCAGACGACTGATGTAAACGTTTAAACTTTCTAGTCGTGTTTTATTTGACAGCTCTCCTTTTGTTTGTAGTGTAAAGTAAAATCCTGTGAATCTCACGATGGCAGGTTTGAATGAATCTGATTATAAATTTAATGCTGCTGTAAGCTCGTGGTCTTCAGGTTTCTCACAGCTCTCTCGCTCGTTAACTTGTCTCACTCCTTCTTTTAGTCCACCAGTGATTTGAGGTCGGGTAATCCTCTCAGCTTCAAGTCCAGCAGCATCTGACCGTACGCTTTACCCTGAGGAACGAGAGGAAGGTGTCAAAACGACAAAAAAACAAAACGTGGACGTGTTTCCATCTTCATGTGTCTGAATTTACACATTTTTACAGGTCAAAGCCCAAAGAGTGTGTGTGAGTGTGTGTGAGTGTGTGTGTGTGTGTGTGTGTGTGTGTGTGTTCACACATTGTGAGTGTGTTTCTTTGATGTGCTGTGGATTCCAGCGAGGCGGTAAAAAACTTTACAGGAGCATCTGAACAAGAGATGGAGGAGGAGGAGGAGGAGGAGGAGGAGGAGGAGGAGGACGAGGAGGAGGAGGAGGAGGAGGAGGAGGACGAGGAGGAGGAGGAGGAGGAGGAGGACGAGGAGGAGGACGAGGAGGAGGACGAGGAGGACGAGGAGGAGGAGGAGGAGGACGAGGATGTTACAGAGAACAAAAAGGAGTGTTGAAGAGGACGACGAGTTTCATTCTGTTCAGTCGCTCTTAATATTTTGTTTTGTTGGGTTTTAAATGTTACATGAAAGTATAATATTTATATATAAACACATACATACAAATATTGCAGTATAGTAATGTCTGATGTTTATGAACACATCTGTGACACAATATCTAAATCAGCTCAACTTCCTCATAACGTGCTGCAGAGTTGGAACTGTTGACTGGAAACGCAGGTGATGAAAGACACGTTAGAAAGAGGAAGAAGCTTTCGTCGAGTTAAGAAAGAGTGTGAGGGTGTGTGAGGGACGAGTTCACAACTGAGGAGGGGAGCTAATTTTCACCATGTGCTCGATCAGAGCTATGAGCTAACTAGTTAGCATGTTGTTAGAACTGATGGCTGGAAACCAGGTACAACAAATTATAACGTCAAATGTGCATTGTCCAGTTTGTACGACTGGATGCAAATTTTCATCTACTGGTTGGCCTACAGTGACTCACCTCTGCAGGGGGAGGAGTCTGAATCTGTAGCTGATGTTGGATAAAACATAACTCGCACTGACTAATTGTCTGACCGAGATTGCACAATGTGTAATTACTGTTCAGAGTTTATCAATATTTCTGCTCTCTAAATATTTTCATGAACTGTAAATACTGCGACTGTCGTACAAGTGAATTTACTGTGCTTAGTTTATATATACCACATGTATATTCACATAGTGCACGCCTCTATTGTTGTTTTGTTTCTGTTTTGTGATATTTCTAACTGCGGCTGCAACACAAGCATTTCCTGCATCTATCTGTGTCTCTGCACAGACTTTGTATGCAATGTACTCACACAAAAAATGTCATTTACTTCCTGTTATGGCAGGAAGGAAACAAACGAATCTGTCTGTCTGTGTGAATACACTTTGAGATCAGGGTCCCCAAAAGTTCCCTGAATAAAAAAGAGTGTGTGTGTGTGTGTGTGTTAAGTTACCTGGGGGTCGCTGCGTAGAGACGCCACCCCTCCCCCTCCGAGTGAACTCTGCAGGACAAAGTTGAGGCCATGGATCCCCGGCAGAGTGTATCTACAAACCACACACACACACACACACACACACACATTTAAAGAAAAAAACACGGCAATGCGTGCACACACACACACACACACACAGGAGGAGGGGAGGAGGCCTGCCAGCACAGCCTGGCACCATGTGTGAGTTTGGTGGTTTACTGCATACAATCACCCATTAACATGCATGTGTGTGTGTGTGCAAGTGTGTTACGGTTAACCGTGTTTGGTCAGCATGCATATGTGTGTGGGCGTGTTTAATGACGTTGTGGGGACAAAAATATGTTTACATAGTTGTGGGGACTTGCTTTCCTTCTGGGGACGCGTCCCCATAAAGTCTAATGATTCAATTTAATCTGGTTTAATGTTAGCGGTTTCAAGTTATGTAACATCCGTGATGGAAACACACTGTGTTGAGTGAAAGTGTGTGTTTGGGGGTTCATATGCTAAACCAGTAAGTGTGTGTGTCTGTAAGTTGTTAAATGTCTGTGTGTGTGTGTCTGTAAGCAGTTAAATGTGTGTGTGTGAGAGTGTCTGGGCCTCCTGCAGGTTTAACGAGCATTGGAGGTGCACTAATGAAGCGTCTGTGGCGGCAGGGAGGCGTTTCGGGGTGTGAGAGGAGACGCAGGTCAGCGAGCTTTACAGCCGCCAACTCTTCATTACGCTAATCGCTAACAGCGCCGCGTGCTTAGTCATTGCTCAAACATGTCTGCCGTCTTTGCACGTGTTCGACCAGTTCCCAAAAAATCCTCCGTCGTACCTGTACGTTAAACACCTGCAGCTCTTCTGCTGGTTCACCAGTTTAACTTTAGCTCAACAACACGTAACAACAGGATTTATCTTTGGGAACGTACGCTGTGTTTACCTTTGTGATGAAACACACAACGACAACTTTCAAACTCAAATATCTCGACTGCAATTTGATAGATTGCCTTGAGATTTTGTACAGACATTGGTGTTACCAGGACAATGAATCCTGTTGACTTTGGTGATCCCATGCTTTTCTTCCCTATAGCGCCACCGTGAGGTTGATATTTTTAGCCTTACTTATACTTTTAATACTTAGTTTTCTTCATCTTTCTTATATCTTTAGAGAATGTTTGTCATGCACCAATGACACCAAAACAAATTCCCTGTATGTGAAAAATTGTACATTGTTTCTGATTTCTGACATAAAGCTCATTGGCTTCCTTTCCGAGAGTTAGCTTAGCTTAGCACAATGACTGGAAATAGGTGGACAGAGCTAGCCTGGATCTGTCGGATTGTTACATGCAACAAAAATTAAAAATGTTGTTAATTTGCTGTTTTACGAATGAATCCTGACCCTGTGGTTTTTAGCTAAAACATGTTGATGAGGTTTTCTTCACATATTTTAAGACATGAACAGATTGGTCTGTACTTCTGTACTCCAGAAGAACAACTCCAGCTTTGTGCAGCTCCCACGAGGCTTTTATTGTGTAGCTCACCGGTGGTTTACCTTGCACCAGCTGCCTCATGTGATCCTACAGAAAAGCTTGTCTTTGTCCGAGGGCACTTAAAAGAATCAATACTTTTGTTTGCAGACAAACTGAAGCTTCCAGAGCCTCCGGATGTCACAACTTCAAACCTTTAAGCTTCTTTTGTGTCTACACTGCTGCGCCATAGCGGGGCGATTACCTCGGAGGCGGGTTATGACAGTCAGTAATGTTTATGGTGTTTTCAGTGGAAGTCGTGTTCCTGGTTTCTCTTAGTCTGTTGTGGGTTCTCTCCTGACTTTAGCATAATGGTTTGAACCACAGCCGTCCTTCAGCATCTTCAGCACTGTTAAATCTTTGTCAGTGTGGCATTTGTGGGTTTGAAAACAGAGTCACATGGTTAAGATGTTGCGAGATTCCCTCTAGTCATGCTCATGGACACAACACAGCAAACAGCTGTTAGACATCATGTAATTAAACATGCAAAAAGCTCTGCAATGCGATAATGGGATGTGTAACAAACAATTGTTCTCTTCGTTGATTAATGTTTTTCAATTAAATGTTTAATCAGAAGATAATGACAACGATCCATCAGAGTTTTTTAAGCTGCTTTAGTTTTTTTCAACAAGTCTTCAGTGCAACACAGCACAAACAAGACTCTGGGAAGTTGCTGCAACAGGTTGCCGATTACGTCCATTACATCCATTATCAATGGAGTGATATTAAACACAGAAACTGTGAGTTTTTAATGAATGATAAGATATAAAATGGTGCATCTCGAAGAGATAAAAGTTTGGTGTATCAGGAATGAGTTTAAAATATGTCAGCTATGAAAAACACGGGGGAATTTTAGTTGTTGTGACCTCGGAATTTAAAGAAGTTTCAGACGAGGAGTCGTACTGTTGTGCTCAACAGATAAATGAAGAAAACAAATGTGGAGGAGGTCCGTGCGGTTTCCCCGCAGTTTGAATATCGTGCTAACCTTCAGTCGTGACTAATATCTGATTGTGCGTCTTGTTTTTGCTCTGTTCTGTCTTGTTGCTGAAGGCTGTAGTCTGACAGCGATTACACCGACCACAGCCGCTAATCGCTGCTGCTGCTTGCTCAGTGTTTGTGTGTGTTTGTGTGTGCGTTCTGTTGAAATCTCTGAATGCTGGGTGGAGGAGTTGAAGTGCTTCAAGTGCAATGTGCACATACAAGAACAACCACTTCCTATTTCGCAGTTTCGATGCATTCAATCCTGACTAAAGCTGATTTCACAAGTCAGGAAAAAAACCCAGATAACATCAATGAAGAATTACATATTCATCGAGATCTGCTGATGTGTTGTGTCGTATTCGTTATTTGTCCCTGAAGGTACTTGAAGATTTGTCAAGTCGAAACTTTGCTCCCAGCCAAATAAGACAAGTGCAACGACACTAAAGTACACTTAAATAAGTAATGTACATGAAGTACTGGAGCAAATGTTAGTAATGAGGTGGAAAAAGAGGGTTTGCTGAGCTCACAACAGACATACTGCTGACTGACATCAGATCAGACCTACTCTAAGATCTGTGTACGTGGTGTAGCTTTGGTTACCCAATCAGGCGTCAACATCTCAAACGTCCTTCTCTTCTTCTTTCTCACACACACACTCACCGCTTGACCGCGTTGTTCACCCCCGGCTGAATGAGGTGGGAGAAGTATTCCTCCACCACAGAAGAAGTCAGGTGTTTCTTCAGGTAGGGGAAGAAGAGGGGATGACGAGCTATGACTCCTAAAGAAAGAAGAAGAAGAAGACAACGAGACGTCTTTAATTTATGACATAAAATGCTGCCTCGCTTCCTGTGTTAGGTCTGTTTAGGGACGTTATTAGACAGGAATTGTTAATTAAAACAATTCACATTTAACAGGAAGACGATGAACCTCAGTGAGCTCTCTGCAGTGTTTCCTCACCGATGTTGGCCGAGTCTCCTTTGTCTCCGCTCCTCGTGTAGGCCAGCTCCTCCAGTCTGTAGCTGTGGCGTCCGCTGGGCAGCTCTGGACAAAGACCAGAAAACCAAAGACGGCCTTCAAACGAGTTTGTTTGGCTCAGCTAACGGCGATGAAACACAGAAGCAAACACAGATTCAGGTTTCTTTTAATGCTGTTTGATTTCCAATCCGGGTGGCCTCGTTTTTGTTCTCATGCAAAGCTCGCTCTCAGTTCAGGTCTGGAAGCATTTTCATTGTACGTGTAATCGTCCTGTTATTTCTCGTCTGCCTGTGCTCATGTCCAGGTCTGACCACTAACTGCAGCAGTTTCTCTTGATGTTGAAACAGTCCACATTACTGGGTCTTACACAAACTTGTCAGAAGGCTACCTGTACTGTACGGCAGGTGACCCGAGGATGAGCAGCTGTCGAAAACAAATTCACGTTTTGTTTGTTGCTTCATTGGTTTCTTGGCTTGCACCGATTGTTTGAATCATTTTAAGTTAATCTATGAAATTATATCAAAATATCAATGTAGGAAATATTTCTACTGCAGATTAAAAAACGTGCACATTAAACATTTAAATATTTAGTTGATGTGTTTACATTCAGGTTGGTTTGTTTATTAAAATGTGTATTTGTGTATTGTTTATTTTATAAGTTTTATCTCAGGTTGTGCTGATTTCTCCGTGTATGAAGGGAATGAAGTGAATTAAACTCTTTCCACCAATATGCTTCAAAAGTTGCAGCTGTGTTACCACTGTGGTTTTTATGTACTTAAATAAAAAGTAGGTCAAAGTTTTTTGATGATTCTTAATTTAATATTTTATCACCGTTTGGTCCAAGTGTATTTATGTACATAAAGTTTCTCTGTTGTCTGCTTCTCTCTTTATTTAAACTCTGGGCTGCATGTTTCCATGAAAGTTACTATATAAACAAACAGAGTCTGAGTCCGCTGCCTTCGTCAGTATTCACTGAGTTACTCTTCCTGTCATGTCAGTGTGTCACCAATTCATTTAGATATCAGAGTGTGTCTGCATTCCTGTGAGTGTCTCTAACACCAGCAGGGATGAATTACAGTAACGTGTGCGTCCAAACAGACACAGCGCTGGACTTTATCCTCTGTCTGTTCATTTTCAAACTCTTTGTCTCATTAAAAGTGTTTTCCTGACAATCAGAGAAGAAATCGACAGATTTAGTCGGTCAGAGACTTTTTAAGTGAAACCAGGTGAATAAATATTAAAAGCAGCAGCTCCGTGTTTTTTTGTTCCTTCCTTCATTTGAATGTTTTTATTCTCTCAGTTTGGTTTTTGTGATTGGAGAGGCTTTCCTGTTTTCAGCCTGGAATGCCAGAGAGAGAGTGTGTGTGTGTGTGTGTGTGTGTGTGTGGCAGCTAAAAGAGTGTGTGCATTCAGTATTTTGTATGTGGGGGTTGTGCGGTAGCGTGTGAATGCGGCGTTAGTGAAAGGATAAAATGTGGCACAGCTTGTACTTCTCAGGAGAAACACAATTCAGATCGTCACAACAACACACACACACACACACACACTTTGGAGGAGTTTTCCGTCTTTGGCGTGTTAACGAGCTCTTCATGTTGATTTTTACATCGGACAGGGTGTGAGGTGGACTTCACTTTCTGTGTTTTCATTTGGAGATGAGCGTTGACGTGGAAAGACGTCGCCCTCGACAGGCAGACATCAGTAACTGCACACAGCAGACCTGATATAGAAGCATCTATCATCTGTTAATAAGATCACTTCCCATCATGCACCTGGTGGAAATTTACAAAAACAAACAAGCTGGTTGGCTGCAGCGATTTCTGTCTACTTTGGTTCCATCCTTTCGACGTGGCGTTTTTTTTTTGTACGAGGTGAAATGCTGCCGCGTCGTTGCCAAACGTCGTAGCTCGTTTTTACATCAGTCCACTCCGCTCTTCAAACCACAGCAAAACCGGTTAGTTGGCATGGCAACATACTGGCATCGACAACAGATTCAGACGGATACTTTAGGAACTCCAGACTCCTTTAAAACCTTAAAAAGGCCTTAGAACCCGCTCAAGGATCTTTGGAGCGGGTAACTATAGCTCTATCAGCAGTTAACTGACTGTTGAACTAACCCAAGATGCATCACAGAGGATCCCTATTGGTTGTTGGTGCGATTAGCCAATCAGGGCCACGGACACAACTAAAGCAGTTGCCATGGCAACCACTTGCAACCACCTGGCAACCACTTGTAACCACCCTTAAAGCACCATTCATGCCCTGTCAGGGACTATTTGTGTGCCCTCAAAGACCCACAGAGCCCCCCTAAAGGACCATTCAAGCTCCGCTCAACCCTCCCAAGGACACCTGGAAACCCTTCATGAATTCCCACAGCCGACACAAGGACGATCTGAGTCCCTTTGAGGTCCCCTGGAGCCACTCAAGCCCATACTCCATTATAACCCTGTCAAGGTTTATTTGAGAATATCAAGGACCTCTAGTTCCTCCTCAAGACCTCCAGAAAAGACAAGAACCCTCAATAACTATTTGTGCTTCCCTTATGGACCTCTGTGGCCCTTTAAGACAATCTGAGTCCTTAAAACCCACTCAAGGATCCTTGAAAAGGCTTGCAGGTAACCACAGACTGATGAGACTAATCCAAACAGGTTAAAGTGACTCTCTCAGGTGTGAAGTTTGGTTACCTCTGTCAGGTACATCCTCTGTTGAGGAAGGAGGGTCTTCCTGCTCAGGTGTGTCTGTGCCTGACTCCACAAGAGACTCCACCAGGTTTCCAGCAACGTGAAGATCCACCTGCAGTGACGTCAACAACAGAAGATCATCTGAAATTCAATCGATGTCATCGAAAACACAAACATGAAAAATGTTGATTAAAAAGGTTAAAAACTCGACAGTCTAAGTTTTAGCATTAGCTGTCTCACTGCTAGGTACAGCAAGCAGTTAGCCGCTGTTAGCACAGTTTGCTAGCTGCCATTATCTCAGTTTGTTAGCTGCTGTTAGCTCAGTTTGTTAGCTGCTGTTAGCTCAGTTTGTTAGCTGCTGATGGTTAGTTGAGCCGGCCTCAACTAACCATCCATGAATCCATGTAGAAGCTGCATTAGCGTAAGCTCTACATGCTCCACTATGCTGAAGCATATCTGGAGGATCCGGGTAATTTAATACCCGAAAACCAAACTTTTTTAGCTTCCACACCTCGATTGCTGTATCCAGTTCTCTCCATACATCCACAGTTTAAAGCTAATGAAACCCAGACACAGCATTCTTGGTTGGTACAGAGGTTTTTTGTTTTCTGTAACTCGCCCAAGTTCCATAAAAACTGTTGAGACAGCTTGTTTCTCTTCTCAGAGTCGAACTCACCTTCAGCTCAGATTTGGGTTGTAAGAAGAAAAACGGCTTCAGGACAGGAGATCTGGAAACAACAGAGAGAGAACGAAGACATGAAAATAAGACGCGATTATCTGACAGCTGTTCTCCAGATGTTTAGAGGACTGACACCTGCGACACTTAGTCGCTGTACGAGAATTACTCACACTCTGGGTCGTCCACCGACAATGCCGGTCAGTCCGGGAGCTGTGTGGAAAAGAGGAGTGAGAAAAGAGGTGAAGCACCACACAGAAAATAAAAAGTATCTGTGGTCTGAGCAGGTGTAGCAGCTGGTCTGAGTTCAGCTCTCCTACTTTACAGTTCAACAACACTGACAGCATGAATCAGCAGCCTCCCGGGAGTGACGCAGAGTTCATGCTGAGTGTGTGGTATGACTGAACTTGTCACCATAAACAAAAATCCAAATCTGGTTCAGGAGGTCACGACCCTCCTTATCTGCAGCAACACACAGCCGGCAGCCGGCCGAAGAATAACTCCCTCTTTACTCTGCGTGATGGGAAGAACATACCGAAATATTTCTGACCTTATCTGCATTAAATCAACACTTTACTTGAAGTAAATGGCTGACAACTGTAGCTGCTGTTAGCTCATGTTAGCTCAGTTTGTTAGCTAACGTTAGCTAACATTAGCTCAGTTTGTTAGCTGCTGTTAGCTAATATTAGCTCAGTTTGTTAGCAGCTGTTAGCTAATGTTAGCTTGGTTTGTTAGCAGGCAGTGTTCGTGTTTATACCAAAACACGTTGACGGAGGATGCTAAGAAGAGAAAAGGAGAGAGCAAGAAGCTGCTGAAAGACAGACACCGAGCTGGGCTGACTGCTGTTGGATATTTACTAAATCTGCTTCAAATGACCGTCAGGGGAGCAATTTACCAATTTACCGAGCCATTTACTCGACAGATGTAAACGAGCCGTAGTTTATCAGATTTATCAGCATGGAGTTAGCCGTCTGTAGCTGCTCCGCAAGCTAGAAGCTCAGAATAACGTCTATCCAGCTGTTGGCGTTGAGTAGCATTGTGGGTAATGTAGGCACCGGAGTGTGATAACTTTCTGTCGTTATGCTAAATGCTGCATCGTACCCATGCCGGTCCCTGCAGACGCGATTTCTCTGGAGAAGACTTCAAGAGCTTTCTTCTGTTTGTGGTGGACGGCCATCCAGAGGACTGCCTCTCTGGAGTCCTGAACACACACACACACACACACACACCAGATGATAAATTATATACAGTATATATATATATCCATGTGGTGTAAGTGTACACTCTGTTCTGTTTAACTCAGGAGGAGGAGGGAGAGGTGAAGAGACGTGGAGAGAAATGTTAAAACGAAGAGAAACAAAGAGCTGTGTGAGAGGTTCGAGGCGTGAAACAGGATTAACTCCGACCTCGACCCGGTTCTGTTAGGAGGGAGAGTTTGTGTCAAACAGGGAGGCGTGACACAAGATTAAGTCTGACCCTGACCTGAGGACGGAGGATTACTGTGGTCAGAACTGTTTTATCAAACTCATCTTTAACTTTTGTTGGGTCGTCTTCGCCGTCTTCGTCGTTTCGAGTACGTAAACAGAAATGATACAACGCTGAGCTCCATGATGTGCAGCGTGTTTTGGTGAGAAGTTTATTGACAGCGAGCTGCTCATGTTCAAGTGCTAGTGTTGTGCGACTGGATCAATATATCGACTATCGCTGACTGGCTGAGCCCGCTCTGCGGTTGGTGGCAGAGCTTTGTTTTAGAGTGAGTTAACGAGGTGATGAAGTTCAACACGAGAGACAAACTTCAGTCAGAAGGTGTACGGTTATATTTAAGGCGTGACGCCACAGATGTTAGAAATGTAACTACGTGAGCGGTGGATGATTGGCATTAAAGCGTCTGAAATGTGTCCGTTAGAAGACAGAGGAGAGAGTTGGTGTGTGGTGTCGTATTTGTTGAGTTTGCCTGTTACCGTTTTGCGAGCGTTGGCGCCGTACGTGTCCTCGGCTCCGAGGACCTGGATGTTGACGGAGCTGAAGTCGTCCAGCTCTAACTGCTTAAAGATACGCTTCGACCTGCAAACACAAAGGCGGGAAGAAGAAAGCTTAGAGGACACGTCCATCCACACACAGGAAGTCTTTCCTCGTTCACACACCGTTTGATGATGCTGTCGGCGGTCCGCCGAGCCTTGTCTGCTGCTCTCAGACCTCCGACCGGACAAACTGCCGTCGCCCTGAAACCGTCCATGTAGGTGGCACACACCTGGAGAGGAAGAACATATTCAAGAAGCCGATTCATGCGAGTCCGAACTGAAATGATGACTGTTGTTCACCTTGTAGTCGTGCGACGGAGTGAAGCCTTTAGCCCCCGTCACTCTGACAGCGCCTCCGTCTGCACCTGAAACACACACACAGTTTGAAGTTTCTCGACTGACGACGCCGCGTCAAACAGTACAGACAGGAAGTCAGAGAATCTGGTCAGTTTTCAAAATAAAACAACTACTGAACTACGCAGACACTAACTCATGATAGAAGAACATAAACCAAGAAGTCTGGCAGGAAAAACATCACATCACGGCCGTGCCTGGTTAAATTACGGGTTTATACTTGTGCTGTAATATATTTCCAATAAGTAAAGGTACAGAAGGGGAGTGCTGTCAGTGCTACAATGTACATAATCCCACTTGGTGGGAACCACAAATAAAGAACATGAAGAAACAAAATGTTAAATATTAGTTTGAATTTTCAGTTATCGAAGAAGTTAGGTCTCATTTTTAATGTTTGTGAACAAAAAAAACATAAATGAGTAAAATAAAAAAAGTAAATGACAGGACTGTTTTTACTGTGACGCAGGCTTCAAATGTTCACCGAGCACTGATGAAGCAAACACAACTGCGGTTCTACTTTTCAGGCTTTTATGTGCCTGAACGTGCTCACTGTCAAGGATCAAACTGGGACAACATGGAGGAAGTAACCCTGCAACTGCCACATGACCCTGCTGTCCTTAAAGATACAAAGAGGAAGTCTCTGACTCTGTGTCCTCAAACCATCACGCTGCACTCAGCTCACCCTTGCTTGAACCGGACAACAGACCCGCCGTCACCGGTTCATCCTCAGTTCGCGTTCCCGGCACCACAGTGTTAAAAAATAAACTCCTGCAGGAGGTCACAGAGTGGTCAGGAGAGGCTGAAGAGTTCAACTGAAGCTCAATTAGACTGAAATATTTACATGTCCAACAACAGCAGCAGCTGAAAGTTCACGTCCCTCCTCTGAAGCCGACTTTCTGCTCCAGTGTTGATCCAGAACTCCCACACTGTGAAACCCAGTCAGACAAAATCTCAGCGCTCATGTGAGGCTGAATTATCTGTGACTGTGTTTTGTAATTTTCTTGTTGCTGCTACCTACCGGGCTGGACTTGAGGTGACCGTCCTTACAGAGCTGATGTAGGTCATCATATACTTGAATCTGAGCTGGCCGGGTCGTGCTGCGGTCATGTAAGAGTTGGAGGTTGTAAAATATTTGGTTTGTATGTATACATAACAGCCGGAGAGTGAATAATGAGCGTGAGCAGCGTGCCAAAAGTCTGGCGGTGTCGATGCCTCCCACCACCTCGACCAGCTGAAGCTCAGAACAAACCAAAAAAACACTGAATTAATTACCATATGGAGTTTGTTATCAGCGAGGAAGAGTTCAGCGAAGGATCGGGGGAAGTTCATGTGAGCGTTAGACGTTTGAGCAGAGCTCTAGACGGGTTCAAAGCGGGTTACGGGTTCATGTTTACTTTTAAAAAATGGAAAATAAAACAGAAATAACTGATTAAGAGTTTATTGGAGGTTCAGAGGAGGGTGGAGAGTTCAGTGAGGGGTCGGCTTTGTTTAAGGTTTCCTGAGGAGTGTTTAGAAACAGTCAACAGTTCAGCCGGTGGTCGCATCCTCAGCGCTGACTCTGTGGATGTGTGTGCAGTACCTGCTACCTCCTTGATGACCACCTGGCTGAAGTCGCAGATGACGTCGGGCAGCAGGTACCGCCGCGGGTCATCGATCTCGTACACCAGCTGCTCCGCCACCGTGCCGAAGGAGACAAGGCCGCCGGTTTTGGGCGGCTTGGAGAGAACGAAGGAGCCGTCGCTGGAACACTCGACCACCGGGAAACCCATGTTGTCCCTGAGAGCCAAACAAAGAAGATGACTGGTCACCTCTGGACATCACGGACTACCTTCTTCTGACTACCTCGCACTTAGCGTGAGCTAAAAAACTGGCCCACTGGTTTTAAAGCCTCAAGTTTGGCATCGTGGCTGCTTCCATCCTGGTTTGTTGGAGCCAGAAGTGACCATATTTGGACGAGAGCGTGGTCAGAAACTTTTGGTGTGTCGAGCTGGACGGACACTCTGAAGCTGCTTTATCATCTACATCACTCTAAATGAAATATAATTTAGTAAATGAACATCAGGCGGTGTGGAAGAAGACTTCACACTACAGACTGAGTCCATGAACTCACGAGGAAACTGTCACTGAGGTCATAAGACTAAAGAAGTCGTCTCATTTCTCCATGAGACTGGGTGAAGCTGCCCCCTGCTGGACTGGAGGGCTGCAGCTTTAAGCTGAACTATCAGTGAACGCCCTTCATGTTCAGTGTCGTGTCTCACCAGTCGGGAACTTTGTGCCAGTCTGTAAAGATTCCACCTGTACTCTGAGCGCCACACTCGATCAGGTGACCTGCAAGGCTAACACACACACACACATGCATAAATTACACTTGTTTTTTTAGCATTTGTTCAAATGCTCTGTGTGTGTGTGTGTTCATGTGTTACCTCCCAGCTGCCAGCAGGTCATAGTCGGTCTTCTCCCAGCCGAACTGCAACAACAGCAAAAAGATTTGAACAAACATGGCTGCAGACCTGGAATCTGTTCCGATCACGTAAAAACAAAGTTTCGGTTGTTCCTTGTGATGATGATGATGTGTGGTTACAGTTTGCGTTGTTTATTTGTTTGGATCACACTTGTAGGTCACCTTTACTTCTGGTGATTGGCACTTGGCGGCTGCTTTCCATTTAGTTTAAATGGAAAGCAGCCGCCACTGGCTTGATCGATAAATATAATCGGGTGTCATCTGCATAATGTTGCACGTTAATGGAGTGATTCCTAATAATGTTCCCTAAATGTTCAGCATGCATAAGCTGAATAGAAGTGGTCCGAGCACAGAACCTTGTGGAACTCAGTGGCAGACTTTGGTATGCATGGAGGATTCATCACTAACGTGAACAAAGACTTCACTTTAGATCCTCACTTTAGGGATGTTGACCACTGGAGCAGGTCGTCGGATGACTCAAAGTCCTGGAAAGTTCTTATTGTTTGCCAGGAACAGATCTATTTCAGGCCAAGACAAGCAGGCTGGAATGTTCCACTATAAAATAAACCTTTAATCCTCAAACTATTTTGCCTCTGCACCGTTTGGTCTGCTTTAAACGGACCAGAGTTGGTTTCCTTGGATAGCCCGGTTCGTTTGGGCCTGTGGGTCTCGGTCCGCTTGCAAGTGAACCCTGGTGCAGTTCGCTTACAGTTGAGAAAGCAGACGAACTCTCCAGCAAACCAAAGATCAGAAAAGCTAATCGATGAGTCGTTTCTGGCGTGAAAGTGAAGGTGTCCCGGACTATCCTGATGTGAAAGCCAGTCTGGTAGCGTATCACATTTTTGTTTCATGATATTGATATTTGATATTTTTTGTACTTGTTACCTGGAATTCTTGACAGTTACGGTTTCCTGGTTAATCGCCTCTTGCGTTTGGTCACCTGAATAATAAAACTCCACCCATCATGCAACATCTCGCTCACTCTACACATCAAACTCATGCATGTACACACCCTCCACTGACTTCACCACACGTTTTTTATATTAATTATTAGATTTTCATATTAAACATACCGTGTGCATGAGCGGCCCCAGAGCCACGGCACTGTCCACACAGCGTCCAGTCACCACGATGTCCGCCCCGAGGTCCAGACAGCGACGGATAGGCTGAGCCCTGATCGAGAGAGAGAGAGAGAGGTTTGATATTACGGAGTGACACGAAAGACTTCATGAGTTTAACTGTGTGAGCGTGTTCGTACCCGAGGTAAGCGTTCATACTGTGCAGAGTCTGAGGTAACTGTTGTCTGCCGCCGTCCGCCATCTTTACATCAGACAGACTTTTTCTCTGAGAGGACACAAGGAGAGGAAACAAGGAGAGGACACAAGGAGAGGACACAAGGAGAGGAGAAGAGTCAGTGTGTCTGCTTGAAGATGATGATGTAATGCTGTTGCTACGGACACCTTACATGGGGCATGAGGTCATCTCCGGTCACCACGGCGACCTTGAGGTCCAGGCCAGCCTTTTTAATGACTTCCTGTATGGCCTCGGCGCAGGCCAGAGGGTTCACGCCTCCGGCATTACTGACCACACGGATACCTGCCCACGTTCAGCACAGCACACCTGTCAGTCTGCGGTTACCATGGCAACAACGAAAGAACCAATGACGTTCAGTTCTGGGGCAGGGGCGGGGGTCCGGACAGTTTTCGACTCACCTTTCCGCTGGATGTCGTTAATGAACGGAGCGAGAGCGACCTGGACGAAGTCCGGAGTGTAACCCAGATTCTACAAGACAACACACGCTAATGTTAGCCACATGCTTACCAGCTAGCTAAGTAATACACAACTATCACTAGCTGGCTAGCTAATGCTATCTCACAAGCTAGCTGTCATTTGACCTTTGTGCCTAGCGACATGAAGACGTAAAGACGTGAGACTCACGGGCATCTTGGCTTTGGCAGCGGTGAGCAGAGACATGGTGATCTCACTGAGGTAGTCAAACACCAGGAAGTCCAGCTTCCCACTGTAGATCAGCTGAGGCACTGAAAACACACACACACACACACACACACACACACACACACACACACACCAGTCTCAATCCTGATACTTTTAGTACCCTGTTAGCTTGATTTAGCTTCTCTTAACTTGTTAGCTTGTTTTAGCTCGTGTTAGCTTGTTTTAGCTTGTTGTTATATTAGTAAGTTGTTAGCTTAGCACAGTTGTCTTGAACGGGGAAATTAGCTACAGACACCAAAACTGATTTAACGTGTCTTAACTCTTAACTTAGCTTGTTGTTAGCTTGTTTTAGCTGGCTGGTAAGTCTCCATAAGTCCCCATGTTCAAAACTTCACAGCAGAAATAAACATGTTTACAGCCTGGTACAAAAAACAGTTTCTATATATCTCTATAGCTAATTTCCCCGTTCATGACAACTGTACTGTGCTAACAACAAGCTAACAAAAATCAAGTACTAAAATATATAAGCAATATAAATATATGTACAATATGTTTTTAGGAGGGATGTTGTTTATTTCTGCTGTGAAGTTGGACATTTGAACATGGGGACTTATGGAGACTGACTCACTTCTGGAGCCAGCTTCAAGTGGACGTTAGAGGAACTGCAAGTTTGTGACGCTTCACACTGACGTGTGCTGAACTCTTCAGCGAGTTTTCAAATTTGATCAATAATTATTAATTAGCATGATGATGCTAACTGCTAGCTGTCTGTACCTGAGGTGGCTGTGTCCCCCCAGAACCCGGAAGCACAGCCGATCCGGACCGGTTTCGTCCTGGCGGAACTTGTGTAACACCTGGAGCCGGTTCTGGTTCTGGTTCTGTTGTTTTCATGTGAGAGGACGTTAGCTTTAGCCGCCGAGCTAACCAGTGCAGCCCTGAAGTTGACGCAGCTCTCTGAGCGTCTGTCGCGCGACAACCGCCTGAAGGCGGGAGGCGCGCGACGCAGTAAGTAATTATAATGAGACATGATTAAAATTTAATTAATCATCGATGTCTGATTGAAATAAAGCGAAGAAGAAGAAGGAGAAGAAGAAGAAGGAGACAAGGATGAATCCACACTGACAAGTTCAAGGTACACCGGTCCGTCCATAAAAACAGTCCGACCGGAAACACGTCACGGAACCTTTCCGTCCGACTCTGTCACGAGCTCAGTGTCTGTGTCAATCAACACATTTTATTAATTATTAAAATAAAACTATTGTAATCATTTAAATCAGCACCGTGTAACGTTTAATTTGTTCATTTTAATGTTACACTGACTGTGATCAGGTCTCTGTCACTCATACCAGTTCCTCAAACGTCCACGTGAGGCTGGCTCCAGAAGTGTGAACCTGTGCTAACATATAAAACACAACACGTCACCTGTATTAGATAAAACGCCTCAGAGCTGAGCGGTCATGAGGTTTTCTGCCATTCAAAATAACTTCACGGGTCACTTCTGTCCAGCGTGCGTCATGCAGGTGGCAGAACTTTCATGCAAAACATCCGTGTGCTGCACTAATGTACAGTTTTGAATACCACATAATAGATATTAAATGAGTGTGTGCATTGTGAATACAGGTGTGTGTGTGTGTGTGTGTGTGTGTGTGTGTGTGGTCTAATATTATTGCAACGCTGGTTTGCATTGAAGCAATCTGTCCATGGAGATCTGTGAGGACGCAGGTGAGGGACAGCTTTGAATTGTTAACGTGTCGGCTTACATCAGGACTGACGGCGTGGATGATTGTGTATTGTGTTGTTCTTCTGTCAGTCAAATGAAGACAAATGTTCACCAAGATTTAAAGAAGTTAACAAGGCAGGAGGCTCTGCGGCTGACTGGATATGAAACCTGGGTAAAAGTCTGGTGAAGTTTCATGGTGATATCTTTGAGTTCACTTCTGAATTTTCATGATGTTTCAGTTTGTTTTCTGTATTTGCTGATGAGACATGATGCTGATGTTTGTGTTCAGCGAGGATGAACTCCTCGAACAGCACCTCCTCTCAGTACTCCTCTGAGGAGACTCACTGGAACCCGTGTCCCTCCTCTACATACGGAGTCAAGGTATTTTTCATCGTGGAGGCCATGAACTTCCTGGTAAGTTGGCCGGTTATCAGCAGGTTGATGGTAAAATCATCAGTTTTGTTGTTTGCAGTGTCTCGTCCTAAAATAAAAATTGTTGATAGCAAAAGACGAAACTAAAACTCGTGCTGAAATTTTAACCTGTAGTTCGGCCTGCCGGTGAACGCCTGGACGGTCTGGTCGGTCGCCTGCAGCTCTCACTCCGTCCAAGCCTCTAAGGTAAACCCACCAGGGAAGTCAGGTGGGAACCGTTCTGATGAATCATTCCTTCATCCAAACACCACACCGTAAGCTCAGTGTACAGTACTCATGTAAGCTCTCTTCTTTAAATTCGCTGGATTTACCGCCTCCAACTGAAGCCATGGTTCTCTGCCAGAATAACGGAGGATTCCTCCTTTCGGCTTGGGAGTCGACCAAGTGAAGGAGTTCAAGTATCTTGGGGTCTTGTTTAGGAGTGACAGTGCAGTCGAGCTGGAAAACGTTGCTGGAGATTCATGGACATCTGGACTATCTTGCTTAGCCAGCTGCTAACCCGACCCAAGCCCACATGACAGCAGCCTCCAAAAGAGAGGCGTTCAGGAGGCATCCTGATCAGATGCCCAAACCACCTCAGCTCCTGATGTCCGAGCTCCTCACCCTATCTCTAAGGCTGAGCCTAGAGGAAGCTCATCTCACTCGCTTGGATCTGCGATCTCATTCTTTCGGTCACTACCCAAAGGTCACAACCAGAGGTGAGGCCTGGAACGTACGTCGAGGGCTTTGCCTTCTGGCTCAGTTCCCTCAGAACCACAACGGTCCGCCGGTGCATCCCATCACCCGTGAACAAGACCCTGAGATACTTGAACTCAGCAATGATGATGCGATGCTCTAGTTTAAAAGGTCTTGTCTTGTCTGTGATGATCTGTTGTAGGTCTTTACTCTGAACTTGGCGTTGCTGGAGTGTGCGTACATCTTCCTTTCTTTCCTGCGTCCGCTCAATTATTACATCGTCAGAAGTGCCTTTTTGTTTACGTTCAACCTCTTCTTCTACGGTCTGCTCAGCGCAGGTGAACTCCGTCCTCTGTCACAATTCCTTACAAAGTGAATTCAGCTTGACTTTTGATGGATGCATTGATGGATTGGCTGGTGTTTCCCCTTCACAGGTCGGCCTCTGTTTCAGGCATGTATTTGTCTGGAGAGATACCTGGGAGTGGTTCATCCTGTCGTATACCTGAGGTCTGAGATACAGCAAACATTCAGTGATTACATAAGAGGGTTACCACTTATCAAACTGTGACTAAACATTTAAACTACCTCCATCTGTCTCCAGGTATAACTCAGTGCGGACTCGTCTCCGTGCTCTCCCTCTGGTTTGGGGTTTGACTTTGTTCTTCTGTGTTTGTAACATCTTGAAGTTTGTGTTCGCTTTCCCGATCCTCTTCCTGAACCTGCTGCTGCTGCAGGGTTTCTGCTGCGTCCGCATCCTGCAGGTCAGTCTGCTGCTGCTGCTGCACATACTGTACGTCTCTAACATGTTTTTAATGAAATAAATGAATTTTAAAAACACATTATTACAACATTTGAATGAAAAACGTGATGTGTAGTCACGTTCACATGCATAGCTCGTAGCTAAATTAGCTCTGCATCTTGAACTGGTTCCGTTCAGCCTCCTGTGTGGACTGTACGTGGCTGAATAGCATCGGCCTGCACTGCTGTGTTTTAAATGGCGGCGCTTGGAGAGCTGAGGTGGACAGTGGAGTGATTCACATGTATTATTGTGGTTCTAGTATTGTATCATTGTTGCTGTTGTCCTCTTCCTTAGGTTTTACTTCAGCCAGGTCCAAGTGACGGCACCAAAGAGCAACTTGATCCAGTCAAGAAAACGGCCTTTATTACAGTTCTGGTCATCCAGGTAGATCTGCTGCTCCCTCATCACCTGGTTAAATATAATGTATAGTACACGTCCCTTTCAACACAGACCACCAGTTTTCAGGAGGTGAAGAGACTGAAGGTGTGTTTCTGTGCAGGTAATGATGGTGTTGAACTACCTGCCCACGGTGCTGGCGGTGCCACTGCGAGGTCGGATGTCCCAGCATGGTTATCAGTGCCAGCTGCTTCCTGCCACTCTGTCTTTCTCTGTATTCGGCAGCTTCGTCCAGCCCCTCATGTACCTGATGAGGAGGGGAAAGTGACCCAACAGGACCAAGAGTTACCCTCATGACTGCGGTAAGCACCTACATCCTTTACCAGGACCAAGAGTCTGTGATGAACTCTGTGATGGTGTCTGTTGAAATATTAGAAACACCAAAGAAAGGAAAATGACAAAGCATTATTACTGTTGTGATGTTTTTTCAAACACAGCTGTGTGGAAAATTAAAATGTATAATGCTAACTTCAGTGGTTGGATGCAAACAACCTGCTCATTTCCCTCCCATGCTGACAAAAACAACACAAAGACCAACAGTAAATCATTAAGAGGACATCTGTTCACAGAAGACACGTAAATAAATGTTGGTCGCTCAGTTTAAAGGATTTAAGGTTTAGTAACGTTTAGATTCAGGAAAAGACTGATGTGAAGTCCACTTTGGGTGAGTCAGCCAAGTTTTGGTGTATTCATTGTGCAGAATACAGTATCTAACTTGCTTCTCTGATGTTTTAACAGAAATAGTCTCTTCCTATTTAACACTATTCATAAATACTGACAACATTTTGAGAAACTTGACACGATTTCCTCATTATGTTTATAAAAAAACGTGATTCAGTCGCATTACGTGTCCTGTTCAAAACACATTTGTTGTTGCAAATTCATTCAACTTTGACAGAATTTAATCCAAAACCTGGAACTGCTAATTGACCTCCGTATGAACTCTCGAAACTACTCGAAAAGTGCCGGTACTTGGCCTCCTTTCTGTAGAACTGATTTTTAATTTTTATGACTCCGATGTAGGCATGACTCATGACTGCAGCCAGACTGCATGGTGATTTAGGGGTAACCTGGTACCAAAACTTGACTTGTGAAGTCTTTGTATCTTCTCCTCTTCAGGCTTTCAATCATCAAACATGCAAGTCAACTCCTCCTCTGACGTCTCCCTGCTATCCCCTCGCGTCTGCCTTACAAACTCCTCTCTCTATCCTCACTTCTTAACATGCTATGAATCCACGAGTGGCATCGTAAACTTTGCTGCCTTCACCTTCAGCACCTTCCTCCTTCTCCCCCTCTACGTCCTCGTCCTCTGGATTGGTTTCCGGCAGTGGAGGCATCAGCGCTCTGCAGGATCAGCAAACCATTCTGATATCTTCATCTACCACATGGTCACCGTAGAGATGATCGGTATTTGGGGAAATTTCTTCACACTTTATGGCCTCCACATGTGTAATCTCAGCTTTCTGATGGTTGGGTATTATTTTCTTTTCCTTACTTACCCTGGACAGACTTTGTTTCACTGCCTGGCTTGTGTGGAGCGTTACCTGGCTGTTGTTCACCCCATCACCTACCTGGCACTGAGAAAAGGAGGTGGTGTAAATATCAGAAACATCAGCAGTGGTTGTGTTTGGCTGCTGTCCTTTGGTTTGATGGGTTTAACAGCTTTGTACTTCCCTGATTTCCCCAACATTCTGTTTTTCTTCTTACTTGCCATCACCTTAACTATTATCTATTTCTGCAGCCTTTCAGTCCTCTGTGTCCTGTGGCGCCTCGGGCTGGGGAAAGTAGGTGGGCAGAGGGGACAGGTTGACCAATCAAAGCTGAGGGCTCTCTATACCATCTTGGCCATATTGGGAGCACTGAAGTTCAGGATGGGTGGGCTACTGATTTTAAATATCATTTTCAACTACAAGGCAGGAATTGGAAGAAATGAATGTGTGGCTCTATCGACTGGCCTGTGGCTGTGTCTGCCGAGCAGCCTGGTTCTACCACTGCTGTTCATATACCGGGCAGGAATACTAGCATGTTCTTGTCGTAACTTGAATCTGAGTTAAAACTCACAAGAACTCAATCACATGACAGATAAACACATAAACACATTGGCCAGAATAGGTGAGAACATTTAGTAGGTTATTGCTTGGGTATTTTAGTTTTTTGCTCAGGCTTTGTAGATAGTATTACTGGGTTGTTAATAGGATGTTGTGGGCGATCACTGGGATGTTTGAGTAGATCAGACAGCTGCTAAGCTGTTGTTAGGTGGGTGATACTGTTGTGGAGAACTTTATTCATCAATGGACAGAAAGTTTACAGGAGTCCAAGAGGCCGATGGTCTACAAACAAGGAAATATGTTGGTGTTTCGACATTGTTATCTGACTTTGTAGAGCTTCTACGTTTTAGCTGTACATGAAAACTTCCTAAATTACCTCAGAAATTTCTATATTGCAATTCTGTTGTTACATATTGCCCATCACCCATATACCATTATATTATATGATATGTGTAGGTCTAGTTGCTATGGTGTTTTGTTTTGTTTTGTTTTTTATTTTGGTGTTGTTCAGTGGTGCATACAGTGTTCTGGTTAATTATTTTGTTGTTGAAGTGGCTGTAAGCTCAAGTCATAATATATCTGTAACAAGACTGCAAGAGAAGCTCACACATCATCTGTAACTGAAGCCAAAGCAACATCAATGCTGTACTATACTATACAGTAACTCGTATAATTCGTCCACTCAACTGATGGAAATATACTGTTGCTCAGGAAATTTTGAACTCTTCCTACTCAGTGTCTTGATTGATGCTTAATTTGCAAGAAAGTTCGAAGTGCAAAGCTCAAGTGAAGCCAATCTAATGCCAATCTGGACAGAAGTTGACATCTCGCTCTGGATCAAAAGCAAAGGACTGTCACCTCCACACATAAAGCCTGTAAATGGAAAGTTTCCCCTGTCTAAGATGACACAAATCAGATTTACCTGGGTGGCCACCGGTTGTTATGTAAAATGCAAATCTGTTTACTTTCCACATGTTCTAGACACTCCTTTATCATCTGTTGTGTTCTGACGGGTACACAGTGTGTGGCAGTCTGTGGAAAACAGGAGAAGGACACATCTTCACCAGTCTGGAGAATACAGCTGAAAAGGTCTGTCTCAAATACCTTTTATATTTATTTCTACTATTATACATACATTATCACTACATTATTATTATTACTAGTGAGTTTATATACTATTAAATTATACTTATAATAGTCAGTGAGTCAAAAAGCTGGTCTGAGGTCAGACACAGAAACGGCATAGAGAATCCAGTCAATTTTCAAAATGTATAATTTAATTTAAATCTGGCAGGAAAAATGTGTCTTGGGGGTATAAAGCCATGTGGAGAACAGACTAAAACAGCATCACAGATCCATACTCCTGTTATAGGATAAAACTTTGAATGAAGTTGGTGCATAGGCAAATTAATTTCCAAATTCATCAAAATTAAGGCATTCAAAAGCTACGTCAGGTCTGGACCACTCCGATTTTATGGGTGGCAAAGAGGAAATTCAAAGAATCCCTTAAATCCTTCATACGACTCTTTAAGAACACATCTGTTTGTATGTTTGGTTCTTGCATGGCGCAGGGAAACAAGACCATCATCACCGTAAGTGTTAACTTGATGTTGCAATTTTTGAAGCATGTTAAATTGTTCCATATTTTGCCGCTCTCTTTTTATCTTTTCCACAGGCCATGTCCGTGATGTCTTCATCCACCCTCAATGTTACCCATGTCTTTCCCTTACCCCTTTCATTCTATGATGAATGCATGCAATACACAGCCAGCATGGTCATGTATACCATGTACACCATCGCCAACATCATCCTTCTCCCTCTGTATATCCTCGTCCTCTACATGGGTTTTCAACGATGGAGGCATCAGCACTCAACGAGCCACTCCGACTTCTTCACCTTCCACCTCATCACTTTGGAAATTGTGTGTCTCTTTGGATCCATCGTCACATGCTTGGGCTTTTACATCTTTAGTATGACATTGTTAACATTGGGGATGTTTGTATTCAGCATCACATTCCCTGGACAGACTCTGTTTCACTGCCTGACTTGTGTTGATCGCTACCTGGCTGTCGTTCACCCCGTCACCTACATGCAGCTACGAGAAACAGGCGGGGCCAGGGTTAGAAACATCAGCATTGCTTGTGCTTGGCTGCTGTGCTTTGGATGGGTTGGGTTAAAAGGATTGTACTTCCCTGATGTTCCTGTCATCTTTCTGCTCTCCATGTTGGGTATCTCAGTAATTATCATATTGCTCTGCTGCCTTTCTGTTCTCTGTGTTCTGACTCGTTCAGGGCCGGGGGACGTGGGTGGGAACAAAGAACGGGTTGACCAATCAAAGCAGAGAGCTTTCCACATCATCTGTGCTATAATGGTGACGCTGCTGTTGAGGTTTTTTGGGCTTCTTGTTGGTTTTGGCTTGTCCTATGTGCCGTCGTTTCGTAGAGAACATGTGTGTGCGCTGATGGACATTGGAATCTTTTTGACTCTGCCCAGCAGTCTGGTTCTGCCTCTCTTGTTCCTACACAAGACAGGCAAACTGGCATTTTGTAGGCTGAGCACTTAATCAGGATAAGAAGTCAAGAATATCGTGAGTGAAACAGGAACTTCCAAGTTCTTTTCCAAAAGTGAGAAACTAGCAAGACTTTGCTAACAGCCAAACATCAGCCAGGTCACCAGCAGCAGACACAGCAGCAGCTAATATTACTGACTAGTCCAACAGCAGTCAGCCCAGCTCGGCCCGGCTCCACTCCCCGTCAGCATTCCCCACAGGTCTGAAAACCTCTTCTTCTTCTTCTTCTTCTTCTTCTTCTTCTTCTTCTTCTTCTTTGAGCTCACACTCCGGGCAGCCCGACTAACTATGTGGCTAGTTTAGATTATATGTAGAAGTCAAAGTGGTAGTTGCTGTTCATAAAAGTAAAAACAAACACTAAGAAAATGTATTTAAATTACTGTATTTGAGATCCTATATATTGTATATAAAAGTTTGTATATTATATTTGAGATTCTATATGTTGTGTTTGTGATTCTATATGTTGTGTTTGTGATTCTATATATTGTGTTTGTGATTCTATATGTTGTGTTTGTGATTCTATATATTGTATTTGAGGTTCTATATGTTGTGTTTGTGATTCTATATATTGTGTTTGTGATTCTATATATTATATTTGAGGTTCTATATGTTGTGTTTGTGATTCCATATGTTGTGTTTGTGATTCTATATATTATATTTGAGGTTCTATATGTTGTGTTTGTGATTCTATATATTGTATTTGTGATTCCATATGTTGTGTTTGTGATTCCCTATATTATATTTGAGGTTCTATGTATTAATTCTTTACTTGGGTTGCTGTATATCATAGTTTGGTGGCTGTATGTTTATATTTACATTGTTATATTTTGTCCTTGTGGTCGTCACTGTCAGAACAGTCAACTCGTCTCTTCATTCATCAAACTTTCGGCTGTTTTTACATTTAAATTAGTAAATTTAGTTCCCATAAACTTGTCATATACTATATGTAAAACTGAGTTGATGTATGTAAAATATTCAGCAATAGTTCTTGATAATAAAAACACTGCAGGATCTCTCATGGCCCTTTTCTTTGCTTCATCCTCACATCAGTATCTTGTTATATCTGTACACCTCACCTCTGTTCACTGTCACTCAGTTATCACAGACATGATATGTTGATGAAGGGAGGTGGTTCTGGTACTGATCCTGCACTCTGAGTATTTCCCTGCAGAACGTGGAAACTGACCACATCTAAAGGGGTGATCGGAACATGCAAAGAATCCACAGTCATGTTTATTATCCTCCTATGCAAATATAAGCACTCATTAATAATCTGGCTGACAGTTGCACACAGCTGTCTGAAAATAGTACGCACATGATCAGCTTATAAAATGCAATTCATAATTCAGACATAATAGAGACAGACTGTTGTCTCTGAGTTACTGTAGTACTGCAGTTCAACATGATGGGCTCTGTAGAAGAGGATCTTATACACAAATGATAAACACAGGACATGAAATATTTGGTTTATTTTCAAACATATGTGAAAGAGTTACACAGAGCTAATACACACAAAGCTAATACAAATAGAAAACAAGAATATAAAAGTATACCATCAAAATTTCAATTTCAATCATCGCTAGCTACAGTTGTGAGTCAGGAGTGTTGGTGTCTGCACGACTGTTCCACTCAGACATAAATATGATTTTGAGTTATGCTTTTCTTTTTTAAAAGCTAGTTTGATTAAACTAAAGTTCAATCAGATCATTTACATGCTCTAACTCCATTCTCAGGCTGACGCAGTGCTGCGTTCACAGCCTGGTAGTTTTCCTGTTCGGTGTAGAAACAGCAGCGGTAACACCAGACTGCTGGGCAGAGAGAACCAGGCTATAGACCACGTCACTACACAATCATAAATGAATTTACTTAAAGTATACATTGCAGCGTTAAGCAGAGTGCTAAACAACCTCAACAACAGAACCCCCATTATTACTAAGATGGTGTAGAAAGCCCTCTGCTTTGATTGGTCGACCTGCCTCCTGTTCCCGCCCACTTCCCCTGGCCCTGGACGAATCAGAACGCAAAGAACAGAAAGGCTGAAGAAAGAGACGGCAAAAGAGGAGAAGATTAAGACTGAGATGCAATAGACCATGTAAATCATTTCACTGAGCACTGTTAAACCCATTGATCCGAAGCAACCCAACCAAACACACCCAATGGTGATATTTCTAATCCTGACCCCGCCCGCCTGTCTCAGCCTCAGGTAGGTGACCGGGTGAACGACAGCCAGGTAACGATCCACACAGGTGAGGAGGTGAAACTGAGTCTGTCCAGGTGAGCTCCTTGAAGTAGAGAATTGCAGCCCGTATAATATTTCCCTGCCGTTGATTAGTATAGATGCCATAACAGTAGAAAGAAGACCCCAAGATACTGATCAGCTCCAGGACGACCATGTGAAAGGTGAAGACGTCTGAGTGGCTGGTTATCAGTGCCATGGCAACAGAGCGCTGTTTCCTCCATCGTTGGTAGCCCGATAGGGCCGAGGAGTGAAGAAGCGGCAGGAGGAGGATGTGAGCGATGAAGAGGGAGCCCGTGAAAGGTGTAAATGCACTTTCAAGCTATCATGTGATTGATGGGAGCTGCTGGGTTGGTGGAGGTTGACTGACATGTTTATTTGTTTGGATGACTGGATGGACAGATGAAGAAAAGACAAGGACAGCATTAACATGAGATACAAGGAAAATACATAACACATTGAGCTTGAACAAGCGCATGTTCAAAACACCTGCATCACTCACTCTAACACACATAAATCCAAAAGAAAAGAAAGACCACCAAAACATTTTATATACTAATTGTGATATTACATACGATGTGACACTAGACAAAGGTTTTATGTGCTTTGAGATAAATATTATTAAAGGTGTTACATGGTGCCAGTTAAAAATTTGTCCCACCTTGTCAGCAGCGTTCATGGTCGTCCTTCTTCTGCCTCCAGAGTCAATGACTGCTGTTCACTGGCTCCTATTCAAACAAACAGAAGTAAATTTGTCTGTGGGTTGCAGTGATGGTCACGTGTTGGGCGACCCGTGGAAACAGAGCCATTTTGCATCTGTTAAAACAAATGTTATGACCACTATCAACTATTAATCACAGAAGGCAAATGTTCTTGGGACATTAATCTTGAAAGTACACCACTCAGAATATGGGTAAACACAGAATAGCAAATTCACTGTTTCCAAGTAAAACTGAGAATCATTTTCATACCAGCACCTACAAACATATTGTGGATATATATTTATATTATTTATACTTTTATATGAATTTTTTTTCTTGTATGACTCTTTGTTTTGCTCCAATGACACAAATTCTTTGCATGTGGCGTCGTACTTTCAATGAAGCTTTTCTGATTCTGATTCTTCAGTTTTGCCTCATTGTGGTTTTATTATTCACGTGGCTCTTTATTATTTTATTGTTAGTATGAGCGTCTTTGCATAAAAGTTTGTGGATACCACAAACAGCTGTGTCTGGAAAGTGGCTAAGATCCAGGAAGGACACCAACACACCAGGTGATTGATGAGGTGAATATTTTACTGCAGTACTTTGTTTGAATGGTGGTCTATGGGAGTGTTCACATACAGAATGCATGAAAATATCAAATATTACACATGCTAATGTCATCATACATGGTACATAAGAGTCACATGGAGATATCCTCAACATATGAAACGGATGGTCAGCTATCAAACATTTCACACTGAATATAACTTGTGAATTAGAAAATAAGAAGAAACATGTTTGTCTAATGAAGATGACTCCATGCTGACTGCAGACATTCATAAAAGCGTATCACTGGGATCTCCTCATGCAGCACTGTCAAGTAAAAATTAATTAGTCAATATTTTGGTTCATGACCAGATACCTTCTATCCTCGTATATTCCCACGGCTTGCCAGGGTTTTTTTAATGCATGTTCATTTTAATATAAAAAACTTCACAAGAAAGATAACACAATACCTGAAATGTATATATATATATATATATATATATATAACTATATTCATTTATTTTAGAACATATGAGAAAGATGAGCTAGCTGTTTGCTGAAGAGTACTACAGACAGAGCTAAGACATTAAATGCTACATCAACACAAACATAATATACAATCAAATTTAAATTCAATGATTTCTTTTTTTGTGTGTGTTTCTGTGCTGAAGCAGCACTGTTGACTTTCACTGCTTTCTTTCAAATCAGTCCATTTGAATACAACTGCTGCTATTCAAATCAGACAGTATAATGTGACCCAGAACACCTGTGTGTGTTCTCTCAGCCTCACAACATTATTAGCTGAAAGATACAATGAAGAAATATAAAACATTTGTACACAAGAGCGTGAAACTGTGTGAGAAAATCTTTCAAGCGTAGCTGCAAAGTGGGAGGGAATGTGCCATGTGACATTTTTTCTAAAATAAAACAAAGTACGTATATAGTTTCATGTTAACACTCTGCACTTCAGGAGAGAAAATGAACAAGACTTTTACAGCTCCTCTCTTCAAGCATACTTCCACCTGCATACTTCCTTTTGTGAAGGTTGCTGGAAAATAAATCTGGTTCTCGCACAATTTTCTCAAATTTAACAGACAAAACTGAGGTTCTCCTCATGAGGACTAAATCTATTTTGGCAAAAGGTGATATATTTTCTGACTATTGAAAAAATAGATAACACACTGTTTTTTGAATCACTCCTGTTGTGTTTAAGATCCTTCATAACCAGAGCCTGAACTCCTTCATATTTACACACCTTCCCGAAGTCCCAGATCGTCTTCACCAACTTCATCAACTCATCACAGCTCTGCTTTACTCATCACACTCTTAAACTACGTCATAAAATGACCTCTTTAAACTAACATTATTCACTCTGGTGTTGTCTCTAGTAGCTGCACAAACCTGCGAGCTTTGTATGATGGAAATAACTTTTTCCAGTAATTTTCTGTTTAAATTGTATACAAAACCTTTTAAGTGCAGGATTATCTAATATATTTAAAGTATTATATTTACTTCATAAAAATTATTTCTGTGCATTTTATTACACTTATTTTATTACATTATATTATATGTATATTATATTTATATTTATATTATTTATAGTATTTTTCTGCTTTCTTAAAATTTACATATAAACTTTGTAAATAACATTAATGATCTGTAATTAAAGAAGTTCATGGTATAAATGTTTCTGCCCACATACTAACAATTTAACATTTCTTTCTTTGTAATTTTATGGTAAATCTTATTAGTGTCACTTTTTACATTACAGAATTATCTCTGTATATTTAAGAATTATACTTACTTAATACAAGTTATTTTCTTCTTTGTACAGAAAAGTACTAGATTATTTCTACAGTATTTTTCTGTTTCTTAGAAAATACTTTTCTTAAATTAAATTTTTTGCAAAATGACAATAATGATCTGTATTAAATGAATTAAGGTATAAAGTTTTGGTCCATACTAACAATTGCGTTTCTTTGTAATTTTTGAGTTAAAACTATTAGTGTCACATGACATTTTCTTTTTTTATTATATACAAAACTCTGCCATTAATGAGAATTAAACTGATTTCTCATCTTATACAGTAAATTTCTGCTTTCTTAAATGACATACAGCATAATTCAAAATGACAATAATGATTTGTACTTAAATATGTGACTGAGTGTATCAGTGTTTATGACCATACTATCAATTTTACAATTTTAGATGAATCTTATTAATTTTACATTCATGTGTACTTTTACATTCTAACTCTGGATACAATGCAAACTTTTTTCATGACATCAAACGTGATGCCTGATGAAATTCAATTAAGGTGTAGTGCAGTTTTCTCAGGCTGACCTTGGTGCTCGTTCACAGCCTGGTAGTTTTTCCTACTTTCGGTGTAGAAACAGCGCGTGGTAACACCAGACTGCTGGGCAGAGAGAACCAGGCTATAGACCACATCATTAAACAATCACGGTGGTTACTTCTGATGGACTGAATGTCACTTTGGAAATCAGGGTGCCAAAACCTCGACAACAGAACCCCCATTATTACTAGATGGTGGCCAGAAAGCCCTCTGCTTTGATTGGTCAACCTGCACTCCTGTTCCGCCCACTTCCCCTGGCCTGGACCCAGATCAGAGTGCGGGTCGAAGCTGAAGAAAGAGAGCGGCGACAGAGAGAGAAGACCAAAACAGAAAGTATAGATCATGTAAAATGTATCACTGAGCACTGTTAAACCCAGTGATCCAAGGCAAAACAACCAAACACACCCAATGCTGATATTTCTAATCCTGACCCCGCCCGCCTGTCTCAGCCTCAGGTAGGTGACCGGGTGGTGACAGCCAGGTAACGATCCACACAGGTGAGGACATGAAACAGAGTCTGTCCAGGTGAGATGAGGGAGAGTAGATGCTTGCAGCCCGTGTATTCCATCCTGGAAGATTGGTGTAGAGCTGAGACAGTAGCGGCAGCCAAGATGCCGAGCAGCTCTAGGACAACCATGTTCAAGGTGAAGACGTCCGAGTGGCTCGTCGTCGCTGCCGTGGCAACAGAGCGCTGTTTCCTCCATCGTTGGTAGCCCATGTAGAGGACGAGGATGAAGAGCGGCAGGAGGAGGATGTAGACGATGAAGAGGGCCGTGAAGGTGTAAATGCTCGTCGGTGGAGCGGCGGTGTTCGAATAGAGAAGTCAGGAGGAGTTGAGGAGGAATTGACCGACATGTCTCTTTGCATGGATTGACAGATGAAGAAAGAACAAAAAGAGAGACCAACGTCATTTTTATGCAGCAACAGCACACTTGAACATGTTCAACTTCAACTGTTCAACCTCACACATTCAAACTACAACCACCTCCGAACCCCTCACTTATCTGACCATAACTTAAAGAGCTGGAATTATGGAAACATGCTGAACGATGCAGAACTTAATATCACCAATTAAATGGCACCAAATTAAAGTCATTGTTACACAAGAACATGTTGAGTGTTAATCATAAATAACCTGTCCAACCTTGTCAACTAGCGTTCGTGATCGTCCTTCTTCTGTCTCAGTCAATGACTGCTGTTCACTGGCTCCTGATTCAAACAAACAGAAATAAATTGGTCTGGGTTTACTGATGATGGTCATGGGTCAGGCTGACCAATGGAAGCAGGAGGTGTTTTGCATGTTGTATCAAGCAAATGTACAACAACTGTGGACTATAGATCACAGAAGGCAAATGTTCTTCTGACATTCATCTTCAGAGACTTCCATGTCCATGGTGACACATCAGGAGGTGGACACAAGATATGAGGACTGAAATGCAACATATCCAAAGCATATGCATAAACATATCATAGAACAGTGAACATAATCATTATCAACAGTTTAAAGTATGAAATACCTAAAAACAAACATGATATACCCATCAGCCTTAGCTCTGTTACATGCTAATTACCAACCGTTAGCATGCTGATTTTCATTTGAATTTTACAATTTTGGGATTCTCGCTCATTTGCAAACATGCTAACATTCATCTCTATAGCATATTTAGCTTTAGCTTTAGCTTAGCACACAGGACTTGAAGCAGGTATAACCCATGCGATCTAACATCTGGTTAACATCAGTATTGCTTCTTCTACGGCACACATTTTCATAGAAAAACGACGCAAGACTTGAAATCTTTTTCCAGTTTATTTTTACAACATACATGAAAGAGCTAGATGTTCAATACAATTTATTTTCCAGATAGTTTTAGACAGACCACTTCCTGTTCTGGTTGTTGAAGTTTTTAGTTCTCAAACTTAACAGTAATAAAAACAGTTCTCACCATTGGACCACTAAATCTCATTGACTATAAGAAATGTTTCTCAGGTCAAGGTCTATGTGTCATCTAGCTATACTTCTTTGTCTTTGAAAGCACACATTGATAATTAATAATGTTATTTGTGATATAAGCTCTCACCAGTGCTGTATTCCATCCAAACACACCATTTTCATTGAGTTTTCTTGTACTAAATCTCACGGGTGTGTGTTGTCTTATAGTTGTATGCTACAGTTTTGTTTGACTTTATGATGTTGTTATATCGATGCTTCCTTCTCAGGCTGGCCTTGGTGCTTCGTTCACAGCCTGAGTAGTTTTCCATGCTCGATTGTAGAAACAGCAGAGGCAACACCAGACTGCTGGGCAGAGAACCAGGCTATAGACCATCCTTTCAAACAAACATCACTGTTGCTGAGTCATTTGCTGAATAACAAATTGCAGAAGACACCAGGAGGCTCACGAACCTCAGCATCAGAGCCTGTTATTATAAATCATAGTGTGGAAAGCCCTCTGCTTTGATAGATGCGATATAGCCTGTTTCCCGCCCACTTCCCCTGGCCTGGGCCAGATCCAGAGGCACTTAAAGAACAGAAGGCTGAAAGCAAGAGCGACAACAAGGACAAAGGAACAAGACCAAGAGAATGAAGAGGAGGTAAAAATAAACAAAGAACACTGTTAAACCCAGTGATCCAAAGCAAGCAGACCAAACACACACCAAGCTGATATTTCAATCCTGACCCGCCCGCCTGTCTCAGCCTCAGGTAGGTGACCGGGTGAGCGACAGCCAGGTAACGATCCACACAGGTGAGGAGGTGAAACAGAAGTCTGTCAAGGTGAGGTAAAGGAGAATTAAATACACCCCATATTACTACACCTAGTTCATTAGTATAGAGGCCATAACAGTAGAAAGGCCCCAAGATGCCGAGCAGCTCAGGGCGACCATGTGAGAAGGTGAAGAGCGTCTGAGTGGCTGGTTATCGAGCGCCGTGCAACAGGCGCTGTTTCCTCCATCGTTGGTAGCCGGCGTGAGGCGAGGATGAAGAAGCGGCAGGAGGATGAGCGATGAGGGACGTGAAGGTGTAAATGCACTTTTTCAAACTATCATGTGATTGATGGGAGCTGCTGGAGTTGGTGGAGGAGTTGACTGACATGTTTATTTGTTTGGATGACTGGATGGACAGATGGAGAAAGACAAGGACAGCATTAACATGAAGATACAAGAGGTACAGCATTAATATACAGCAACAGCTTCAACACTTCAGCCCCTTCACTTGTTCAAACAATGAACCCCTCACTGCTGCATTCAGACTCACTAACAGCCTAATTTCAGATAAATGCAACATCATGGCTTGACTCTCTGATGTGACACTGATATGTTAGCCTAACAAACCTTCCCCTGCCCTGTCTGATTTATTACCTCGGGCTACTCACAGCGAAACCCTGGCATGTGCTGGTGTGTCCGCTCTCCGAGGTCGGATCATCTCCGTACTTTTGGCTCGGTGGCTTGATAAAATATACTTTGATCAAGAAGTCATCTCTGTTTTTATTTGTACGGTATAAATAAAACTGAATTGATCTGAAAAGAGTTGAAACTATTTTGTGGCATGCTCATCCATAACCCAAAGCTGGACTTTGACAACCTCCGTATAAAACTTAACAATCAACAACGTTTCTCAAGTATGACTGACACCACCTTTAAGATAACATCGAATGAACCTGTGATTTTTAGATAAATGGTATGCTGAACATTTTGAAACGAATATCACCAATTAAATGGCACCAAATTAAAGTCATTGTTACACAAGAACATATTCGGTGATAATCATAGAGTAACCTGTCCAACCTTGTCAGCAGCGTTCGTGTTCGTCCTTCTTCTGTCTCCAGAGTCAATGACTGCTGTTCACTGGCTCCTGATTCAAACAAACAGAAATAAATTAGTCTGTGGGTTACTGGTGATGGTCATGGGTCAGAGCGACCAATGGAAGCAGGAGGTGTTTTGCATGTTGTATCAAGCAAATGTACAACAACTGTGGACTATAGATCACAGAAGGCAAATGTTCTTCTGACATTCATCTTCCAGAGACTTCCATGTCCATGGTGACACATCAGGAGGGTGGACACAAGATATGAGGACTGAAATATGTCAACATATCAAACTACTAGGGCCAGGTGGGAGTCTGCATTGCTCCTCCTGAATCTAAGATTCAACTATCGCCCTGAGCCTCCGTTCGAGCTGAGGCTGAGCAGTGATACCCTGAGAATTGGAGCACACCCTCTGTTACCCCTTTTTTGAAAATGGGAACCACCCCAGTCTGACACTCCACAGGTAATTCCCCTTCCTGCATGTGACAATGAAAAGACATGTAAGACAGCCCAACAATGCCTAAAGCCTTCAGCATCTCAGGGCGAATCTCATCCACACCTTGGCAGCAAGAAACACCTTCGACTGATCATATTCTTGTTTACCTCTGGAAAGCTATTAAAGGAAGTTTTTCCTTCCCACTGTTACCAAGTGCTTGCTCATGGTGGGGAATTGTTGGGTCTCTGTTAATAATACTATAAAAAGTACAGTCTAAACCTGCTCTTTATAGAAAGAGTCATTAGATTGTGATTTGGTGCTATATAAATTGAACTGAACTAGCCCAATGTGGCATTTTTAAAATTGTTCCCATAGAGGGAAATCTCTGTGGTTGAGTCCTGGTTATTTCTTGCCTGCCATCCAGGATGTGATAAAAAATAACTATGCAAACACAAACTCTGTTTGCAGCACTATTTCATTTGAATAAACTCTGCTGTGTTTGCAGGTCATTTGAATTCTAACAACAACCTGCAGGTGCTACAAGTGTGGCAACACCTTCAACATATGAATATGCAGTGATTCATGTTATATAAATAGATAAATAAATTCTCATTCCAGCCCAGAGTTTGATTTTAAGACAAACTCACAAGAACACACAAGATTAAAACCACAGGTTCCAGCAGGTATTTTTTTATTTTAAAGTTTAGCTGTTTAGCATATGAATCACGTGAAAAGAAAATTTACATGCAATACACGTCCTATATGTTTTTCTATATGCAAAAAGGTCCTACAGCTGACATGTGAGGACTACAAACTACACACAGTCAATCCAACATATGTTCCAGTGGACAGGCGTCGGAGACGAAGGAGAGGGAAGACACTCTATGCACCGCGACCAGGTCAACATCATTCAATACATTAGTTATTAGAGCCTTTGTCTAGATTCATATTTTTAAGAAATAATAAACCATTTGTGAAAAACACATTACTATTAAAATTAGTGGACCAGCAAGTTGTTGTTAAAACTACAAAACCTTTTGTCCATCACTCATTTTTTGAACGTTTGATGTTTTTTTTTTGTTGTTGTTGGTCCAGACTGAAATATCTGAACAACTACTGGATACATTGTGTCTGGCTTTAATGACACTGGTGGTGACCAAAAACTGAGCTAAAAGAGAGTAAATATTGGACTCAGGTGACAAAACACATTTCCATCAATGATCATGTTGCTCTGTAACTGCTGGATGTCTAAATAAGCAACTCTTTGCTAGGTTGAACATATCTATTGCTAGTTTCCACTGCAGAGGGAAAATAGTTGTGTTGTAATGTCATTTTTAAAATGTGACTTAAAGACTTTACACTGTTACTCTGTCTCCACTTCAGGCAACCATCCAAACAGATATGTTGGTCAGCTCCTCCAACTCCTCCATCTATCATGTACTCTACCACTGCTTTGACTCCAGAGTTCCAGTTTTAATAGTTGATGCCTTCACGATCACGAAACTCCTCCTCGTCGTCCCTCTCTACATCTTCGTCTTTTACCTGGGTCACCACCGATGGCGACAACAACAGCAGCAGCGTTCCACCACAACCACCAGCCACTCCGACTTCTTCACCTACCACATGGCTGCCATGGAGCTGACTAGTCTTTTCTTCTTCATCATATATTTATGCGGGACACTGACTACTCTCACAATGATGACAAAAGTAGGGTTCTTTGTCTCTTGCATGGTTTTCACTGGACAGATGTTGTTCCACATCCTCACCTGTATGGAGCCATACCTGGCTGTTGTTCACCCCGTCTCTTACATGGGCCTGAGACGGTCAGCAGCGGTCAGGATCCGAAACGTCAATGCTGTGTGTGTTTGGCTGCTGTGCTTTGGATGGATAGGTGTAATGGCTTTATATGACCCTAACTTTCCCATAATCCCATTAGTCTGCAACTTAGTCTTCTCCATCATTGTTGTTTCTTTCTGTAGCCTTTCTGTTCTCCGTGTTCTGATTCGTCCAAGGCCAGGAGATGTGGGTGGGGTTGAGGAGCAAGTTGACCAATCAAAGCAGAGGGCTTTCCACATGGTCGCTGCAATAATGGCAGTGCTGTGGTTGTGGTTTGCGGGGCTCCTTGTTTGTATTATTCTAGATGCATCAACATTGTTCAGTTCCAGTGATGGATGCGTGGTGATGGCATCTGGAATTTGGTTTAGCCTGCCCAGCAGTTTGGTGTTACCACTGCTGTATCTACGCAGGGCGGGAAAACTGCTGTGTAGGAGTGTGGGTGGAGCTGAGGCGGTGTGAAGGAAGCTTGGTTGGTCAAACGAGCCACCTGTGACAGCTCCCACCTGTCAATCAAAGCGGGAATGCTCTAAATATCATTTGAAGACTGACTCAGTTCTGGAGCCACCCTCAAGTGGACATTTGAGGAAGTGCAGTTTTTGGCACTTACTGTGTTAGCTTCATTTGACAGCCATTAGTTGAATATTTGTATTAGCAGTAATAGCAGTAGTCTTTAGCAGCAACAGTCTGAGTAGCATTAGTTATATTACTCATCCAAATCGTTAAGGTCACCTGAGGTCGGGTGTGGACGACGGTCGTTAAGGTCACCTGAGGTCGGGTGTGGACGACGGTCGTTAAGGTCACCTGAGGTCAGGTGTGGACGACGGTCGTTAAGGTCACCTGAGGTCAGGTGTGGACGGCGGTCGTTAAGGTCAAACGAGTTCACACGGTGGTGGAGTCAAACAGCTGGTACTGAAGGAGGATATCTAGTATTAGTATTTAGCAGAAGCAGTAGTATTAGCACGAGTAATTTGGACACAGTAGTGTTAGTGGAAGCAATAGTATATTTTGGAGCAGTAGTAGTTTTAATAGTATATTCAGTAGCAGTATTATAAGTAGTAGTGCAACGATACACAAAATTCATGGTTTGATATTGTTTCAATACAAAAGATGCATTTTTTAACTTGTAGTTTATTGAAATTACCAACATTTGCTTCAACTCAAAAGTACAGTTTTTGTCCATGATGCGCTCACCAGCAGGGTCATACTTAATACGAAAATCAGATCTGAAGGATGGTGGAGGATCTTTGATTTCAGGTATATTTAAGGAATTAGCCATGTTGCATCGAGCTAGCTTCGCATGTAGCTTCTGCCTCAGCAGCTTTGTCTGAATGAATGTGAGAGGCACGGGATCTGCGCTCGACAATGCAGCCGCCCAAACCCCGCCGGCCCGTCCGTGGCGCCACTTCATCATGAGAAATACGCGGCCATTCTAGTTAATTCTATCAAACCCCACCGGCTCCGCCGTGGTCCGTTTCAGACGCGTCCCAGAAGCGTCTCGACGCTCGGCTCCGCATGAAATATGCGTCTGTTCTATTTTTGACACTTGATGCGAGCAAGAACATAAATCATAAAAATGGCAAAATCTGAGCAAGTAAACAAAGTCTGGCGGGCTTCCAGCACAGAGCGCATCGATAGAAGTTGATAAAATAAATATAAAATTGCGACCACTGTATGGAACGCTTCACTACAGATACATGCATTATTGCACCCCTTGTTATAAGGCTTACCAACATAAGTAGTTTTAGCATTTAGTAGAAATAATAGTGAAGCACTTAATATTTGCTCACTTTGTCTGTAACGTGTGTGAGTGTGATTGTATAACATTGTAGCATAATGAAATAACTGTATTCACATTAAGAATAAATGTCATAATGATAAAGTGTGTGTTCAAATGTGACGTGAGTTGTTGAGTCTCTTTGAATAATGAGTACATACTGTATATGAGTGTAAATATGATCCAGTTTCACCAAAATCAGAGAAATAGTTGGCTGAGGAGTGTTAACTTTTGTGTGTTCTTATAAATGACTGTGTGGTATTTTGATATTTCTGTCAAATAAATGTTTCAATAATTACTCTCAGTATGGTGGTATGGTGTATAGCATATGGTGTGGTATTCAAATACACTGCACTGGAAAATACATTTGCCTGCATTAAATTTACCGTGAAAAGGAACATGCAAAAATATGCAGTCACAAACAAAAGAACATATGCATACACCTTACGTAAGTATGAAGCTACATTTGTAGCAGATAGTCAGTCTGACGACGCCAGAGGAAGACGATCAGGAAGACAATCTACTGAGGTGGGTGTTTCTTTAATTAAAATGTATGCGAGTCATTTGACATACCTTAATGTAGAATGTAATTGAATGTAAACTCTCTGTCTCAGTTAACGTCATTTCCAGTGTTAGTTTTTACATTTGAATTTGAGTTAACCTGAAGAGAAATGGAGGATCTGATAGATCACTGATAAACCTTTAACGAGACGTCTTTAACATGTTTTCTGTCCTTTTCTTCTCTCTGCCTCTCCATGTATAGAAACATGTCCGTCATCTCCTCTTCCTTCGCTGACCTCTCCTCCAACTCCTCCTTCAATCCTTTCGCCAAATGCTTCATTACGAGAACGAACATCCGTATCTTCATTGCTCTCTCCATCACCAACCTCCTCCTCCTCCCTGTCTTCATCTTCGTCCTCTACCTGGGTTTCCAGCGATGGAGGAAACAGCGCTCCACTTCCACGGCTGCAACAAGTCACTCCGACATCTTCACCTACCACTGCGTTGCCATGCAGCTGAATGAACTCTTTGGGTTCATCTTATATTTTTGTGGCAGCTACATGGATCTTCTAAATATTGCATTAGTGGGGCTCTGTGTCTGCTCTGTCACCAACCTTGGACAGGCTCTGTTTCACATCCTCACCTGTGTGGAGCGCTACCTGGCCGTTGTTCATCCTGTCACTTACCTGAGACTGAAACAAGCGGGAGGGGTTAAGATCCGGAACATCGGCACTGGATGTGTTTGGTTAATCATCTTTGGATGTCTGCCTGCAGTCACGCTAAGTCCCCCACAAGTAATTTCAGGCTTAAATTTTTGCACGTTAACTTTCGCTTTAATTACGATGTTTTTCTGCAGCATTTCTGTTCTCCGCGCTCTCAGGCGTCCAGGGCCGGGTGACAAGGGTGCAAACGGGGAACGGGTTGACCAATCAAAGCAGAGGGCTTTCTACACCATCATGGGCATAATGGGAGTGCTGTTGTTAAGCTTTGGGGCAAATGTGGTTTCCACTGTGATGTACGGTTCAGCTGACTTTGACGAGATGTGCTTGTTGATGATGGGTACATATTGGTCCGATCTGCCCAGCAGTTTGGTGTTACCTCTTCTGTTTCTACACCGAGCGGGAAACTACAGCTCTGCAAACAAAACTCTGAATCGTGATGAGGGCAGGGTTACATGTGACATACATTCGCAAAGAAAAGCAATCTTAGCGAGACTGATACGTACTATTTAAACTTTGTCGTAGTGAATGCAGTGAACAGCATGTACCTATTTTTATCTGAAGTCATGATAAGTAGGATTAAGAAGAAATATCTTGAAAGCATCCAAGCCAAAGGACTGAAGACAAGCAAGAGCCCAGTTTGGAGGCAGCAACATATAAAGTTGGATGTTTCACCATTGATTTGGGAAAATAAAGTCATTTATATATAATTTAAATAATGCAATGTGAGGTTTGATTCAGGACCATCACTTATAACACTGCAGACTCAGTCTAAACCCAGACTAATACTTGTTTAACTGCCGTTGTTATACTGTTTTATAATCCAGATTTAAGACAATGTCAACAATTACTGAAACTGTGGCTACTCTGTGCTTTGGTCCAGATGTAACCCAGGCTGTCCACGGTTAAAACATCACAAGGTTTGTTGGTGATTAATCATTTTCATGTCTACGAGCAGGGATCGCAAAGAAAAATGTAAAACAGAAGTGATGATGTGTTCACTGTAGTAGCTACTGTCCATTCAAATCAGAAAAAAAACAGACGTCCTGTGTGTCCAATGCAAATGTGTGTGTCTGATGTAATGTGTGATTGTGACTTGGCACCTCCACCTTCAGAGTTTAATACCACTCCCCGTCAGCACAGCCCCGTGCCCCACAGCTGAGGACCTCCTCTTTAAACTGTATGATGATGACTTTATGAATTATTTGCTGATGATACTAATTTATCTATGTATAATGTTGTATATATGTCCAATGACAGAATTTACCTTCCCTCGCATACATATAAGGAAAAAACACCATCAGTGGTTTGGCATGTCTTTGCTTATTGTTCATTGTTTGGACCAATGAAATAAATGTCATGTCACCATTTAATTGTATTTTGGAGTTTTTTAGTCTTTAGTTCTTAAAGGTTTTGGTCAGTCTGGAGTATTTGGTAGCTTGTAAATGTATGATTCTTGCACTTCTAACTGCTCTGTGAATAAAAATTAAACTAAACACATTGCGATCAGACTGCGATCATATCGGTCAGGCTACATATGGATCAGTTCAAGGTCACAGTGAGATCAGATCGCATCCTGCTGTGAACGAGATCTGTTAATTTTGCCCTAAATCTCCACCTACGAGCTCAAAAAGCACTAAAAAAAAGGAGCCCATTGAGGGTCATAGGGTCATATCGGGAGAAGGTCAAAGATGTCAAGGGTCCACAATGATGTCAAAGACAAGGCACCAAAGACCAACAAGCTTCTCCACATCAGGTCAACATTTTATACATGCTGTCACAAAGATAGACTGAATACTGACGATCTGTGGCTTTAAGATGTTTGAATGCTGAGTTGCATTCTGAGGTCTTCAAATATGGAAGTGAATGGAAAACAAAGAAAATGACTCAACCATCTTAGTTCCACCAGTCGGTATTCGAAGGAACACAAACGCAACCTGTTCTTTGTTTCACATGTAACTCAAAGCTGGAAATGATAATCACCAAACTTTCTTCAGTACGACCAGTTTAGCATTTTATTTCACGTCAGCACAGTGAGCATGTGCTGCAAGTACCTCGACAAAAGGGCAACAGAATCAGGATGGAATGGACTTTTTATTGGTACCGTTTTGACAATGAAAACACAAAAAAATGTGCAAGAACTGAGACAAACTGCTGCAAACTGACAACTGGTTTTCCTTTAATTGGTCATCCGTCTGTATTATTCTGCAGCGTTAACTTCACGTCGCAGCTTCTGCCACCAGGTGGCTCTTCATGTGTGTTTTCAGACAGTGGCTCTGAGTAAAGGCTTTGTCACAGAGGGTACACTTGTATGGTCTCTCGCCATTGTGGGTCCTCATGTGGACTGTCAAGTAGGTTTTGCGAGCGCATGCTTTCCCACAAATCCCACAAACAAACGGTTTGAAGCCCGAGTGGACCGTCACATGCTTGTCCAGATTAAACTTTCGTTTAAAGCACCAGCCACAGTCCGGGCAGCGGTACGGCGTCTCTCCGGTGTGGACCCGCATGTGAATCGTCAAAGCTCCTTTGGTGGTGAACCCTTTACCGCATTCGCCGCAGTGGTACGGCTTCTCGTTGGTGTGAGTTCTCATGTGGATCTGCAGCTGCTTGCTCGTCAGGAACATTTTGCAGCAAACGTCGCAGAGGTACGACCTCTCTCTGTCTGTGTGAATCTTCTCGTGCTGTCTCAGCGTGCCGAGAAGTTTGAAACGCCTCCCGCAAATCAGACAGCTGTGAGGTCTTTCCCTGGAGTGGGTCATCTTGTGGCGGGATAACGATCTGTAGTCGCTGAGGGATTTACCGCACACGCCGCAGAGGTGCGTCTTTTTGTTGGCGTGAATCCTGCAGTGAACTTTTAACTGTTCCTTCAGTTCAAACACTTTATGGCAAGTGTAGCAGATGTGCACCTTATCGGCCTTGTGGAGTTTCTGGTGATTCTCCAGGGACTCCTTCAATGCGAAGGCCTCATGGCAAACATCACACTGGTGCGGTCTTTCCCCTGAGTGGGCAGCCACGTGCTCATTGAGGTTGAGGACATCGAGGAAAGACTCTCCACAGATGTGACAGTCGTCAGTTTTGTGGTGACTCAGAAGATGATCCTTTAACGTCTCCACAGACTCAGAGACGTCTCCGCACACGCCACAAAGATCTCCCGGGTCATCCGTGTGACTCCAGACGTGTTTGACAAGCGTGACTTCTGATTCATGCAGAGCTCCGCACACTTTGCAGGAAAAAACATTGTCACTGTTCTCAGGTTTTGTTTCAGTGGCCTTGACACCAGAACGTCTTTTTTGTTTCTTTGTCGTCTTCGACTGTAGTTTAGAGTCACTTTCTTTCAGCTCCCCGTCACTCTTGTCTCGTTTCCAATCATCACCACTGTCATTCGCCTCACCGTCCACTTTACTTTCAGCTGTAGAGCAGGCCACAAAGTCCTCAGTTAGTTCATGAGCATCTTCTGTTTCTACGTCTTGTGGTTGCGACGTTGAGCTTCCGGACATAAAACCCACTCTGCTACCTTCGCCTTCCTGAACAAGGCCGCTGTGGGAACCAAGAGAAGAACATAAGAAGTGTTTACAGAGTTAGCTCAGGTTATGTGCGGTTAGGTGCGGTAGCTTCAGACCTTCCACCATCCACAATCAGCGCGTTACCTACAGTAGATGGTGGTCAGAGCACCCTTAACTTAGAAAAGCAGACATGGGGACTAGCATGAAGCTGAACAATGAAATGCTGCAGCAACAAGACAGATTCTAGCCACCAAAAAAAACACAGTCCAAGCTGTCAGATGGCCCAAGTATAAACTGATCTGACCTCCAACATCAGTGTAGTAGGTTCAACATCTGTCATCATCACATCGTGCATGTTTCACCTCTTACTGGGGAGGTTTTCTTTGAATTACCTCGCTTGATGTATTTCCTCAGCCGAGGCAGACAGAGGGTCTTCAGCGTTGTTGTCTTTTGTCTGCAGAGTCTCGTCCTCGCTGTCCGGAGGTTGTTTTTGTGTCTGAAAAAAAAAAAAAAATCTTGGATCAATCATTCATAAAAAAATCAAAAGCTTCTCTGTCTTTGAGGGTGAAATAAACAAACCACCTTCAGTCTGATGTACAGCGTCGAGGTCCCCCATCCGATGCTGCTGATGCTTCTGTGGATCTCGGCTGGTGTCAGCGTCTTCAGCTTCAGAGGCTGTAACCTTCGTCTTTTGTCGGACGTTAAGATGTCAAAAGGTTTGTCGTCTCCGGAGAGCTGAGAGAAGGTGGACTTCAGCAGGTCCACAAAGTCTGGCTCCGGCAGGTCTCGATAACACTTCAGCTTCAGCACCGGACATTTTTTGAGAACTGATGGAAGAAAGACAGACGTGATGAAGCAACAACAACCTCACAGGATTAACTGACCCCTTTAAACCAGACGTAGAGGACACAGTTCATGCTTCTCTTACTGCTGTTTGAGACCACGTCGGTCTGCGCGTCCTCCAGGAACCGGATCCTGAGGTCGACATGGTTCTGTGGCTCACTGATCTGAGCTCTGCCAGGCTTCTTCTTCTTCTTACACTGGCCTCTGTGAAAGACGTGAATGTCATTGTTCACTGGATCAAACACAGTAAATACGTCAACATTACACCCTGATAGCAACTCAGCACGGAGAGCTACTGCCCTGAGCGAGGGAGTTCAAGTATCTCGAGGTCTTCTTGTTCACAAGTGACAGGAAAATTGAGCGTGAGATGGATCAGAGTTTTGGTGTGGGGCCTGCAGTAATGCGGACGTTGTACCGGACCGTGGTGGGGAAGAGGGAGCTGAGCCAGAAGGCAGTCCGTCTACGTTCCCACCCTGGACTGTGGTCATGAGCTTTGGGTAGCAACCAAAGAATGAGATCACGGATACAAGCAGCCGAAATGAGCTTCCTCTGGACTCGGCCATAGAGACAGTGTGAGGAGCTTGAACATCCGCTAGAGCCGCTGCTCCTTCACGTCAAAAGGAGCCAGCTGAGGTGGTTCAACATCTGATTAGGATGCCCTCCTGGGCGCCTCCAATTTGGAGGCACATCCAACTGGGAGGAGACCCCGGAGCAGACCCAGAACCCGCTGGAGGGACTAAATAACCTATCCAGCCTGGGAACGCCTCAAGATTCTCCAGGAGGAGCTGGAGAACGTTGCTGGGGAGGAGAGAACGTCTGGAGCGCCCTGCGAAACCTGCTGCTGCTGCCACGACCCGACCGCAGATAGGAGGACGGACGGACGGACGGACGGACGGAGTGAGTAACTCAGGGTTGAATGAAAAACAGAAAACATCAGAAAGATTCAAACTGTCTTTATATTTCCTGTAAAATAAGAGTCTGTTTACAGACGAACCTTGGTGGCGTTTGATTCGTTGACTCTTCCAGATTCTCTGACGGTTCAGGAGTCCTGTCCTCGTCCTCGTCATCATCTTCTTCACCTTCCTCAACCAGGCCGAGGCTCCGGCCGCGCTTCACACCTGGAGAAGTTTTATTTTGAAAATGTCATTGTTTATGAAGCTCTGATTGGTCGACATATGATGACATATGACATATGGGCCAGTTTAAGTTAACCTGTCGGATATTTAAGCGTTCTTCATGACCGACCTGTCTTCGTGAGGGTGACCTGGGGCTGCAGCAGCACCTCCAGCTGCCTCCTCTGCTGGTCGATCTCCCGCCTGAAGCCCGACGCCTCCTCCTCATATCCGGCTACGATTCTGTCCACGACCGCTAAGATTTCCCGCGAGGCGGCGGCGAGCCTGTCGGTGACGAACCCGCGCAGAGCGTCACCGCGAGACATCTTGGCGGGAGTCCACCGATCAGCTGTTCAGACTGCAAACAGCTGATTTTATGCACGTGAACTCTGATCACTCTGTGTTTACCTGATCAACGCGTTTCCGGTTTGTGTCGTCCGTGTAGAAACAAAGGTCAGAACAAAGGTTCCGTTTACTTTTTCCTCTTCCTGTAAAGTTTGATCAATGAAAATATAAAATAAATAAAACAATACAAATAATAAAGCATATTAAATATGAATAATAATAAACATATTAATAAACAAATAAAAGTAATAACTGTTTCTACATGTGTCCTTAAAAAATAATTTATTTACAATTTGCTCCAAGTTTCAAAAATGTTTTATTTACTCTACAAATACCATAAATCAGCATTAATAAGTGGAATTTATGTGTAATTGTTGAATGTTAAAATGATAGATTAGATTATACTTTATTTATTTAGATAGATAGAACTGAAATATGTACATAGAAATTAAATCTATTTCTGTGTTCAGAAGTTAACCTGTGCTAACATCTATACAAATAGAAAACTATATAAAAAGTAGAAATAAAAACGTTTATTATGTTTCTGTGTTTTTTATTATGTGTTAAATGTTATTTTTTTAAATATGAAATAGAACTACAAATACAGATAAAGAACTATGTGCAATATATAATGTTATAATTGTTAAAGTCCTGCATTTAAAATCTCACCAGTAAAAAAAGACAAATGCAAACTATCGGCTGAATGTTTGACAGGTTTTAGTTTTTATTACAGATGTTGGTGCAGTAACAGACAGCAAACACAGGGGGCGCCCCCCGCACAGAGCAGCATGCTGGGAAATAAAACAACGTTTATCAGCAGAGACAGAATAAGTTCAAGCTACACGTTTATTTCTTCACAGATCAGAGGAACGCTCATGTTGCCAGCTGAGATGAGTTTTGTCTGGACTCGTGTTAAGGTCCTCGACACTCCTCTTCCTCATTCATCCCCTCTTCCTTCTCTCTTTCTATTTTCACCGGCATGCTCGACTTCCTGGACTTCTTCTTTGGTGCAAGGTCACCTGACTCCCACCACAACTGCAGCTGATTGGTCGGCGCCTCTCCGTGTTTTCCTTCTATGGCACCGTAGTCAGGTGCCTTGGGTTGACTGTTGCAGGTTGCCACGGTGACAGCTGTTGGGCCCGGGAAGCGAGCAGGTGCAGGGCGGTCGGCGTGAAGCCTGAGAGGGTGTCGGCGGCATTCGGTCCTCTCCACTTCAGGAATCAGTAGGGGGATGAGGGAGGGAGGTGAGCCCAGCGAAGAAGTACTGCGAGCTGGGAGGAGTGGAGCTGGCGGCAGGGCCTGAGGGTGCAGGTCGGATCTGGATGAAGAGTCACTCAGGGTGAAGTTCTGGTTGGCGTCTTGGCTCAGAGTCCGGGGTAGAGAGTGAGGAGACGGAGGAGGGGAGTCGGCTTGAGCAGGTGTGTTCACCTTCAGGGAGCGTACACACACTAGTGAGTGTGTATCATCCTGCTGTCGCCAAAGTGTGTTGCTGATCTCTTTCTCCCTAAACACGCGTGGTTCAGTGTTGTGCATGTTTGTAGAAGCACGTTTGTCCTTGTGGATCTGCGTTTCACAGTGTGTGTTTCTATGTGTGTGTGCGTCTCTGCCGGCACCTGTGTGTAGTCGTGGGTTTGGGTTGGCGCTGTGTCGGTTTCGGCTGCGCAACGAGCTGAAGACCATGGTGCAGCCTGCTACCGTGCAACAGTGTTTGATCTTTAAGTGGACAGCATTGTAGTGGATCTTCAGCGTTCCTGCACAAACAGAAGGAAAAGAGTGCTCGTGTTAAGATGATGCCAAATAACTGACTTCACACAGAAACTGTTCCTGGGATGGAAACTACGAGGAAATGCAAATGTAGTCTAGTTGAGCTGCCTGAAGTTGTGGAACCTTGTGGACCGTGAACTGAACCATGCAGAACCCAAACATACAAGAGCTGAGTAACTTAAAATGATACAAGATCAGGAGAAAACTGCAAATTGGACCTTGTGGAACACCCAGAAAAAAGATCAGCGGAGGACCTTGAAGTGTCTGAAGCTGTGGGACACCAAAACAATTAACCCTTGTAAGTAGACAACCTGAAGTTGAACCCTGCTGAATCTCAAGACATGACATCAGCCAAAGACCCTGAAATTAACCCTGGGAAGGAAGACGATCAGCAGAGGACTTAAAATCGAAACCTGTGAAACTCTAAAACACAAAATCAGAAGAGGATGTCAAACTGAACTGTGTGGACCTTCAAGACTCCACGACTGGACAGACAGAAGACACAGAAACGTCATCATTCCTACCTTTGTCATAGAAGCTTTTCCCACAAACGCCACAACACACCCTTCCCTTCCGACCTCCTGCCAGTGGAGGGAGGGAGCAGAGGGAAGAGGGTAGAGGATGAAGGGAGGAAGAGAAGGAGGAGGAGGTAGGAAGAGGACAGAGGAAGGAGGAGGAGGAAGATGGGAAAGGATTGAAAGAGTAGGAAGATGAGCCCTGGAACTTCTGGGAAATCTTCAGCGAGGAGGAAGTAGGGGTAAGTGAGGAGTCTAACGAGGGAGCGAGTGAGGAGGTGTTGTCCTGTTTGGCCACGCTCCTGTGAAGGTCAAGGCCAAGCTCGTGGTTCTGATGCCATGACGACAGGGCTGGATTTGGCTTGTCAGGGTCTGCTTTGATTTTTAAACGATCAGATTGCTGCAAAATCGGATCAGCTTCTTGATCTCTTCTTTGTCCTTCATGCCTATATCTCTCAGCCAGTTTGGTCCCGGTGGGCTTCCGTAGGCACTGGGTTACCTTACTGGGAGGAGGAAGCTCCTGATAAGAGACAAACCAGAAGGAGGGCCGTCACACTAAGTCAAACTATGTTGTAAAAACTCTGTGTTTTTAGGAAGTTACCTTGGTGGGAGGAACCAAACACTGCATGGCGGAGCTTGGAAAGTGGAAAGGCAGAAGCAAGGACTGTCCACCTGGAAAGTTTTCAAAGTGATGGTCCGTGTCGTGGTGGTCAGCAGGACGGTCTCTCTTAAAACAGCAGACGCCGGCCTCTAAATGTGAATCTCCTCTTGCGTTCCTCAGAGATCCTGGAGTTGTTCCCCCGCTCCGCCCGGAGAACATGCCGACGTTTGGCCGGCAGCTCTTCGGGGTCGGGTTGAGCTCTGGATCAGAGAGGTGATGGCACTGAAGCGTCATCAGCTCGACTATGGGGCGTGTCTCGCCGAAGCGAAAGAACTGTTTGAGGATGAGCGGTTCTTCTTCAGGGGTCACCATCAACCAGCGGTCCAACACCTTCCCACTGGGAAACTGGAGGGAAATAAACCTCAGTGTCAACAGACTGAAGTGGGAAATCAGTCTGTAAATCAAGAGGACTGACTCATAACCAAAGAAATCAACTATGTTTACCTGCAGCATGTATCCTCTAACATAATCCCCCAAAGTCCAGCCCAGTGTGTGCAGTATGTCACTGACCTGAGACAAAAACTTATTGTTACACATCAAACGTAGACTACACTCCACCAGACAACCACATATAATAATTATAACTCCATACCAAACAACCAGGCGTACCTGCTCAGGCGTCAGGACGCTGTAGAGACGGTCCAGCAGGATTTTTATCCGAACAGGAACGGCCTGAGCTCCGTATAGGACCAGGGAGCTCAGGTCGAACACCAGCCCAGGAAGGGCCACCTCTGCTGGGCCGCAGCTGGAGGGCTGCTGGGCCTGAAAATGGAGCTTCTCCAAGGCTGGAGGGGAACGAAGAGGACGAATTAAATGTTATCGGTGAAATACGATGTTAGAGTTACGACTTAATGAAGAGAAGAGAGCTGAGTTATATTGTGATACAACCAAAATTTTTAGATAACAAAAATTCTGCAAATAAACCGAAATGTTTTTTTTTTCTATTAAAGTAAACTGATGTGTATCAACGACACAAAAAGGGTGACAGGTGTGTGTGTGTGTGTGTGTGTGTGTGTGTGCAGATGCTCTCTCCAGATGCTCGCGGTGATGTGATGACAGCGACACCTGACTTCATGTCACCACAGCGACTGAACACATCTGCAGTGGGTGAAGTTGGTCCAACATTGTGTCGCTGTCAGACTGCAGCGTTTCTTTACGACGTGAGTCCTCGGAGTCTGCAGAGCGCCACCGACCAAACTGTCCGACGCCACTGCTGGTCACATGACCTCTGACAGACAGCTTCAACATTGTGGGGACGCACTTTAGATACTTTGATCGTGGGAATATACATTTTTGGTGACGCCTTCACCGAGAAGAAGCATCTTTAGAGGACGGCTGCATTGTGGGGACACAATGTGTGTGTGTGTGTGTGTGTGTGTGTTACCGTGTGTGTGTGTGTTACCGTGTGCCACCCAGCCGTGTCCACAGCAATCACATGACCTGAGTTGGACACCTCCTGGTTTGAAACACACACAGCTGCAGCTGGACACGGTGCACCTGATGGACTGGACAGCACATCGGTATCATTCATAAGTTCCCGTCAGACATACTCTGAGTTATTTGTGCCTGTTATGTATTTGATAATAACACATATAACATGTATGTAGTCTGTACCTCTTCAGCGTCTGGAGTCATCCTCATGTCTCCGTCCTGCAGTCAGAACAAACACAGCAGCTCTGAGCCTCTGTTTGATTTTAACTTTATAATAATTATCAGTGTCTTTAATTATTTGGTTCACATAAGTGTAACGGTAGGTTAATTATATAGTGACTTACTGTGATATCAATATTTCTTAAATATCTATTCATTAATTTGTCCTGAAGTTATTAATCACTAAAGATGATTAAGATTCAAATATTAAACTATATAAACTATTATTACTAGTATTAGTTCATGATCTATTATATTATTTAACGTATTTATTATCTTTACATTTTGAGTTTATTCATCATATTTACAGAAACAATTCATCATATATTTCATCTGTTTATCTTTACATGTAAATTTAAGTAAATTTGAATTAAGTTTTTTCATTTTTATTTCACAGCAGGCACATTTTTTTTTATTCATCATTTCATTTTGTTTCTTTTCCTGGATGAATTTCATCCACAGATAAAATATTAATTATTACAAACAGACACGAGCAGCTCATCATTCAAGTAGAAACTGATGAAATTCAAATGTTTACATTAAAAATATATATTGTTGTGCTTGAATATTAAAATAAGACATTATGAATATTAAATGAATCTTTTATAACTGATAAAAACCTTCATTGTTTTCATATAAACGCAGACTGACCTTTAAACAGACGTTTCTTCTTTTATTTCTCCTTCCTGTTTTCTCTCTTCTTCTTCATGTCTTCATCCTGTATCTCCTTCTTTTCTTTCTGTCCTCCGCACTGTGCCTCTCTTTATCAAACTCCACTTTTCTCTCGCTCTCATATATACACTCACTGTAAGATCCTCCATCCTTTGGCTCCTCCCTCCGACTGAGCCCAACAGATGTGATTGGACGAGGGCCGACGTGTGGCTCTGTGTTCAGTTCGTCGTCCATCCTTTGCCTTCTTCTCATTACTTTGTAGCAGGATGAAGGTTCAAACCCCAGCAATAAGGAGGGTCAAAGGTCAGAGCATGGCAGGAACATGGAGAACTGGACTCATTTCATCCCTCAGATAACGACGGTTGCATTATTTTGCTTGTTTGTTTGCAGCTTAACTTTGTCAGAGCTGTTACGTTCACTCTCATAAACAGACAGACGAGGTCGCTGCATGGACCCGTGCAGGAGGTCCAAAGATGGAGCCCGTTCAGTTCTATTAAAGTTGTTCACTTGGTTCCTCGGGCTTCCACTGTTTGGAGCAGGTGGAGCATGCTCAGTGGACACAACAGTCGATCCTTCCAGCTCTTCGGGACTCTCCAAATGTTTCCAAATGGACGAAGAAAAGAGTTGTTTTGGGTTGTTATCATGCAAAATATTAAAGATGTATTCATGGCTGAAGGTGTAAAACTTCACTGAGCTGAAAGCTCCTCACAGCCGAGCTCCATCGGCTTTGTTAACTGTCCTTGGTGTGTCCATCAGCCCCTCTGTCCCCTGGGAAACAGCTTCCCTCTGGGAGGAAGGTTCCCCCCCCCCGAGGGTCAGATTGAATCAGGGTGACAGTAGGGCACCTGGCCTGCCGCCACAAGGTTACATGAATGATAATTTCCAATAACATCTTTGTGTCTTCATCAAGTTTCCATGCTGTGGATTCACAGTGTGGTTTACGGCCAGTTAAACCAGAAAGTCACACGCCTGAATCAAGTTTCACTTTAGGTTTGTTGCATTCTTTAGCGTGACAGCAACAGTGAACCGCTAAAGGGGAAAAAACTGCTGTCAAACTGAACAAAGAGGCAGAAATCTGAAATCTGCAAGCAGCGACAACTTCATGGTTTTTCTCCCTGAAGCAGGAATGACCTGAAAAGTTTCTCATAAAGTCGATCTGAGGTGTACGCACACGCAGTGAAGGTAGGGCTGTTGGACAGGCTTCGTGTCTGCTGGGAGCTGGTGGACCTCTTTCCTGTTTTGATGTCGTACTAATTAGAATATCAGACGTTAACGCTCTGTTCGTGTGTGTGTGTGTGTGTGTGTGTGTGTGTGTGTGTGCGATCCCTGTTCATTGACACACTTCCCAACCAGAACCTCTCAGAGGGGTCGTGTTTGAAAACGCAGCAGTACCACCTCCTCCTGCTCGCCGTCCTGACTCTGTTTGTGTGTCCCGGTCCTGGAGACTTGGCTCGGTCTTCTATAAAGACTCAGTGAACCAGGTCACGCTGTTTGTTCGACACCAAAAACAACAAAGCAGCAAGAGGAAACTCCAACATCAGCTTCCATCAGTGACCGGGGACCCTTTACCTCAACATACCTCTCATGAGGTCCGTATGCAGCAGGCCATCAAATACCAACAAATATTCTTGAGAACGGTCAGAACTCCCAGCTGCCACGTCGAGGGTTGTTTGAAGACGTTCTCGGACTTCATGTCACCAAGCTTTCACGGGCTACTTGAAGATTTGCTCATGAGGTGGGAAGACCTTGCGGACAAACCTTTAAAGAACCGGACCGTCATTGTCATACGACGGCCGACATGTTCTACTTCTTCCTCACCGAGCGTTCCCGGTTCCTCGTAACTGCACGTTTGTTTCACCGTCTTCTTGAATGAGCGGCAGCACGGCCCTTTAAAAAAAGAGGTTTTCCCTCTCTGTCACTTTTCTGTCATTTGTCACCACAAACGTCGGCTCTGGAGCTGAATTTTACATGACACTGAAGGCGCTCTGTGTGGCGAATATTACGTATTTAACGGGACATTTTAGGACTCTTTAGTCACACATGGTTTGACTGTCTGAGTGTGTGTGTGTGTGTCCTCGACTCTTTCCCATCCTCCCCTCTTCCCAGTCCCTTATCCCGCCCATCTGAGCGCCGGAGTGCGAGCGTTCCCGCCTTCCTTTATATCTGTGTCATTACTCCACCCGAGACGCCGCGAGTTTCTCTTTGTAGTGAGTCCAACTTGGCACCGGTGCAGTCGCTGTTGGGGGAAAAAGTGTGTGTTTAAGTGTGTGTTTAAGTGTGTGTGTGTTGTCGCAGGTACAACTAGGACAGCAGGCAGGGAGGATGGAAGGACTCGCTGAGATGAAACGTGAAGTTTCTGAAATAAAATCTGTGGTGAATATTCATGAGGGAGATCCAGAACAAAAACAGCACGCTGACTTCAACTCAACACAGAAACATTCAGCCCGCGTGTGTCCACCACGCTGATATTCAGTGAAAGGACAGCCGTGTCAAACATTTCATCCCGTTACTGTCGAGGATTAAAGTCGCTTCAGCAGTTCAGACGTAACAAAGTGACGATGGAGTCTGCTCCATGTTTGAGCGGGAACACGACGGGATTAATGTTTGTCTGACTTCTCGTGGCGTCGAGATGTGACGTTTAACAGTGTAGACGCTGCGAGATCAACCTGTTAAATAAAAATACAAAAATACAGTCTAACCTTTTCTAATTTTATAGTAAAAAGAAGTCAGTACTGTTGATTTAAAATATCAGGTTGGTGTTTTATTAGATTTTAAAAATGTCCATCCACGACAGTGAAAATACGGCATTAAATATTACAGTGTTTTAAGTATATAACAGTCTCTAATATAAAATTCTTTATTCTGTATAAATAAAGGCTTTGATATTTGCAGGAGGAACACAGTGGTGTATTTTACGGTCATGCTGTTGATGCCGTCCACTACGTATACTGTTACTATTTATTTACTTAAACTTAAAAAACATCAAAACTCTTATTAAACGTTTCACTTTGGCGCTCACTCTCCTCATTCACCGTCGATGTCTCTCGACCACTGCGCTCCGTCTCACAAACCAAATTAAACTTCTTTGTTTCTTTTTTTGCAGCATAAATTGCGAATCAGACTTAGATTTAGAAAATCTCAGAGACAGTCTCAGAGACAGTTCAGGCTGTCTGTGGAGCCTGCGTGTTTCCAGAAGTTGGATCTGACTCGAATGAAAGGAAAACCTGCGTTTTCTGAACGTTGCCTTCGTGTTGTGGAGCGTGTCAGCAGCCTAACCTCTGATGATGGCAGCGTGCTGAGGATTTAATGTGTTCGTTCATGAAGACTTAACGTTGTGCTGCTGGTCTGTTGTGTCGCTCGGAGCTTCTCTTTGTTCCTGGATTAAACGTTTGAATTCATCGCTCCTCATGCTGCTTCACATTTGTCACTTACAGCCGGATGAAGCTGCTGCGGCTTCATCAGGAATTAAACTTAATCTGTCGTTTGAGAGCGGGACAAACTCTGACCACGACCGGACGACTGCTGCTCAACGAACCCGTCACTTTGTGTGGAAACACCAAAGTCAGCTGTCCTGTCTGTGATGCTAAGCTAAGCTAGCCGCCCCATTGAAAACGAATGACAGGAGAGTCGACACACGGAGAAAGACGCTAAGAGCTTTAATGGCTCACAGCAGTTTCCTTTCTGAAGTCTGAAGTCATCACAGACTTCATCCAACCACCTTCACATCAACGCCAGCAAGACCACAGAGATGGAAGTTTAGTCAGAACCAGAACCTCACCGGGTCAGCGTTGAACAGCTGGTGGGACTCGCATCAGAACGTCTCCAGACTGAACTCGAAGGAGGAGAGACGAACATCTCCAGAGGAAACAGAAGAATCCTGAATCAGCTCAAACATGTCGCTTTGTAAAAGACATCCAGAGCCCGAGGACACACACACACACACACACACACACTGCTGATGCAGCAGTTATAACGTTTTTTTTTTCACACACTGAAACTGGAGACAACAAATGACAACAAACACTGATTCAGATGTGATGACGATATTTAACACACTTTAATTCACAGTGACAGAGACTACGTCCAGGTTTTAGACAGTCTGCGGGGACGTCACAGAGACTACGTCCAGGTTTTAGACAGTCTGTGGGGACGTCACAGAGACTACGTCTCTTTCCTCACTTCCTGTCCGTCCGTGTATCGTCTCCCTCTTCTGTTCTTCGCGGCTTTCGTCTCCTTCGTCTTCGTCTTCGGAGGTTCGGACAGGTCCGCTGAGGGGGCGGGGTATGTCTGCAAGGAGGTGGTGCTTAAACTGACTGCTGGCTCTTTGGACCAATCAGAGAAGGGAACAAGGTCAGCTGACGCAGGCTTTTCAGGAAACTGGGCGACCTGAAACAAACGAAACATTTTCACGGACTGAAGACGCCGAGTGGAAAAGTCCTCTGAACATTCAGGTTCTCACGGGGACGTAGGACAGGTTGTCACGGAGACAGACGTCCTGCAGCTCGCTGCGCAGAGCGGTCACGTGACTTTGGTGGGCGGAAACTTCTTCCTCCAGCCAGTCGATCCTGGAGCTGCAGGTGTGATGGAGCTGAGCGAAGGTGGAGAGGAGACTCTGCAGAGAGGAGGTGGAGGTGTAACTCATCAACATCATCAATAAATCAAACGTCCACCTGGTCGTCTGACTCACCTGGTACGCTACCAGTTCAGGAGCTCCCATCATGCTCTCTGCTCCGCTCAGGTGCTCTCTGGGTAATGGCAGCGGGGGGCGGGGCTGAGCTGACAGGGAGCGACGTGATTGGACAAGCGTGTGTAGCTCCTTGTAGTTGGCCTCAGCAGCCTTCATGTCGACGATCAGACGATCTTTACGTCTGCAGACAGAAAATAAGACGTCAGTCTGTGAGTCTGCAAAGATCAAGGTGTGTGTGTGTGTGTGTGTGTGTGTGTTACCTGTTGGCCTCCCTCAGCTCCTCCTCCACCTGCTGCAGTCTCACCTCCAGCTGCTTCCTGTTCCTCTGAACCCCAGACAGGTGTTTACCCAGAATCCTCAGCGAGCGCTCCTTCCGACTCACCTCCTGCCGAGCCTCCGTCAGAGACTGACACACGTAACGTTAGCCACGTTAGCTGTTAGCAGTGACCTTGTGATGTAGCAGGTGTGTGTGTGACGTACCTGTGCGGTGTGGCTCAGTGTGTGCTGTGTGTCGGCCTGCTCGGCGGTGTGTGTGTTGACTCGGAGCTGCAGTGTGTGCAGCTGATTGGTCTGTTCCTGGAGGAGCGTCTGGGCTTCCTGTTCCCTGCTCAGCGCCTGACGGAGCTCCGCACACACACTGTGGAACCTTTCTGCAGGCACCTGAACACACACACAGAGTGAGGCGAGGGTGTTCATCCATGTTCATCTGTGTGTGTGTGTGTGAGTGTGTGTCTCACCGTCTCCTCTCTCTCCTGCTGCAGTCCTCTCTTCAGATTGGCCACCTCCAGCCTCAGGCTCCGCCTCTCCACTTCGGCCGAGTGCAGCCGTTGGCTGAAGAGCAGGAAGTGCTGCTGGAGGGTGGACACCAAGGCCTGATGGGAGGACACACACACACACACACACACAGAGGTCAAAGGTCAGCTGCTGAAGAGCCCTGCCTCACCTCTGATGGACAGTAAACTGCTGCCAGCTGTAGCTGCTGTTTCTGTAAACACTGTTGCTGTTGCTGTGTTGTTGCTGAGTTGCGTTGCTGCGTTGCATTGCTGTGTTGCCTGACCTTCATGCTCGGCTGCAGAGGCGTCAGTCTGCTCAGGCCGAGTCTCAGCCGGCCACTCAGCGTGTCCTCGTCCAATCTGCTGCGAGACAGACAGGACGCTGCATCTGATTGGCCGAGAATGTGATCCAGGAGGCGGGACAAAGCGGAACGAGATGCTGACATCACATATGGAGGGGCGGAGCCTGGAGAGAGGGAGACGTGAACTTCCATGATGTGAAAGCTGGACAGACGTGACCTGAACGTTTATACTACCTGTGTGTGAGAGCGCCGCCTGCAGGTCGGACATGGAGGACAGCACGATGGAGGAGAAACGTTTAGAGTGAAGCCAGCGAGCACACACACCTTCACCTTCATCATCTTTATCTGAAACACACACACACACACACACACTGACTGACCTGCCTGACAGCCCAGCTGCTTCACTGACTTTACCGTGTCTGTATGACGTCATGACGACCTACCTGTGCTCAGTGTTGCCGTAGGCGACCCTCCACCTCCCGTCTCCACCTGGAACAACACTGTGGTCTGTTTGGCCAGCGCACACCACCTCCTCACCGCCAACACCACACACACGATCCTCCTCCACCGCCTCACCGCCCTCCTCCTTCTTCCTTCCTCCTCATCTTCCTCGCCTCCCAGAGCTCCGGCCAGCCTCCTCACCTCCTCCTCCATCGCCTCCCTCTCTGCCAGTCGTCTGGACAGGAGTGTTTTCTGTTCCGAGAGCGCGAGCAGGCGGTGGTGGGTGTGTTTCATCGCTTTGCCCAGCAGGGCACAAGCCAACAGGAAGGAGGCCGACTCCCTGCGGCTCCGAGAGACGAGGCCCTGGAGCCGGGTGAGGTCGGAGGTCAGCGAGGAGCAGCGGTGCTCCAGAGAGGAGGCGTGGTCACGGAGGGAGCCGCACTGAGAGCGACACAACTGAGAGGCAGAGAAGGAGCATGGAGTCTGTTAGCTGAGCCCTTACAGAGCTAGTTAGCTAGCATGTTGATACGGAGCGGCATGCTAGTTAACTAGCTAGATAAGCTACATCCATTGTTAGCTAGCTGCTTATATCTGATAGCTGATGTTAGCTAATTAGCTAATGTTTTGCTAACTCTAGCTAACTTCAGATAGGACTGTTAAAGTTTAAGAAGTATGAATTTGGTCGTATTTTATAAACAAGCTAGCTTGTTACTGTGCTTGTTACCCAGCAGCTAAAACAATACAAGCTAATACAAGCTAAGAACAGGCTAAAACAAGATAACAAGCTAACATCAAGCTAGCTAACTAATGAGCTCATTTAAATCAGTTAGTTAGTTAGCTAATTAGCTAGTTTTTGCTACATTATATTAGCAACACGCGCTATCTTCAGATGACTGTATAAAGTTAATTTACCATTTAAAGTTTATCTTCAGTGTTTGGTTGTATTTTCTAGACGAGCTCGAGTTGAACTTTTACAGATCAAACATCGTTGCTGTATTTATGATTTTTTCTGTCAACTTTTTTGCTCAGCTTTCATGAAACGGTTGCTGTGAGGCTGGTTTCTCCTCTCGGGGACGGTAAACTGATGATCTTCATATCTGTCACTGAAAGACGACCAAAGAGACGTCGACAGGAAACATGCTCAGCTCGTTAGCTGCTGATTCAGCGTCGCCCGAGGGACTGTGTGTGTGTGTGTGTGTGTGTGTGTGTGTGTGTGTGTGTGTCACCTGCAGCTCGTTCTGCAGCTGTGTCACAGTGTGTGTGTGTCGGCTGCTCCACGCCTCCTCCCTCCTCCTCACGCTCTCCTCCAAACGAGACAACACACGCTCCTGACTGTGCTGTAGCCTGCGCACACACACACTCTTCTTGTCACACACACTCTGCAGGTGGGCGATCTACAGAGAGAGAGAGAGAGAGAGAGTGTATAGGTAATGTAATCAGAATACAAATACTCGAGTACAGCTGCACACACACACACCTTGCTGTTGGCCTTCTGGAGGTCGGAGGTCAGCTGATCAAGGTGTTCGCTGATGACGTCACACAGCTCCTCCCAGGTGAAATTACCCATGATGCTCTGGGGTTGATGGAGGAGGACACAGCCAGCCAGCAGGCGCTGGTAGATACAGTAAAGGAAGGACAGCTGGGCCTGACACACACACACACACACACACACACACACACACACACACACACAGTGTGATACAGGCTGATAGGATTTACTCTGCATGTCTCCATCATGATGACATCACAGTGACCTGCAGTCGCACAGAGGACGAGCACGCTGCAGTTCATCACACGGCCACTACAGGTACAGGTACATACTTCATACTGTCAGTGGGGGGCGCTACACTCCTTCAACATGTCTGCATGGTTAGTAACTGGTCTGTAAACACACTGCTGGAGAGTCACGTGACTGTGTTTCAAATTAAAAGCCCTCTCTTAACAAGGCTTTTATTGTGAAATGTTTGCAGGAACACATTAGCTTCACCTCACAGACACGGAGGTTTCTGATTGGTCCCCGCACCAACAGCTGTTCAGACAGTTTAAATATTCACCTCTGACTCTCTCCTGTGGTGGTCAGCCATCTTCTCCACTTCTGCCGTCCTCTCCTCTCTCTCCCTCTCCTCCCTCTCTCTCTCCTTCTCCTCCCTCTCTCTCTCCTTCTCCTCCCTCTCTCTCTTTAGCTCCTCCCTCTCTTTCTCCTTCTCCTCCCTCTCTCTCTTTAGCTCCTCCCTCTCCCTCTCTAGCTCCGCCTTCAGTCCCCGGCTCTGTGTCGACCAATCGGAGCTCTCCTGGCGGAGGCGTGTCACTTCCTCCTCCAGCCTGGCGGTCAGCTGTTGTTCTTCCTGTTGCGGACACGTAAACAGAGTGAGACAGTTGTCCTCAGAGCGCCATGAGGTCATGTGATCGATGACACGCTCACCTGCAGCTGTGTGCTCTGATCTGAGGTCAGCTGACGGAGCGTCGTGTTCTCCACCTGCAGCCGCTCTGACACACACAGCAGATCCTGGAGCTGACGGAGAGGACACAGTGACACACAGTGACACACCAGGAAGAGAGCAGTGTGTGTGTGTGTACCTGTGTGTGTACATGCGTGTACCTGTGTGTGTGTACCTATGTACCTGTGTGTGTACCTGTCTGTATGTACCTATGTACCTGTGTGTGTACCTGTGTGTGTACATGTGTGTACCTGTGTGTGTGTACCTATGTACCTGTGTGTGTACCTGCGTGTACCTGTGTGTCAGTGGTCTCCAGTCTGTGTCTCCAGGTGTTCAGAGTTGTCTTCAACAGCTGCACAACGTCAGGTGGACTCCCACAATCCTTTGCTGGAGGACAAGCACCTGTACGCACACACACAGAGGTTTACCTGTAGCTGTTTCCAGCAGCAGTGTGAACCTGTGTGTAGCTGCTGTGTGTACCTGTGTGTAGCTGCTGTGCGTACCTGTGTGTGTCTGCAGTGTGTCTCTGATGGCGTCCTCTGCAGCAGACTGTCTCTGAGTCACCTGACACACCACAGAAGAAGAAATGAGATCCAATCAAATCACACCTTTGTGTAGTGTGTGTGTGTGTTACCTGCTCCAGCAGTGTGTGTGTGTCGGCGTGGCGTCTCTTCTCGTCGTCCAGGCTTCCTGTGAGGTCAGAGGTCATCTTCCTCTCCGTCTCCAAGGCGACGCTCAGCTGGTCGGACTCCGCCTGCAGTCTGAACAGGAAGCAGGAAACCATGTGGTTACCATGGTTACGATGTAAAGTGACACACGCAGGACAGCTCTGGTCCAATCAGACGCCTCGGTCTGTACCACGTGACCTCACCGCTGCAGAGCGTGCTCAGTGGCGTCGCTCCGCTCTCTCAGCAGCTCCACCTTGCACTGCGCCTCCTGCTGGACGGACCGCTCCACCGCCAGCGCCGCCTCCAGGTCCCGAACACGCAACTGCAAGGTCACATGACCACAGAGAGAGCGGCTCATTTACATACAGACAGAGTGTGTGTGTATGTGTGTCTGTGTGTGTGTGTGTTACCTGGATGATCTCAGAGTTGAACTTTGACTCCAGGTGAGCGGCCCGCTCCGCCTCCACGCTCGACTCCAAACACTTCACCCTCTGATCAGAGAGCTGAGACACACATGATGAGAACCTCCTCAACTCCTTCCCTCCCTCCTCACCTCCTTCTCCCTCCCTCCTCACCTCCTTCTCCCTCCTTCCTCACCTCCTCCTTCCCTCCCTCCTCACCTCCTTCTCCCTCCCTCCTCACCTCCTTCTCCCTCCTGCTCTTCTCCTCTCTCTCCGTCAGGTACTTCATCTCGTTGGCTTGTCGTCTGTTCACCTCGGCCTCCTTCTCTCTCTCCCTCTGCACCTCCATCATCCTCCTCTCAGACTCCTCCAGAGCCTCCTCCTGATCCTGGAAGATGACGGAGGTTAACACTCCATCTTTAAATGTATGTGTGTGTATTTGATGTGTGTGTGTGTGACCTGCAGCAGGAGGTGCAGTCGTTGGTTCTCCGAGCTGAAGCTCTGAATCAGTTTATCGCGCTCCTCCACCTCCTGCTGCAAAGCATGCTGGTCCTCCTCCCTGGCCCGCCGGGTGATGTTCAGAGCTTTCTGCAGCTCCTCCACCGTCTGCTGGAGCTCCGCCCCTCGCTCTGACACACACGACACAGGCTGTTAGCGCATGTTAGCTAATGTTAGCTGCTGTTAGCTCAGTTTGATAGCTGCTGTTAGCTCAGTCTGTTAGCCGGGCTGTCAGGCAGTGTTAGTGTTTGTACCACAGAAGAAGAGGAGGAGGTTCTCAGGCCCAGCGCTCAGTAGCATCTACATGATGGCAGAGGTGAAGAGTTACCTGTGAGTTTGTGTTTGTCTCTGCTGAGCTCGGAGGCTCGTTTGGCTTCTCTCTGGCTCACGGTGAGCTGGTACTGGAGCTCCACCCGCTGAGCTTCTCCTCGCTCCACCGAGGCCCTCAGCCGGGTCAGCTCCGCCTGCAGCCTGCACAGCTGTGGAGGGAAACACACACACACCTGAAGCTACGACCGATGCCGGGCGGAGAGTCCAGGAGTGACCCGGTCTCAGCTCTCACCTCCTGGTTGTGGTTGGACGTCAGCTCCAGTTTCTCTTTCTCCAGCTGATGGAGTCTCCACCTGAGCCTCTCCGACTGCTCCACTCCTTCAGACGCCGCCCTCCTGCTCCTCCTTCCTACATCACCTCGACTCCTGCTCCTCCTCCGTCCTCTCTCTGGCTCCTCTTCCTCCTCCTCGTCTTCTCCTCTTCCTGTCTGATGGTGTTTCTGTTGCCAGGTGACGATCGTCTCCGCCCACCTGATGAAAGAAGAAGCTGAGGTTTGGCTGGGCAGCCATTTTGTCTGCTTCAAACACCATCAGACTAAAGACCTAAGACCTTAAGACTTAAGACCCTAAGACTTAAACTTAAGACTTAAAGACCACATCATTTAAATCTGCATGTAACATATAATAAATATAATACTGCTTAAACATTTCCACATCGTCTGACGGACTCTCTGCGTGCTTTCAGTCCGACCTTGCTGTCTCCTGCTCGGATCTTCTCGTAGAGCTCCCCGCAGTTCTCGGTTGTTTCCCCCGCTGCTCCGCTCGGTCCTGTCCGCTCTCGGGACGCCTTTCCCGGTCATGCTGTCTCCTCCGCTCGGCTGCTTGTGTCTGCATGTCTCCGGCTCCTCAGCTGCCTTTATATGTATTTAAATGTTGGTCGTTGTTCTCGGCCTGTCTGCTGCTGTTGGCCGCTCGTGGTGACTGCCTGCGGGTTGTTGCTGTTGTTGTACCGGGGGGACGCCGGTTGCCTGGCCGGTTGCTTGGTTGCTGGCGTTGCGTTGCCAGCAGACGGTTCCCGGTCAATATTCAACATGAACGTGTTCGTTATTAAACAGACGTTAATGAGCGACAGAGTCTCGAGCTGATTAATATTCATGAGACGTTAAAATAACTTTTATAAACTCATAGAGACGTTTGAATCTGACGCCATCTTGGCGTCCATACGTCATCTCCGGGTTACATTTTGATTGGCTGGACAGCCGACCAATGATTGACCGCGAATTTATTTTTATTTATTCTTTTAGTTAGTATTCCCTTTATTTGTTTATTTATTTGTTTGTTTGTTTGTTTGTTTGTTTTATTATATTTAAACTGTGCTGTAAAAATATATTTTTGTTCATATGGATAAAATAAAAAAGTCAGACTAAATGAAACATATTTAAAATGATGAATCAACAACATGACTCGCTCACGTTGAATCATTTATATCAGAAGCTTCTCATCTAATGAATACAGGTGTTTATGTAAATTATAATTTTGAACCTGTAATTTTTAAACCTTGTTTTACTGTGAACAGCCCAGCATGTTGCTGTAGGTCATTATTCACAGACATGGGGATCTATGCTAACAAATCGTGGGTGTATGTTCAGCGTGGTGTCGTTGTCATGGTAACGCGTCGTCGTGACGTCAGTTCGTTGTTTCACCGTGTTGTTGTAGTGACCGTCCTCCGCCGCAGGAGGCGCTGTGGTCTCTGTTCACCGCCTTTATTCAGCGTAGAAGAAGGAGGAGGACAGCAAACAGCATGGCGGCCTCCACAGAGCACGCTGATCTCCTGTCCGCGGTGACAGGTCCTCCACAGGGGGACAAAATAGACGCAGCAGAGCCCGGCACGGACTCTCCAGACTCGGACCAGGCGGCTCAGGACCCGGACGGGGATGAAGACGAAGATGGGGGCGAGCCGCCCGGGCCGAAGATCCGAGACACCCCGGAGGACATCCGGCTGGAGGCGATCGCCAACACGGTGGCTCTCCACCCGAGCAGGGACATCCTCGTGTGCGGGGACGTGGACGGGGACGTGTACGCGTATTCCTACTCGTGCACGGAGGGGGAGAACCGGGAGCTCTGGTCGTCCGGACACCACATGAAGTCCTGCCGCCAGGTGCGCTTCTCCGCAGACGGACTGAAGCTCTTCAGCGTGTCCCGGGACAAGGCGGTCCACCAGCTGGACGCGGAGCGGGGACAGCTGGTCACCAGGATCCGCGGGGCGCACGGTGCTCCAATCAACAGCCTGCTGCTGGTGGACGAAAACATCCTGGCGACCGGAGACGACGGAGGAACCCTCAAGGTTCGGACTGTGTTCATGTTGAGTCCACATTCAAAGTAAAGTGGTCTGTCGATGGTCTAACCCGGTCTTTAAATGGTCCAAGCAGAAGTTGTGAAGGCTCTAGATGGTTTTTAACGGTCCAAGTTTGTTTCTTGATAGTCTTAGTTGTATTTTTAACTCAATACAAGTCTGATGGTCTAATCTGGTCTTTAAATAGTTCTAGCTGATGTTGTGATGGTCTGAGATGGTTTCGTAATGGTCCACCATCGCAACTTTTTGTTTTACAGTCAGTATCATCATCTCTACTTTGACTGTCCAAGCTGGTTTGTCACTGATCTACGATTATGTTCTTTCGATGGTCTAAGCTGGAGGAACTGGACTTGGTTGTAGATCTGTGAAGACATTTCACCTCTGAACTTTTCTTAAAGTCTAAACGTGTGTTCTGATGATCTTAAGGTGTGGGACATGAGGAAAGGGACAGCCATCATGGATCTGAAACACCATGAGGATTACATCAGTGACATCGCCGTGGACCGGGCCAAGAGGATCCTACTTACTGCCAGGTAATAATAATGATAATAAACCCAAAAAAACAGTTTATGGTGGTCTGCCTAAATCTTGAACAAGTGTCCTTGAACGCGTCTTCTTCTCATTTGCTCTAACCTAATACAGCGGCGATGGTACCATGGGCGTCTTCAACATTAAGAGGCGGAGGTTCGAGCTGCTGTCGGAGTACCAGAGTGGTGATCTAACATCGGTGGCGCTGATGAAACGTGGCAAGAAGGTGGTTTGCGGCTCCAGCGAGGGGACCATCTACATCTTCAACTGGAACGGCTTTGGAGCCACCAGCGACCGCTTCGCCATCAAAGCAGAGTCGGTGGAATGCATCGTCCCCATCACCGACAACATCATGTGCACCGCCTCCATGGACGGGTACATTCGGTGAGTTGGTCGAGCCATCGTGACCACTGGCTGGTTTTGAAAAGGTTGTCTCTTTTTGTTAGACTAATGAGTAGAGGTCATCATTGCATTGGGACGTCTGATTATCTAACTTGATCCATGCTGGTCTTTTCATGGTCTAAAGTTCTTATGGTGGTCTAGACTGGTCTTCAAATGGACCTAGCTGGCGGTTTTTGAAAGTATCCAATATGTCACACCATTCAGCTATTTGCTGAATCACCGCATTGGGTCTAACTTGAACAATGCTGGAATTTTAATTGCTCGGGTTGGTGTTCTGATGGTCCAAGCTGGTTTGCCAATGGTCTAGGATGATCTTATGATGGCTTAAGCTGGTCTTAAAGTGGTCTAAGCAGGTCTTTAAATGGTCCAAGCTTACGTTGTGATGGTCTGAGATGGTTTCTTAATGGTCCAAAATGGTCTACCAAGTACCAAATTTGTTTTTGTCGAACAAATCAGTAGAGGTCACCACTGCATTGCGTCCTTACCCCAATCAGCCCTAATTTGTTGCCCTTTAGTTATATTTATATATTTGATGCTAAGCATTGCACATGTTATAATGTAATAGTAAAGTTATGTCCTATACTCTACCAGAGCCGTCAACCTCCTTCCCAACCGGGTCATTGGCTGCATCGGACAGCACGTCGGCGAACCCATCGAAGAGCTCGCCACGTCCTGGGACTCCCGCTTCCTCGCGAGCAGCGCCCACGACCAGCTCATCAAGTTCTGGGACATTTCCAGTTTACCCAACACGACCGTCAACGAATACCGCAAGAGGAAGAAGAAAGATGGCCGAATGAAGTCTCTCACCAAGAAAGCCCACGGAGACAACGACTTCTTCTCAGGACTCGTAGAGGAAACAGAAAAGAAGGAGGATGAAGACGAGGAGGAGGAGGAAGATGATGACAGCGACAGTGACAGCGGCAGCGATTAAAAAAAATATGTTTGAAATGTTGTTACAGTGCCTTCAGACATTTTTAGTCCTAAATAAGTGAATGGACATGTCTGCTGTTGGTTGGAGGCTTTCAAACAAAGCGCATCACGATGTCTGGAGTTTCTATGGTAGCATGAACAGCAGATATTAGCTCCTGGCAGTGCTGGTGCCTCATTTTGGATATGACTTTGACCGAGAACCAAGCCAATGCTGGTGACTGTTTAAATATATAGGAATGTCAGGCCAACATACCCTTTAGAAATATTCATTCAAAGGCCTACTGACTGTTGAAGAGCACTAAAATAAGGGTATTGAGCCTAGACACTCTTTTGGTACAGACCAAAAACTGTTAAAATGTTGGACTTGTAATCTTATTTATGTATTCGTACATTGATCAGATGATCAGAAATCAGAAATCTTTTGCACTGTGCTTGTATTGAATTAAAAAAAAAATCAGTTGTACTCCTGATCTGCAGATTGGAGCCATGATTGTAGTGTTTTTGAGCCATTTGTTTCACCCCCTTTCTTTCTAACCTCCTACCAGGCTTTAACTAATTATGAATTTATTGGTGTGTTATGTCCATGAACATGAAACGTATCGCTTTATAACGTGATACTGATATAGTAGGTATTTTACAGTACAAATCAAGTGTTTACTATAATTCACACTGGCTTAAAGGTCAAGTATGTAAGATTTAAATGATTTATAACTTTTATGTACAAAAATAAAACAAATTTATGAGAGTAATCGCCTGGCGTCTCCCCCTCCCTCTTTGAGGTGGTACAGTCGGCTCAGTGGTACCGTCCAACGGCAGGCGGGAAAGCGTTAAACGTCACGTGAGAGGAGCTCATCCGTCAACATGGCGACGGGCAGACAGACGTAGCTTAGTAACGAGAAGCTTCCTGTCGAACCGACGACGAGTTTAGTCTACGTTCAGTTACCGGACAGTCTGTCGGTAAGAACGCGTTTGTTTCACGTCCCGTTAACGTCACAGGCGGGAAAAACAAGAACGAACGCGGAGCTCAGATGTGACGTGTTAGCAGAGCTAGCCGAGGTTAGCTTCGTAACTGAGGTTATTTGTAAACAATGAGTCAGCACGCGGCGGGAAACGAAACCAGAGAGACAGACCATGACTCAGCGATTAAAGACAGTTTATATATAAAGTGTTTGATGTCAGCTGTGTGTGTTTGTGTGTGTCACATCAGCAGACACACACACTCATTAGAGAATATTAAACCATATGATACAAAGTGATGGCAAGCAAACAAATAATTATAATATCACCTGTATAAAGGCAGGAAATATGTGTGTGTTAGTTTGTGTTGGTAAGTGTGTGTCGTTTGGTGTGTGTAACAGGAAGTACTGACAGGTGAGGGTGGTGCACAGGAAGGAGTTCAGGTCAGGACCCTGTCAGAGGATGTGACGGTGTTAAAAGTTAACGTGTGTTTGCTGTAGGATTTATTTCAGATTTCCCGGTGTGTTCTCTCTCAGGCTGTGTTCTGTCCGTTGTCTCTCAGGCTGTGTTCTGTCCGTTGTCTCTCAGGCTGTGTTCTGTCCGTTGTCTCTCCGGCTGTGTTCTGTCCGTTCTTTCAGGCTGTGTTCTGTCCGTTGTCTCTCAGGCTGTGTTCTGTCCGTTCTTTCAGGCTGTGTTCTGTCCGTTGTCTTTCAGGCTGTGTTCTGTCCGTTCTTTCAGGCTGTGTTCTGTCCGTTGTCTCTCAGGATGTGTTCTGTCCGTTCTTTCAGGCTGTGTTCTGTCCGTTGTCTCTCAGGCTGTGTTCTGTCCGTTGTCTCTCAGGCTGTGTTCTGTCCGTTGTCTCTCAGGCTGTGTTCTGTCCGTTGTCTCTCAGGCTGTGTTCTGTCCGTTGTCTCTCAGGCTGTGTTCTGTCCGTTGTCTCTCAGGCTGTGTTCTGTCCGTTGTCTCTCAGGCTGTGTTCTGTCCGTTGTCTCTCAGGCTGTGTTCTGTCCGTTGTCTCTCAGGCTGTGTTCTGTCCGTTGTCTCTCAGGCTGTGTTCTGTCCGTTGTCTCTCAGGCTGTGTTCTGTCCGTTGTCTCTCAGGCTGTGTTCTGTCCGTTGTCTCTCAGGCTGTGTTCTGTCCGTTGTCTCTCAGGCTGTGTTCTGTCCGTTGTCTCTCAGGCTGTGTTCTGTCCGTTGTCTCTCAGGCTGTGTTCTGTCCGTTGTCTCTCAGGCTGTGTTCTGTCCGTTGTCTCTCAGGCTGTGTTCTGTCCGTTGTCTCTCAGGCTGTGTTCTGTCCGTTGTCTCTCAGGCTGTGTTCTGTCCGTTGTCTCTCAGGCTGTGTTCTGTCCGTTGTCTCTCAGGCTGTGTTCTGTCCGTTGTCTCTCAGGCTGTGTTCTGTCCGTTGTCTCTCAGGCTGTGTTCTGTCCGTTGTCTCTCAGGCTGTGTTCTGTCCGTTGTCTCTCAGGCTGTGTTCTGTCCGTTGTCTCTCAGGCTGTGTTCTGTCCGTTGTCTCTCAGGCTGTGTTCTGTCCGTTGTCTCTCAGGCTGTGTTCTGTCCGTTGTCTCTCAGGCTGTGTTCTGTCCGTTGTCTCTCAGGCTGTGTTCTGTCCGTTGTCTCTCAGGCTGTGTTCTGTCCGTTGTCTCTCAGGCTGTGTTCTGTCCGTTGTCTCTCAGGCTGTGTTCTGTCCGTTGTCTCTCAGGCTGTGTTCTGTCCGTTGTCTCTCAGGCTGTGTTCTGTCCGTTGTCTCTCAGGCTGTGTTCTGTCCGTTGTCTCTCAGGCTGTGTTCTGTCCGTTGTCTCTCAGGCTGTGTTCTGTCCGTTGTCTCTCAGGCTGTGTTCTGTCCGTTGTCTCTCAGGCTGTGTTCTGTCCGTTGTCTCTCAGGCTGTGTTCTGTCCGTTGTCTCTCAGGCTGTGTTCTGTCCGTTGTCTCTCAGGCTGTGTTCTGTCCGTTGTCTCTCAGGCTGTGTTCTGTCCGTTGTCTCTCAGGCTGTGTTCTGTCCGTTGTCTCTCAGGCTGTGTTCTGTCCGTTGTCTCTCAGGCTGTGTTCTGTCCGTTGTCTCTCAGGCTGTGTTCTGTCCGTTGTCTCTCAGGCTGTGTTCTGTCCGTTGTCTCTCAGGCTGTGTTCTGTCCGTTGTCTCTCAGGCTGTGTTCTGTCCGTTGTCTCTCAGGCTGTGTTCTGTCCGTTGTCTCTCAGGCTGTGTTCTGTCCGTTGTCTCTCAGGCTGTGTTCTGTCCGTTGTCTCTCAGGCTGTGTTCTGTCCGTTGTCTCTCAGGCTGTGTTCTGTCCGTTGTCTCTCAGGCTGTGTTCTGTCCGTTGTCTCTCAGGCTGTGTTCTGTCCGTTGTCTCTCAGGCTGTGTTCTGTCCGTTGTCTCTCAGGCTGTGTTCTGTCCGTTGTCTCTCAGGCTGTGTTCTGTCCGTTGTCTCTCAGGCTGTGTTCTGTCCGTTGTCTCTCAGGCTGTGTTCTGTCCGTTGTCTCTCAGGCTGTGTTCTGTCCGTTGTCTCTCAGGCTGTGTTCTGTCCGTTGTCTCTCAGGCTGTGTTCTGTCCGTTGTCTCTCAGGCTGTGTTCTGTCCGTTGTCTCTCAGGCTGTGTTCTGTCCGTTGTCTCTCAGGCTGTGTTCTGTCCGTTGTCTCTCAGGCTGTGTTCTGTCCGTTGTCTCTCAGGCTGTGTTCTGTCCGTTGTCTCTCAGGCTGTGTTCTGTCCGTTGTCTCTCAGGCTGTGTTCTGTCCGTTGTCTCTCAGGCTGTGTTCTGTCCGTTGTCTCTCAGGCTGTGTTCTGTCCGTTGTCTCTCAGGCTGTGTTCTGTCCGTTGTCTCTCAGGCTGTGTTCTGTCCGTTGTCTCTCAGGCTGTGTTCTGTCCGTTGTCTCTCAGGCTGTGTTCTGTCCGTTGTCTCTCAGGCTGTGTTCTGTCCGTTGTCTCTCAGGCTGTGTTCTGTCCGTTGTCTCTCAGGCTGTGTTCTGTCCGTTGTCTCTCAGGCTGTGTTCTGTCCGTTGTCTCTCAGGCTGTGTTCTGTCCGTTGTCTCTCAGGCTGTGTTCTGTCCGTTGTCTCTCAGGCTGTGTTCTGTCCGTTGTCTCTCAGGCTGTGTTCTGTCCGTTGTCTCTCAGGCTGTGTTCTGTCCGTTGTCTCTCAGGCTGTGTTCTGTCCGTTGTCTCTCAGGCTGTGTTCTGTCCGTTGTCTCTCAGGCTGTGTTCTGTCCGTTGTCTCTCAGGCTGTGTTCTGTCCGTTGTCTCTCAGGCTGTGTTCTGTCCGTTGTCTCTCAGGCTGTGTTCTGTCCGTTGTCTCTCAGGCTGTGTTCTGTCCGTTGTCTCTCAGGCTGTGTTCTGTCCGTTGTCTCTCAGGATGTGTTCTGTCCGTTCTTTCAGGCTGTGTTCTGTCCGTTGTCTCTCAGGATGTGTTCTGTCCGTTCTTTCAGGCTGTGTTCTGTCCGTTGTCTCTCAGGATGTGTTCTGTCCGTTCTTTCAGGCTGTGTTCTGTCCGTTGTCTCTCAGGCTGTGTTCTGTCCGTTGTCTTTCAGGCTGTGTTCTGTCCGTTCTTTCAGGCTGTGTTCTGTCCGTTGTCTCTCCGGCTGTGTTCTGTCCGTTGTCTCTCCGGCTGTGTTCTGTCCGTTGTCTCTCAGGCTGTGTTCTGTCCGTTCTTTCAGGCTGTGTTCTGTCCGTTGTCTTTCAGGCTGTGTTCTGTCCGTTGTCTTTCAGGCTGTGTTCTGTCTGTTCTTTCAGGATGTGTTCTGTCCGTTGTCTTTCAGGCTGTGTTCTGTCCGTTGTCTCTCTGGCTGTGTTCTGTCCGTTGTCTTTCAGGCTGTGTTCTGTCCGTTCTTTCAGGCTGTGTTCTGTCCGTTCTTTCAGGATGTGTTCTGTCCATTGTCTCTCAGGATGTGTTCTGTGTTCTCGTCTCTCTCTGTAGCAGCAGGATGCCGGGGAAGATGGGTGACTTCAAACCAGGAGACCTGGTGTTTGCCAAGATGAAGGGCTTCCCTCACTGGCCTGCCAGGGTACACACACACACACACACACACACACACGTCCTTCATGTATTTCTGTGCTGTGATTGGTCATTAACACTCTTGTGTGTGTATGTGTGTTCAGGTGTGTAAGTCAGAGGACGGATACAAGAAGCGAGTCCCGGTCTTCTTCTTCGGGACTCATCAGATGTACGTACACGCAGCTGCCGATCTGTGACATCACTTCCTCTGATAACCCATCGATTGATTAGATTGATTGATTTCTTCCTTCCTCAGAGGAAACCTGCCTCTGGAAAACATCGTCCCTTACGTCGGCAACAAGATGAAGTACGGCAGCGGCGTTCGGATCAAAGGCTTCACCGAGGGCATGTGGGAGATCCAGAACACGCCGGGAGTCTGCAGCAAACTCAAAGTCAGTGTAATTATTGGTGTTTTCGTCGTTTGTGTGTTTGATCAGTGGACAGATGTTTGGTCCTAACAGCTGTTCTCTGTTCTGTTGTGTCCTCAGATACCGACACCTCCGACATCTACCAAACAGTCTAAAGCTACACCTCCTAAACCGACCTCTGCCTCTAAAGCTACACCTTCTAAACAGGCGGCAAACGACAAACTGAAAACTGCCCCGACTAAACCAGCTCTCAGTAAATCTGCCCCCACAAAGTCCGCCAGTAAAACAGCTGCCAGTAGAGGTGCTCAGAGTAAAAAGGAAAGCGCCGCCACCGCCGCCGTGGCTAGAACTCCAACAAGAGCTTCGTTAAGATCTGCTCCAGACTCCAGACTGACTGCCGAACAGGCTTCAGCTTCGAAAGATGCCACGGCTGCAGATGTGTCCGACATGGCTGCGAATACACGAAGCAGGAAGGCAGCTGCAGGAGAACGAGCTGAAAATAATGTTGTTACGACTCCTGCAGAGAATAAGAAGGAGGTACGACGGTTTTGAGATTTTGAACTTCTTCGATTCATACGGAAAACAGAAACATGTTTTTCTTTTTGTCTTCACAGACGGTGGCAAAAGTGTCTAAGCCAAAAACTCCCTCCAAATCCTCTGAAAGTGTTCCTGACAAACCTGCAGTTGAAGCAACAAGCAAAGTTACGGCTGAGAAGAAAACTCAGAGCGCCACAGAAGCTCCGACAAAGACGACAGACTCCAAACCAGCTTCAACCCGCACAGATGCTGAGGAGGCTGCACGTCCTGTGACGACCAGGAGCAGAGGAGCAGAGTCCAAGGTAACCTCCAGACCAGCAGACAGCAGCTTTACAATGAATCATCAAGCAGCACAGTGTGAATATGAGGAGTTGTTTTATGAGATAAACAGGAGGTGGCGCCAATTCTCCATCCAGACAGAAGAAGAAGAAGGAGGAGGAGGAGGAGGAGAGAGCTGGAGGAGACGAGGAGGTCGTCCTGCTGCAACTCTTCAATAAACTTTTGCTGTTTTGTTTCATCAGGTCGATGCTGAGCAGCATAAGAACCAAACTCCTGCTGCGCCTCCTTCAGGTAACCAACACAAATGAATCTAATTCTCTTTAGGATGAACATTCGAAACTGTCTGAGGTTTAAAAAGATGTTTTCTCCTCCAGCAGTCAACAAAAAGAAGACGACACAAATGTCCAAGACCGACAGAGGAAAGAAAGACGAGGAGGAGAAGACGCAGGAAGAAAAGGGTGCGAAAGATTCATCAGAGAGCCGAGGAGTGAAGAGGAGGAGAGACGAGAAGGACGGCAGTGAAGGAAAGAAAGAAGTGATGGTGAGAGAGAAGATGTCGGAGAGGAGAACAAAAAAGGAAGAGGAGAAAGAGGAGGTGAAGAATAAGAAAACAAAGCGAGATGAAGGTGTGGAAGAAAAGAAAGAAGTAACGACGAAGGAGAAAACGGAAGAAAAGTCATCGGCAGAGAGCCGAGGGATGAAGACGAGGAGATCAGAGAAGGAGGAGGAGGAGAAGACGACCACGAAAGACGACGGCAAAGAAAAGGAGGAGGAGAGGACGAGGAGAGAAACAAGGTCAGAGAGCGAAGGAAGAAAAAGAGCGAGAGACAAGGAGGCGCAGCTGACGCCAAAGAAGGACGACAGAGAGGAGAGCCGAGGAACGAAGAGGAAGAGGGAAGAAGAGGAGAAAACTGAAGGGATGAAGACGAGAAGAGCAGAGGAAGAGAAGAAGACGAAGGATGCTGGTGAGGAAGGAAAGAAGGAGGAGACCAAAAAGAAGATGGTCGAGGACGAGAAGGAGAAAGGAGGCAGCTCTGTGGACGAGGAGGAGGTAAAATGTTCAGCTGTACTTTCACCTCTCAGCCCGTTACTTTAAAAACATTCAGGAATATTTTTTTCTGTTTGTCCCGTGCAGCGACAGCGCCACCTGGCAGCCAAGAGGGAGAGTTTGTTTAAATCTTTAAGAGGTCTGCTGAAGGCCGAGAGAGGAGCGCCGAGGAGGGAGGCGATGAAGTAAGAAACACACACACACACACACTTGTATGTTAACGTGTATGAGAGTCAACGTTAACGTCTGTCGTCTCATCAGGAAACCCGGAGACCGACTAAAGAAGAAGGTCGCCACGGCGATCAGCAAGAAGTCAGGCGTGAAAGCCGGGAAGAAGGTGGTCAGGAAGAACAGAGACACGACAGAGGTGAAACAGAAAGAGGGAGAGAAGGCAGAGGTGAAGCTGTCCGGACAAAAGGAGGAGGTGAAGAAGGATGAACAGAAGTCTAACAAAGACGAGATGAAGGCCGAAGGGAAGAAAGACCAAGAGAAGAACGAAAGGAAAATCATCGGAAAGATTGTGAAGGCCGGACATGGAACAAAGGTTCAGGTCAAGACGATAATGGGAGGAACGATGGGAGGAACAGACGAGGAGGAGAAGAAGGAGAAGACGAGGAGAGAAGAAGAGAAGAAGAAAGGTTCAGACAGTGAGAAGAGAGGTGATGATAGAAAGACGGTGGAGAGGAAGTCTGAAAGAACGAGAGCAGCGACGACGGAGGACAAAAAGAACGAGGAGACGACGCTCAAGAAGAACGAAGAGGAGCAAAAAGTGCAGAAAACAAAGCCGCAAGAGAAGAAGAAGAGCGAGACGGTGGAAAAAAAGACGAGAGAGCAAAAGAAGAGCGAAAAACCTGAACGAGAAGAGAAGGATGAAGCCACGGCAGAACAAACAAAGACACCACAGAAGAAGAGCGACACAACGACAACAGAAAGTGGTGAGACATCACACGCCGAGTCAAAACCTGAAGAAGAAGACCGCAAAGCGGCGCGCGAATCGTCGGATGGAGGGAAGGTGGAGCAGCAGGAGAGCTCGACCATGACGCTGACGGACTCGACTCTGCACAGGATCCACGGAGACATCCGGATCTCTCTGAAGTCTGACCACCCCGTAAGACAGACCTGAACGCGTTAGCCTTTTAGCCCCTTTTAGCTCCTTGTTTTTGTCTTTTTCAACAAACAAGCTCTGACACGCGATACTAGTTAGCGACTAGCTAGTTAGCGACGAGCTCTGGGAATTTTCCAAGTTGGAAACTTTCCATGGAAATTAATGGGAATAAACCATGAATTTACAAAATTAAAGGTTGGCCCTTTAACAGGGAACTTAAATATAGATGTGGGAATATATTTTAACATAATTAGGGTCTTCAACCCTAATTGTAAGTATGAATACTTGAACCTGGATGTTATTCTGCTGCCAAAGAAAATTCAGCTTTAATTTGATCTGTGTTTAGTTTTTGTCTCTTTATTTGACGTGTTTGTGTGTTTCAGGACATCAGTAAGTGTGTGAAGGCGTTGGATCAGCTCAGTATGGTTTACGTGACGTCCAAACACGTCCAGAGACACAGCGAGCTCGTCTCCACTCTGAGGAAGGTACTATCAACACAAATTAAAGTGCTAACGAGGAGCTGCTGACAAACGTCCACGTCTGCCAACGGGTTTTATTTATTTCCCATGCAGCTGCGCTACTACAGAGCCAACCAGGCCATCATGGACAAGGCGTCCATGTTGTACAACCGCTTCAAGAACACCTTCCTGGTGGGGGAGGGGGAGGAGGTGGTGAGCGCCACCTTCCTGCGCTCTCTGCTGGAGGAGAAGGAGAGGGAGGAGGCTCAGCGGGCGGAGCGCTGCAGGGAGAGGCTGGTGAGGGAGGAGCTGCTGCAGGAGGTGAAGAGACTCATGGTCCAGGTGAAGGGGAGGAGGAGGACTGATGGTGGAGAGGAGAGGGGAGAGGTGGAGGTGACGGGAGGAGAGGAGGCGCAGCTAACGGACGGTAAATAAAATATAAAACACAATAAAACATTTTTAAATGATTTATTGTTAAAAACATAAAATACTGTGTGACTGTATGTGGCCGTCGTGCCCATACATTATTACTGACACTGCAGTAGCACAGAGACTTCAACAAAGTTAGTCAAAGGCAGGCTTGAGGTTGCCAAGCAACCAGGGTCAGCTGCAGGTCAGAGTAATTAACTGCAGCTGTGCTCTGTCTGTGTGTGAGTGACTGCTGAGAGACACAGAAAATCTCTAAATGAACCCCCTCCAACTAGTGGACACTAATGCCAAACGGTAGGTCGTATCAAAAAGCCCAAATGACCGTGAGCATCCTCATCTTGTCGACCATGTGAATGCCGAATTTCAGTGTGTAAAGTTAAAAAATGTGACCTGGGGAGAGAGAGAAAGAACAGGTGCCCTGTGCTCCTTTGGGAAATTTCTCCTCTCCAGTTTACATGGGAGTAGATGGGGCTGTCGGTGGGTGATCCTGGCGCATCAGTGCGTCTCCCGCCAAAACTATAAGTCTGACAGCTTCAGCAGTGATATCGCTGCGTAGCCCACGAATTTTCCTACAAGCCGGTCGTTTTGAGACCTTTTTTGTGTATGTGCGACCAAAACTGTCAAGAACTCTCAATAAAAATATTAAAGACATGAAGCTGTTTTGAATAAATCTGTCATGTGACCTGTGATGACGCTTGTGGTTTGTTCGTTGCAGCTCCGGTGGACTGTTCCTGAAGCAGCTCGGACTGAACCAACTCTAATGTGAGGGGGGGCGTCGACCTGAAACAAGCCTCGTTTACCTCCTGTGACGGACACGCAGCTCATTATTTATTTGTACTGTAAATTAAAGGTGGTGTTGTGTTGGAGTTCCACCTGAGCAGGTGAACCGTGTTCATAGTGATATATATTAACGTTAGTGCATTAATACAGTTAATACTGACGTCACCACCACAGTGTTTAGATCATTTATACCTGAGCATTAATCCAATGTTACCTGTTTTTAAGCTAACCTGACTTTAACCCCGAGATTACGTGATGAGACTAAAACTGACGCACGGATCGAAGAACGTAATCTCAGACTACCTCTGACTGTTCTCCGACACTCTTCAGTTTGAAATGTTTCAGTATTTCCGAGACGTCTGTTCAGTCTGGTGTGAACTCGTTACTGACCCCGCTCCGTTTGTTTCAGGTCATGTTAAACCTGAATGAAAGCATTAAACTTCACACTCACACTTCAGCTGCGGGGCACGACTCGGTGCCTTGCTCGAAGGCACACGAGCAGCAGTAAACTTACAAAGAACTGTTTGATAAAACTTTGTACATATTTTATACTGTTTTATTGTGTTTGTACTCACTCTGTTATGTTGATGTTTGAAGAGCGTGAACAAGTAGATCCAGACTGTTGACAGCATGCGTTAAAACGTTAAACACACACTGAGAATGTATGAAGAATTAAAATTCACACATTTTACTCTAATTGTGTCTTTCTGTCTTTAAAACAGCCTGCAAATCTGTAAAAGTTTTCTGACAGGACACTTTATAAACTAGATAGACAGTCTGTGGGGAGGTCACAGAGACTACATCCAGGTTTTAGACAGTCTGCGGGGACGTCACAGAGACTACATCCAGGTTTTAGACAGTCTGCGGGGACGTCACAGAGACTACATCTAGGTTTTAGACAGTCTGCGGGGAGGTCACAGAGACTACATCCAGGTTTTAGACAGTCTGTATGGATGTCTCAGAGACTATGTCCAGGTTTTAGACAGTCTGTATGGACGTCTCAGAGACTACGTCCAGGTTTTAGACAGTCTGTATGGACGTCTCAGAGACTACATCCAGGTTTTAGACAGTCTGTGGGGACGTCTCAGAGACTACATCCAGGTTTTAGACAGTCTGTGGGGACGTCACAGAGACTACAGTTTGCAGTTTTAATCTACAAAAACAAACTGCAGACACACCTTAATGTGAAGGTGAGTGTGTGTGCGTGTGTAGTCATTCTTCGCTCTGATTGGTCAGATCCCGCCTCTGTGTCTCGTCTTGGTGGGCGGGGTTAAGGAAACAGGAGGTGTGTTTTCAGTGTGTGTGAATCGTCCGCTGCCGTTTTCTCTCTTTACGGAAGAGACCGGAGGAGGACGCGACACGACCGAGACCAGGACGATCTCCAGGACTGTGAGGTCCACTAAACACCTGGGCGGGTTTCTGACCTGTGAGCAGCTGCACGGCGGAGTGTGTGTGTGTGTGTGTGCGCGTGTGTGTGTGTGACAGAAAATGGGATCGTGGTTCTCCTGATAGGGATACAGCAGCGGACGTGAGGGAGGACAGTCACCGGGTGCAGACATGGCCCACGTAGGCAACGGAGCGACCGCCGAGGAGGAGGTGGGAGTCACACCGACACACTGCTGTCACATCCCGGATAGATTGTCACAGAGCTGCCGCCTCGTTGGTCCTGTTAGAGCGCGCGCACACTCGCGCACACACACACACACACACACACACACGGCGACCTTCACACGTTTTATAAGTGTCACTGTAACAATGTCAGCACACTGAGGATCTGAACCAGAATCCATTATTCCATCTTTAAGTTGGCTGTTGGGGTGATTTAAGGTGTCACCAAGGGGTCCAGGCACCTTCACGAGGTTCCTGGAGGTCCTGGAGGTCCTGGAGGTCCTGGGTGTCTCGGTTCCACAGACCTCTCTGGAGGATTTATTTGTACACATCTGATGGTTCCTTTGGGCTCCAGAGCGGGGGCCCCGCTGTCTCACCTGGTAGAGCGTGCAGCTCAAGAGCCAGGAAGCTCTTTGACGGGATCCCAGGAACCTCGAAGGTTCGGAGAGGATCTTTGTATATGTTGTTCACTTTGCATAGTCCTGACTGTTGTAGTCATTAAGGAGGTTTCAGAGTGTCACCAAGGGGTGGACGTGCTTTCTTCTAGAGGTTCCAGACGTCCTGGAGGTCCTAGTAAAGGTGTTCAACAGATTGGTCAGCAGGTTAAGGGTCCTTTTTGGAGACCTCTCAGTATTTACTTGTTTTTGTGCATTTAGTGGTCCAAGTCCAAGACATCTCTGAGTGTGTATCTGTGTTCTTAAAGGTTCTGGAGGTCCTTGAGAGCATCACCAAGGGCTCCAAGAGGTCTATTAAAAAACTCTGTGTGCGTTCTTTTAGGAACGTGCTTCTAAAAACGGGTCAGTTTGGTCAGTTTGGTCAGTTTGGTCAGTTTCAGTGAATTCAGGGGCGTTTGAAGGAGTTCCAGAGGTCCTCCACGGATCGACCTTTAAATGGCTGTACTGCAGATCCACACCGTGTTCTTTCTAAATAACAGAGAACTCGTCCTTCATATTTTCAGTCTTCGTGTGTGTTCATGCTGAGTTTATCTTTTGTAACGCTAAGACAACGCCTCTATGGTGATAGTTCTGTGTTTGTGTCGCCATAGTGACCGACGCTGTATTGTCCACAGTAGATCATGTGACCGTACATATTCCTGCAGTCTGCATTATGTAATTCATTGACAGTGACCTTAATTTAAGTTGTTTATGATCCTAAAGTGACATTTATGTGCAGAGTCACTGACCTGTAGGTGAGCTGATTATCCTCTTCATTTACCTACAGAGTGTAATCAGCTTTAATTGAAGTGATGCTATCGAATCTCTTCCGTGTGTGTGTGTGTGTGTGTGTGTGTGTGTGTGTGTGTGTGTGTGTGTGTGTGTGTGTGTGTGTGTGTGTGTGTGTGTGTGTGGGCTTATGTAAATGATAGATCTGATTTCAGCCACAGGCTGCCTTCTGCACAACAAACACAGGAAGTTGGACGAGAATATGAGGATTGTTTTCAGCAGTTCAGCCTCTAATTGCATTTGTTCTGATGACATCAGTGATATCCGTGTTACAGTCCGAGCATTCAGTGGCTCATGTCGTGATGCTCTATGTCTCCAGTAAAGCCTGACTTTCCACCCTGCCTCATGTTGTTCAAACCGGGAGTGCCCAGTTACAACTGCTGACCAAACCTCGCTCCCTGTGAGCAGGGAAGGGCCACGTCTGGCTCTGAGGATGACGGCGCTCAAGAAGTGTTTCACTGGGTTTAAAGGTTTGTGCTTTGTGGAGCTGAAAGGTTCGTCAGGGGTCCGAGATGTCTTTAAGTGAGGAGACTAGATATTTATTTCAATTCTGAACATCACTGAAGCGTTTCAAACACAGTGAAGTGTAGGAAGTCTTTCTCCCTCCACACTTTACGAGGGCCTCGGCTCAGCTGGACATTCAGGTGACGATGTGATCTGGGTCCGGGGTGTCCACGCTGTCCCACGTCATACCTCACCAGTTCATCTCCTCATTTGAGCTCACAGACCTTCCTCTGTCCACCTCCAATCTAACTCATCACATTACGGAGGAATTCAGCTGACTTGGGTTGAGCTGTGAGGAATGTGAGACGAGCTGTGTTTCTACAAAAAAAGACTTGAACACAGTGAAAGGTTATCATGCAAACTCAGTGCTCAGCAACAAGACGGACAATAACACAAACACAAAGACAGAAATGTGGTGTGTCAGGTGTGTTTGACCCGTCACGTTGATCTACGTCCTGAAGCTAATCCTGCAGCTGAGTAATTCTTTTTGTTAAAGCCAGTAAACTATGACTGGAATATCAGCAACACCCTGAGAATGAACACAGTAAACACACAACATGGTTCTTCCAGTTGGCTGCTGACCAGCTCAGCTATCCTGGTTCTGACTAGAGTCCTTCTCTGAAGCCACAAATTATAACCAGGAAATGCAGATTTACAGACACTGGACAAAGACAGTTTTACAGATTTAAGCTGAGTCGACATGCTTGAAGACTTTGAGGTGGTGTACAAAGCTGGTTGTCCTGGTTACAGGGTGACCTGTGGAGGTCTTCAATGCTTATTATTATTATTATTATTATTATTCCAATTCTTTAACTCTCAGCCAGCTCGTCACGTAGAGTGCTGAGAGCTTCAGGTGATGAATAGACGATTGTGTGACTGGCTGATGTGATTAAGAAAGCACAAGGAGACCACTGTGACAGCAGAGACTCCCATCGCTCTCCATTTCCTGTGCAGGGTCAAAGGTCAAGGCTACACTACTGGCACCAAGTAGTATCAAGAGTGACACAGCAGTTTGCCTGGATTGGTTCAAAGTTGGGCTTCCTGACGGTGGTTCTGCAGCATTTAGAGTCCCAGGGATTGAGGAGGTCTGAGGGGCTTCACAGGTTCTCAGGAACATTGTTTAAGTTGTGAAAGCTGCGTAGAAGTGTTTGAGATGTTTCCAGATTGCATGATTGGTGCTGGAGGGCTGCTTAAAATGCTTTCAGCTCTTTGAGGAGGTTCAGTGAGTTATTGAGAGGGGTTCCTCTGGGAGTTTGCAGTATTAGAAAGCAGCTTCTTGGGGTCTTGGAGGTCTTTGTAGGATCACTGAAACATCTCAGACAGTTTCCAAGGGCTTTCCAGACTGCATTGGAGTCATTCAAGGAGGTTTTTGTCTTATAGAGAGGCTTCCACAAGTTCCTGAAGGGTTTACTGGGTCTTTTTTTGAACTCAGTGGGGGTTCCTCTGGAGGTTGGAAGGATCTTACAGTAAATGTGTTCTAAGTATCTTAAAAGTCTTCTTGTGGTTCAGTCGGTACCAGAACGTGTGGTGTCTTTGAGATTCTATCAAGGTCTGTGAGAAGGTTTTATAGAGACTTTTTGTGGAGCCTTCTTGAAGGTTTGACAGGTCCAACGGTCAGTTTTAAGGTTTCCTCAATGGGTGCCATGAAGTTTCTTCGGTCTTAAAGGAACCTCTCAGTATGCCAGGGTCTTTGAGAAGGTCCCACAGGTCATTTCATGGTTTGATGGGTCTTAAAGTCTTTCCTGAAGTCAGTGAAAGGATCCCAGAGAAACCTGCCATAACGCAGAGCATATTTAACAGGCATTTAAGATGTCATTAAGAACCTCGGTGCTCTAAACTAGAGCCATCTGCTGGTTTTTAGAGTTTGGGATGTCGAGATGGTTGCAGAAGTCCTTCAGGAGGTTCTCAGGCCTCTTCAGTGGGATATGTTATGTTTGAAGGGTTGAACAGGGACAGTGAGGGAACTCTGAGGGGTTTTCTGGAGTTTCCAAGCCTCCTTGAAGGTAGTTGGGGTGTTTATGTGTTTAAGTGTGTCTGTTTGGTAATAGGACACAGTGTGTAGGTCTTGACTAATTGATTAGAAAGCTGCTGCTGTCACAGGAGAAGCGTCTCTGGCGTTGACCTCTCCTTGTGTGTAATATCATACAACGGTGTAGCTGTTGCATTTTCCACAGCTCCTGTTTTCATCCTTTCTACACTGATAGAACTGTTTACACCAACACACGAGATAAATCTACCATCAGGAATATTTCACTTGCAATGGGCCGGAAGTCAAACAGAATAAATCCAGAAGAGACCGAGTTTGGTAGATTTAAAACTGTAAGCTTAAATAAACCATGAACCTGAATTCAGGAAACAGAGCAGACGTTACAGTAATGCAAGAAAACAGACTGCACCATTATTTTAGGATTATAACATATGAAGAATGAAAAAAAACTCAACACGAATCTCTTTGGATCTGATGCATTCGTGGATTTTCTTTTGAAAGGTCAAGAACGTTTGTCATGGTGTGATAGTTGCACGGAATAGATGATTAAAGGAACGAGGAAGTGGAAAAATAAAGAAAGAAGCTTCGTGTTTTGTTTTGAGTCTTTATTCCTCAATTTCCACATTTTTAAGTTCATTTTTCTGTTTCATATAAAAACTGAAGACTAAATAAAGGCTGGGCTTTCAGTATTTTACAGACTAACCAGCTGATGTACTGGTCCACTAAATCATTTTTCCATAGTAACACACTCTGATTTCACAAAGCAGCTGACCTGTGGCCTCGCTGTGTGTTTGAGGGGACCGGCTGGTTTAACATCATTCAGTCATAATAACGCACACACACACACGCAGCAGGAACGTATGGCATTTGTGTGGCGCGCTGTTCAGTGTTGACAAAAACAGTGTGAGGTGATGTCAGAGAGCGTCTGTTTGTAAGAGAGCGAGCGGTGAAGGTGTGAAAGGAGAGGATGAGTGCGAGCAGCGAGCGTCTGTTTGGATTCACACAACCAGCCGTCCTCCATCTTTCCGTCCTCCCACGTCAACACCGTCAGCCTGATGTCATCTGAGTCCACCTGGACGCCGTCTTTCCTCCTGTCAGCTCTCTATACGATAATCAACACACGTTTTTAAAGTCTGCAGCACAGCGTGATCCCACTGTGGTAATATCCAGTATTTACTCTGATTACATTACTTCTGATCACAAACTAGCACTGTCCATCATAAACTCTGTAAATCACAGAGAGTTGAGGCGGAGCAGCCGGAGGACATCAGAGGGAAAACCAGGAAACATTTTCTCCATAAAATATGATCCAGTTTCACCAAAATCAGTGAAATAGTTGGTGGTGTGTGACTTAGTGCCGTAAAGCGTTACGTACTTCTCCCGACCCGGAGCCCAAAGTTACATAGTGTGAGAACAGACGTACGACTGACAGAGACACCGTTCACCTGATCACAGTCAGTGTGGATCAGCGGTTGAACTCGGGTCTAGACTGAGCTCAGCTGTAGTCTGAGCATCCTTCGTCACAGTTCATTCTGACAGTCTGACACGTTTTATCATTCACGACACACATTATTGGATTAGATCAATATTCATCTGTCAGATGTCTCTGTGATCAGCTGATCGTTGAGTCTTTGTGGCTCTCGTGGGTCGATGGCTGCAGCCTGCAGGCGCAGAGTCACCGAGTGACTGCAGCTGTACTCCATTATGTAAGAAGCTATTATTAGCTGCTGGAGCTCCAGAGACAGACTGTGTGTGTGTGTGTGTGTGTGTGTGTGTGTGTGTGTGTGTGTGTGTGTGTGAAATCGATGCTGTTACTTTAAACTTCACATGTTGGTGTAAAAATAGAAAGTGCAGCGTGTTATAGACAGAGATAGAGTGATAGAGAGATGGAGAACAAACACCGGGCTGAGCCGAGCCGAGCCGGGCCATTTGAAATCACAGAGACTGACTGAACCAATCAGCAGCCTCCACAGCTGAATCTGCAGTTCATCTAACAGCCACAAGGGGCATTTCCAAGAACAATGACCAAACAGGAAAGTCCCTGAATCATCAGACGGGAGATTTTCATAAAGTCGTAAAGATCCGACATCTCAGGTTCTTTGATCATCTTTGTTCATGCTGCAAAGACGAAATGATCTCAGAAAATTCAGGAAGAAATTCAGAAAATAAAAGGAATGTTCAGAAAAGTCAGAATAATTTTAAAAATTGAGGAAAAATAATTTTAAAAAAATCAGCATTTATTCTGAAAAGGTTTGTTCCTGTTCCTGTTCCTGTTTTTCGTCTCTTCCTGTTTTTGGTCATTCTGAACTGTGATTGGCTGCCTTTACATCCACGAGCAGCCAATCAGGATGCTGAAAACTGTTTTTGTTTATTTGGAGGTGACCTGATTGTTTTTTGTTCTTGTTGTTTTCAGGACTGTTTTGAAGACGCGTACGACCGGATACCTGCGTGAGTACACACACACACACACACACACACACACACACACACAAGGTGACAGGAAATGACCATGCACATGCCTGGTGTTATAGAAACTGTGTGTGTGTGTGTGTCTGCATGCGTGCATGTGTGAGAGATATCATTTCAACTTCCTGTCTGACTTTTAGTCACTTCCTGTGCTCACTGGTGGATTTATCATCACTGCATCTGTGTGTTGTGTTTTGATGTGGTGTGTGTGTGTGTGTGTGTGTGTGTGTGTGTGTGTGTGTGTGTGTGTGTGTGTGTGTGTGTGTGTGTGTGTGTGTGTGTGCAGGGCATGTCAGATGGACCTGCAGACTGCCATCCAGGAGACTCAGTGCGCTCTCAATCTGGTCCTCAACAACAAGTTCTCTGAAGCTCTGGACCTCCTCAAACCATGGTAACCACGGCAACAAGTCTATGTGTGTGTGTTATGTAATACACACTGTAGTGTACTGGTGTACTACAGAGTGTGGTAATACTTTGACCTCTATAGCTACTTGCACTGTGAGTAGTACTATGTGTACTATAACTACTGTGACTGCTGCTGGTCGCTCTGACACTAACCACTGATTACTGCTGACATTATTTACACATATTATTATATTTATACAGTATTTTCCCGTTTTCTTAAATTACATACAGATTTATATCAAATGTACCTGTAACTGAATATGTAGCTCATGATATAAGAAGTTTTTTATCGCTTCTCTTGTGTACCGTTACAGTCGAACTCTGTAATCTAATTTACGTAACAATAACTGTAAATTCTTACGGTAGTTTTCTGTTTTTTAACATTTATATTTAAGTTTTTAAGCCTGCTACCATAATATGTATTTTGATATAGTACTACATCGACTTCCCTGTACTGCTGGTACTTTCACTTTTGCTGTTATCACTACAACTAGTGTGATGTGTGATGTGTGTGTAGGTGGAAGGACAGCATGTACCACGCGTTGGGTTACAGCAGCATCCTGGTGATGCAGGCGACGATGACCTTCGAACACAGAGACATCCAGGCTGCCATGGCGACCATCAAGGAGGCGTTACACACCTGTCAGAGGTGAGATGATCAGATGATGAAACGTTTGTGTTCCCGTCACAGTGAGGAGAAATAACTTTAACACCAATACTCATAGCGCCTGTGTAACCAGAGTGTATCTGCAGGTTCAGGAAGAGGAACTCTGTGGTCGGTTCTCTCTCCAGTCTGATCAGCAAACAGTCCAACCTGCAGGAAGGTACGTCAGCCTGCAGGAAGCTCACAACAAGCAACTTGTGAAGCAGCAGGAAGTCACTGTGTGTCTGTGTGTTTGTGTGTTTTCAGAGGAGATGCATGCTGAGATCTGCTACGCTGAGTGTCTGCTGCAGAAAGCCACGCTGACGTTTGTTCAGGTCCGGACTCATTTTTAGTTTCTTGCTCAAAAAAACATTTCACTCATGCATCGTTTTCATAACCGGCCACGTCCTTCAAACTCTCCACTTGTGGTTTGTAACGCAGACTGTATGTTTATGAATCTGTCGTCTCCGAGCTAAAGATAGAGATAATTAGTATTATTATTTTCTCAGTCTTGACAAAAGTCTCAGAGACACAGAAGACTCTGTACAGACTGAGCTGCACTCTTAAAACCTTGAATTTGTGAATTTGAATTTGATTTGTATAAAAATGGTTGAACTCAGCTCACTCACCTTTAAGTTTCTGACTCGTTTGATGCTTTTGCAACTGAGAAATTTCTACAATGTTGCTAAAACTTTAATCTGATGGAGATATTTGGATATTCTGCTGTGGAAAATGAACGCTGACATCATGGCATCGTTCTCTTCATTTAATAACACGTTGAGGGAAACGAGGTGACAGACCAGAAGAAGTAGAAGCGAATAGCTTGTTGAGACTCTGGACAAGGCTAATGAGGCTAATTGAATGAACAGTAATTGAATCCTCGCTGTCTCTCTTCCAGGATGAGAACATGATCAGTTTCATCAAAGGAGGCATCAAGATTCGAACAAGCTACCAAATATACAAGTGAGCGACTGTTGGCAGCTGTAAAATATCAAAGTTTTAAAAAAATGTCACTTCCAAACATCAAAAAGTTGATTGATCCTCTTCGACTGTTGATGTCACGTTTGATTGTCGTCCAATAGGGATTGTCAGAATGTGCTGAATGTCACTCAGGACCTGGCCGGCCAGTCGGATTCGTTCAGACAGTTTGAGGGCGGAGTCAAGCTGGGCATCGGATCTTTCAACCTGGTGAGTCCAGACGGGAGGAGTTTAACAGCTTTACATTTAAACACATTTAAAGTACCTGCAGACCCAGAGGTCTCACAGGTTCTTTATTCTATCATTCTGATTTGTTTCTTTGTCAAACACTTTGTTCCTAATGACTCCGTATTTGAGGTGTGTTCAGTTTATATCCTTCTACGATTTGGGACTCATGCTTATTTTGCCCTGTCAGGAAACATCTGACTTAACAACAACCTGGAATATAAAAAGATCACAAGAAATCAATTTCCCCACTGTGAGATCATTAAAGTTTATCTTAAATAAATAATATTTATAGTTTCCCATTTAGTTCCCATTTTACTATGAATGTTGTTTCTTACAGAAGTTTGTAGTCCTTCTATGTGAAATGTTTTGTTACTAAAATGACTTCCAGATGTTTCCTATTCATTTCTTCTGAAGTTTCATTAATGTTTTGTGTTTTTGAGATTAACTGTCTCAGCTCACGGGTCATTCAGTCACCTTGTTTTTTTATTTTTTGCTAATTATAGCGGTACATCATCGGCATAATGGCAAATCAGAGCTATAAATAGACTCATGCGGATACCACGTAAAGTATACACACATTGATTGAAGTGTTCTGATTTAAGTATGTTCTGTGTCTGTCTCTTTCAGATGTTGTCTCTCCTCCCTCAGAGGATTTTAAGGTTGTTGGAGTTCATTGGATTCTCAGGAAACAGGGTCAGCGACCATTTCAAGTGATACTCTTCCCCAGAAAGAGTTCTGTTCTACCCTGCAGACGTTTATAAAAAATAACATTTTCTGTCTCTCTGCAGGGCTTTGGTTTATCTCAGTTGAGAGAGGGAGCGTCCAGTCACAGTTTGCGGTCGATCCTCTGCGCTCTGACTCTGCTTTTCTATCACACATATGTGTCACTGATACTTGGTAGGTCAACACAAATCCACCTTGTCCTTTTTCTATAGATATAGCACATGTGCACCACAGCAGTCCGGCTCCAGACGTGTATCTCAGCCCTTTTGGTCCCACGTTTGGAGTGTTAGGTGTAAAACTCTGGTCTTCACATAGTTTTCATGCTGCGCACAGCCCTCTTGAATGACTTTGAGGCTGGAGTTGATGATGTTGATGTTTGATCAGGAACTGGAGAGGGGAACCTGGTGGAGGCTGAAGCTCTGCTGGAGCCGTACCAGCAGAAATACCCCAAAGTAAGCTGAGCACATGCACAACTAGACAAAGAAAGTCTCATGATCATCAAGAAACTTAAACTACAATGCAAACCTACAACTTTGGTGCACAAGTCTGACAGTGACTGACTGATGAAATATAAAACTTTTCTTTCAGGGCTCCATCATCCTCTTCTACTCTGCTCGCATCGCCACACTGCGAGGAAACTTCGAGAAGGTCTGAAACACACACACCGTTCGACCTTTTTACCTTTGTTATATTCCCCAATCTAAAATTAAAACCAGACCACCTGAGTCGAGACAAATCACGACCACGAGCAGACAGCATGTCGTCTGCTTAGGTAGCTGCTATTTGAACAATCTCTTTGCGTGAGGCGTGGTCCCACTTGTCTCAGTCAGCATTGCATTACACAATTTACATACTGCTGTTTTTCCTTTAGGGCTCTGTTCTGCATATGACCTCTCTGTGGTTTAGGAAGTCAAATTGTATCACAGGAAATTTGCATTTGACATCTCCCCCCCAGACAGACACATTCAGTTTCTTGGAGTAAAGGGTGGATGGTCAGAAATGAGTCGAGTTAGTGGTTGAGTTGTTGATGGATGAGGTTGGTTGTGTGTTTCAGGCCCGGGCGAGGTACGAGGAGTGTATCAGCAGTCAGCAGGAGTGGAAGCAGATCCATCACCTTTGTTACTGGGAGCTGATGTGGACTCACTCCTACCAGCAGGAGTGGCAGCAGGCGTACCACTACGCTGACCTGCTGTGCAAGGAAAGCCGCTGGTCCAAGGTAAACCAGAAAACGCTGAGGGTTCATTGTGTTGTGGTCTTTCTTTCTTTTGCTGATTTATTGGGTTACTCTGTGTTTTCTTCATGTAAAATGAGTCATTGCAGAACTATTTCCCAGTATGGTTCAACCTTTAAGAAGGACGAGTGAGAGTTTTTGCTTTTTACCCTCTGCAGGCGATCTACGTATACCAGAAGGCCGCCATCCTCAGTATGATGTCTGAGGAGGAAGCGAAGAAGACGGGAGAGAACATCGTGGAGCTCTTTAAGTCAGTCTGCCTCTTTTAAACATTATTTCACCAAATTTTAATTTGGAATATAGATATATAAAGTTAGGAAGTATTTTCTTGACTTGAAAAAACAGTTTGAGGGTTCAGACTTTAAAGGGACAGTTCACCCCAAAATCTAAAATACATATTTTCTTTTGGAGATATGAGATGTCTTCGTTCTCTGGAATATGATGGAGCCAGATGTTGCTCAAAGAATTCATGACCTGGTTACTCAGACAATCCACAGTTGTTCCATTATCTTCAAGAGAAGACAGATATACAGTCTGCAGTCCAAAACTCTGTAACTTGCTCCGAAGCAATCTGGATGGTTAAATAGCATTGGGTTGGTGCTCGGGAATGAACTGCTGTTCTTCTTCACATGTATGGATGTGTAACTATGTATGTGTGTGCAGGCAGGTGGAGGGGCTCAAACAGCGCCTGGCGGGGAAGTCAATCCCAACAGAGAAATTTGCAGTGAGGAAGTCCAGACGCTACAAAGCTGCTAACCCCATCCCCCTCGTCATCCCCGCACTGGTACACTCACAGAAATGTCTGACACACACACACACACACATTTACACACATCTGTGGCTCTATCAGGACGCTCTGATTGGCTGAACGGCAGCACTGAGCTTGACGTCCTCTGAATAAGTTTGTCTTCTAAAGTAACGGATGATGTTCCCTCTCTCTGCGTAGGAGATGATGTACGTCTGGAACGGTTTCACCATCGTCGGGAAGAGAGCCGACAGTACCGAGTCCCTGCTGGTTACCATAGAGACGGCTGAAGAGCAGCTTCGCAGCGATCCGAGTAAGTTAATGACATCGCTATAACATTGTTACGCGGTCTACCGCCAAGACTTTGAAGATGACTCAGATGATGTTTCTTTAAGTGACCACTAATGAGGTTCTCTGGGTCCTTGATGAGGTGCAGTGTGTTTCTAGTGGGCCTTTAGGGGATGTTAGGGGTCCGGTAGGTGGCTGATTTGTTCAACAGCGCTGTCCACCTCCATCATCAAAACAAAATGTTCATCCGTCCAGTTGAAGACCCTCTGACCTTCTGACCTTCTGCATCTCTGTCTTCAAGACACAGTCTAGATGAAACTTGCAACCTAACCTAATCTCACACTGTTCGTCTCATTCAGACCCGTCAGAGTTTCATCCAGACGACAGCTGCCTGGTCCAGATGTTAAAAGGACTCTGTCTGAAACACCTGGGCCGGTTACTGCAGGCCGAGCTCTGCTTCACACAGGTGCTGTCCAGGTAAGACACAACACAAAAACACAAGCACAGAGACCAGTTCATAGCTAGAGTTATGGTAACCTTGTGTGTGTGTGTGTGTGTGTGTGTACTTTCAGTCAGAGTCGTATCAGATATGATCACTACTTGATCCCCTTCACTCTCTATGAGTTGGGTCTGCTGTACAAACAACAGGGAGACTTCACCAAGGCCACCACGTACATCGAAAATGCCAAGTAAGTTCTCGTCATATATAAAGTATGTAACTTCATTTACATGTTTCCACCTCTTTGTTCTTGCATGTACCTTTTACATACCTTTATATACCTACACGTGCACCATGATGCACCTTTAATTAACTTCAGTAAGCCTTTTTCTACCTTCATACACATTATATACGCTCATATACAGTTTTGTCAAGCTTCTGTACTCACGTACCCTGAACACACGGACCTCTTTTCACCAGAGGGAAAGTTACAAGCATAACTTCAGGTCTCCAAAGAACGGCTGGCATGTTCACAGACAGCATGTTTTTATCTGACGTGTGCTGAGTGTGTTTACAGGTGAGTTTCTACCTTTAAGACTCTGATTGTGTTCTTCATCAGGATGAACTACAAGGACTACTCCATGGAGTCCAGACTGCACTTCAGGATCCACGCAGCCCTCAACAGCCTCAAAGGTTCACCTGTCGGGACTCCATGACGCTCACCTGGAGACAACAGAAGAATCCTCACAGTGAATAATGAAGACGTGTAGGTGTGTCGGCAGATCACGTGTCCACCACGACTCTTTCTCTACTTTGCTAGCAACCTTTTATTTTATTTTATTTTATTTTATTTTATTTTATTTTATTGTCCTTATTTATTTTTTGACTTTGCGTGGACAGATGAGATTATTGAAGCGTGCACGTCTGCTCGGACAGACTCGGCTTCCTGTCAGTGTCAGTGAGATTATACATCCACACAAATGTCCACATAACACTAATTAACTGCTCTTATTGTCAGTGAGGAGACTCTGAGGGCTCGTTCACTCGGAGACCAAAGGAAGTCCAAAGGAACGATGTGTAACTTATATTTCACACTGACATCTAGTGGTTAAAGTGGGTACTGCTCCCAACACATCCTCCAGACTCGAAGCTCATGCAGTGACATGCTCACACGTCACATATTATTAGTTTAAATTCTGTAACACAGCTGCACGTTTTGATATAAAAGCACAAAGTGAGAAGATCGTCTGTTAAGTTATTCAACCACGAGGGTCCAAAGAAGCAGCACAAACAAAGAGCGTGAAATTTAAAAAGTACAAGCCAGTTCTCGATCTTCGGTTGTCGGTCAACTCTCTGACCTCTGCTAACACGCTGAGCGTCGCGTGGCGTTGCATCTCCGTCTTAACGAGCCCTGAAATCAAATATTTCCACGTCTGTCACCGACAAACAAATCAGCCTGAAACTGAAGTGGACTTTTATTCTGTATGAACGTCACGACACATCGTGAGGATCGTAAACACTGACTGAGACTTCAGCTACAGATGAAGCGTGTACTGAAACAGCAGGGAGATGTGTCTGTGTGTGTGTGTGTGTGTGTGTGTGTGTGTGTGTGTGTGTGAGTGAGAGAGTGTGTGTTTTCTTTACTTTGCCTTCTTTTGGTTTGATTTCCTAATAATGCATCACGTCACACGTGCACGCAGACGTGTCCGTGCACACCCAATCACAGCCTTCTCACCAACTGTGGCTTATAACACACACACACACACACACACACACTCATTTCAGGCTTGCACACTGAAGACAAACACACACACAAACAGCTGTAAACGCACATTTAGCAGCAATATAAAGACGCTGTACTGTCGGTCAGTGTGTGTCCACGTTTTTATTAATCGGAGCGTCATGAAGGACAAAACACGACGTCATTATAAAGACATACAGAAATATTCATTCACTCATTTCTGTCTGTGCTGCCAGACTCAGCGGTTCATCTGCACTGTCTCCTCGGTTAGCACAGACTCAATAAACAATGACAAAAAATGATGAATGCAGTTTGAAATGAAACTAGTAGAGAATAAAACTGAATCTTTTCTTCTGCTTTGGTTATTAAAGATATTTATTATTTGCACGCCGCAGCTCTGCCTCTGAAGACTGTTAGCGCGACGCTCGCTCCGCGTTTAATCGACCTCACGTTGACGAAATGCTGAAAAGAGCGACGGCTTCAGATTCAAATCCGTCTGTCGCAGACGAAGCTGAGGAGGATGTTTGTTTTCTTCTGTTAAATTAAATTGTGTTTTATTATTTACAGTAAATTATGTCGATCAACAATGTGTGTGAAGATTAGTTCAGTAAAAAGCACAATCAAAGATCTTCAGTCACGCCGTGATTTAAAAACCACAGAACAGTTCATGACGCGTCCTGTCCATGAATCTTTACAGTGTGTCAAACTGAAGCAGTTCACTGGCTTTGTACTAATGCAAACACCATTACACTCCATATTAAGAAAGCTAACATCGTACAGCATCGATATGACGAGCTCGTTAAATCCTGAACAACAAAAAAACGTTTCAGACGTGATGACGGATGCACTTTTCCACGTCCTACTTGAATAAACGCGACAGTGCTAACAGTTAGCCTTCTCCCTTAAAATGAATGTATCAACCTGAAGACCAAATGACACGTGTGTCTTTTCTTTGTTTGTGTGTTTGCGTGTGTATTCGGCCTGTCAGTGTGTGTGTAGAGTCTAAATCCCACCGGACACGGCTGCCACGTTTGGTTTGGTTTGATTCCATCGGAAGCGTCGTGATGCGACTCCTCATTATAAAAACAGACAAACGTCTTGCTCAAGTTAACAAAGTCGCTTTGAACGCTCCTGGTGGGACCAGAGCAGCACCGCGGGGGTCCGGTGGGATTTCTTGGTGGTCAGTGCTCTTCACGTGTTCGTGTGATCTGAAACTCGACTTTCGAACAACTTCATTCGCCAAGTGCAGTAAATATTCAGGAGCCTGTTGGTACAGTGTATAATACTTTTACACAGAAGACCAAAGTCCTCTATGTTCAAAGAGTTCTGACAATAAATATCGTGCCTAAAGCTAAAGCTAAGCTAAAGTATGATCAACTGCTAATGCTAGGAAACTGCCAAAGGACTTTTTTTTCTTAACGTTGCTCGTTTTTCTTCCGAAAGAACAAAACTGAACTCAAATTATTTTGAAGTTTGTTAGGTCAGTCCGTTTTCTGTTACGATTGCTTTTAATAAAATGTTTAGCCTAGCTTATGCTACACCGTTAGCATTTCCGCGTGACGTTTCAGCGCCGTCTGTTCTGAAGCACAAAACGTCAAAAACCAAGAACAAGTTTTCTCCTGTCCAACTAAGAATATGTTTTATGTTCACGACGTAATAAAAAACATGTTGTACAAAAAAAGCTGGAAACTGCTGGACCAGAAAAATCCAAAAATATTGAGAATAATATTCATATTAAAATATTAGTTTTACAATCTTGTTTATTCTGGAGGTGGTGAAATATTTATCCAGATTTATGAATCTGTTAAATGAGATTTGGGGGATTTAAAAAAAAAAAAACTAGATTCAGACAGATTTAAAAATGTTATTAATTAAAGAATAAAAGAGTTTTTGTTGTCAGATTACAGTAAACTTTATTGTCACAGCCTTTCTCCATAGAGCGCTTTGGTTCATGTGTCTGTGTGTTAAACTCGTTAAGGTTTTTCTAGCATTGCATGTTATTCTTCGTTATTTTATTTTCTTTGTGTTCTTATATGAGACATGACTGTATGTGCTTTACGGTAGGAGGCGATATGACCCAATATTACAGGCTTTACGGTAACAGGCGGTGCAATAAAAGTGAGAACAGGCGAATCACTGTTCACTGTTTGTACATCCTCTGTGTTTATAATGAATCTTTTAGGTTTCTAATGTCGAATGCTCTTCAGACGTTCACACGTGTGTATAAAGTGTACAGTCGACACCAGCTGTAGGACTGTTTTTATGAAATGAGCACAATGTTAGAAAAAGTGAGAGAGACTGGACTGAACAGAACCATGAGCCAACCGGAACCAGCAACACCGCGTGATTAAATAATCTGACACAAACTAAGCAGAACCATTAACAAACCTAAACCAAACTGTTGAGCTGAGCTGCTGAGCTCATGAAGCCGGTCAGTCTGTGCTCCTGACAGATCCGAGGAATCGCTGTCGTGTTATGTATTAGCCAATGTACATGATGGATAAAACATATTGTCTAAAATTACTTTATGTGTGCAATACATTTTAAAAAGCCATAATTCTTTTGCTAGTTGCCTTTATACACTCAAGGACACAATAGCTCCTTCCTTCCTTCCTTCCTTCCTTCCTTCCTTCCTCCCTTGCTTCCTTTGTACTTATTACTTTATGATATTTATCTCAACTTGTGGGATGGTCCTGCAGTCTGAACGGAGAGTTACAGTTAACAGCTGATGTTTCCGGTGCGTCGTCAGCCGCGAAGAGACGAATGACTCTGACTCATCAAACAGTCAGGACGGTTCTGATAAATGAACGGTGTGATTAAACGTCTGTCTGGTTCTGTCGTCTGTTTGTAGAGCTAAGAAACGGGTCGAAACTCTAAAAGTGTGTGTAGATTTAACCTCAGTTTGATCAATAATGAGTTTGTTTTTCTAACATTATTAATTATTATTGGCATGTATCTGAAGTTTGATCTGTCAGCATGAAGTCTCTCTGCGTCAGAACCAAATAAATTCATCTGAAATCAAACACTTTCTTTCTGTTTCATATTTATGTACGTGTCATAAACTCTTATTTTAAACCATGATTCAGTGACTCAGCAGCTGTCTGTCTTGACACAGTGTTGAACATTAACTTATACTTGTTTGTTTTTGTGTGGCGAAATTCATGAATTTCATTTTATGTTACTGAAACTGGGCTTCCCGGTTTCCAGATTGTTTTTTATTGTGCAACCTCTGAACCAGAACAGAACCTCTGATCCAGAACAGAACCTCTGATCCAGAACAGAACCTCTGAACCAGAACAGAACCTCTGATCCAGAACAGAACCTCTGATCCAGCAGTGTCCAGTCTGACAGGGAGTACACACAGAACCTCAGAGAGTTGAAGCAGTCGGAGGACATCAGAGGTGAAAAGCAGCAAATATATTGTGAATAAAATCTGACCCAGTCTGAATAAAGTTCTGTGGTTCGGGTTCTGTACAGCGAACAGTGAGGCCCGGACAGAGATGACTGTAGCAGCCTCACAGTCACTCACAGACTGGATCAGACAGGAAGCTCCGCTCCGATGGCCAGCTGGACGTTTACAGTGTTTCCATGTCAGAACACGGTGTGTGTGTATGAACACTGACAGGACGCGTTAATGATTGACAGGTGACATCGTCTGTGAACAGGCCAATAGGAGCCGCCTGTCAGTCAAATTCGTCCTTTATAAAGAGAGTAACTGTCTGAGTTTTGAGTTTCAGGAGGAAAGTGTTTGTCAGGATGACGTCTGTCAAAGTTTCTCGTCTCTTGCTGTTTTTTTTCATCTCTCGCTCCGTCATGGTGAGTTCACTCTGTTCACACACACACAAATACTTTCTGCATTTTCTCTACTCGAGTATTTCTTCTGATTACATTACTCAGTCATCAACCAGGTCACCAGCAGCAGACACAGCAGCAGCTAATATTACTGACTAGTCCAACAGCAGTCAGCCCAGCTCGGCGTCTGTCTTTCAGCCTTTTATTTCACCAAGCTCTCACCAACCACTAAAAGTCAGTCCCAGATTTACTCTTGTCCGGCGGCTTCTTGCTCGCTCACTCTCTCCTTTTCTCTTCTTAGCTTCCTCCGTCAGCGTCTTCTTCACTCTCTTCTCCTCTGCCATTATGTCCATAGAAGCTGCTGACTGCTGGGCCTGAACACCTCTTCTTCTTCTTCTTCTTCTTCTTCTTCTTTTGTTACTAACACTCCCCTGGTGCTCTGATCTCACAGTCCAGGCAGCCAAACTGAGCTAACATGAGCTAACAGCAGCTAACAGACTGAGCTAACATTAGCTAACAGCAGCTACAGCTGTCAGCAGTTTACTTCACTGTCCATCATAAACTCTGTAAATCACAGAGAGTTGAGGCGGAGCAGCCGGAGGACATCAGAGGGAAACAGTTGTTGGTGTGTGACTCTGTTGTGTCATGTTGTGTTTCTGTTGTGTTTCTGTTGTGTTGACAGTCTTCTGTATTCATAAACTTCCCTGCAGCTCTCAACTCAAAGCTCAACCCCAAAGACAGACGACTTTCTCGGACCAGTCGAGTGTCTCCAAAAACAGTGAATGTTTGATTCTTGTTGATTTTTATCGACTTCATTCTTTTTTTTCTGTCAGTTTGTCCTCCATCTTTTGTCCTTTTCTTTCTCACCTGTCAGGTTTACTCGTGAGTCATGTGACCTGGTGTTTTGTCCTCCGTGGCAGAGGTGCATTAACGGACGTTGCTCTTGTAAACTGCCCTACAAGTGTCCTTCAAAGAACCTGGCCCAGGTTTGTGGGTACGACAAGCAGTACCGCTCCTATTGCCAGGTAACAACACGTCGTAAATCTCTTAGAAAAATCCAGTTACCATCAAAGGATGGCACTAAACTGTGACGTCACGTGGGACGTCACTCCAGAGTCAGCTGTTAGATTAAATATTCTCCAGATCCTTTAAGATGAGTTTATGGTCCTGGAGGATGTTGAACACGATGCTTCATATATCAGGAAATATCCAGATCATAATGTTTGTGAGCAGACGTGAACTTTGAATCTTTCAACAGAAAGAAATATACTGTATATATTTTTCAGGCGATGGCTTTTTCCTGTCAAGCCAAGAGGCCCGTCATGTCCCACTTTGGGGAAAGCTGCACAGGTTTGCTCTCAGAGATTTGAAAGGGAACCTCTTCATCTACAGCTGCATCCTCACTTTATTCACCACAACCTTCATCTTTCTCTCACTTCAGCTGAGCAGCCAAAGTTCAGCAGCACCATCGAGCCGGGCTCGGGCGTGGTCAGGCTCAGCACCGGAGAAGGTGGAGAGGATTTGCTGGTGTGTCAGGATCTCTGGGACATGGCTGCTGCCAACGTGGCCTGCAAGGGGAACGAGCATGAACTGTGAGCGGACGTAACATCTGGTGATGGTCACTAAACCTGTGTGAAGCTTCACATTCTGTCATTGTGACGCTGCTGTGATGCCAAACTCTGACCTTTGTGTCTGCACAGCGGAGCCTTTTCCATCGGTAACATCTCGTACGTTTCCCTGACGACTCACCATAGCAACCAGCAGCTGCCGAGCAAATGTGTGAGTGTCCGTTGCCAAGGTTACGAGAATTCACTGGCAGAATGTGTGATCTATGACAAGAAAAACGCTGACAGCAGGAACGTCGCCACGGTAACATGTGTACAACCACCAGGTTGGTAAAGTTACAACTTTTATTCAACTCATTTCCCTTCAGCTCTGTTATTGATGTGTGTGTGTGTGTGTGTGTGCGTGTGTGTCAGATGACAGGTGTGAGTTCAGGTGTGTGAACAGGAAGTGTGTGTCCATCAGTCAGACGTGTGACGGCGTCGACGACTGTGGCGACCGCAGTGATGAGATGTGCTGCAAGAGTAAGACAGCGATGCACACACACACTTCCATGACTGACAGTTTTCTTCAGTGTCACAAGTTTTCTGAAACTTTCTGTTTGAATATGCAAATGACCAACCTTCAAGGGCATGACACACACACACACACACACACACACACACACACACACACACACACGTTGTACTGAGTGTGTCTTTGTGCCTGTCAGAGTGCAGGAACGAAGCGTTCCGCTGCTGCTCAGGTGTGTGTTTGCACAAAGAAGCTGTTGGTGACGGACAGATCGACTGCCTGGACGGCGAGGACGAATCAAAGAAACACACAAGTACTGATGACGGCCTCACACACACTAACACACACTAACACACACTAACACACACTAATACACACTAACACACACCTGTAGTCTGTTTTCTCATAAATGTATTTTTTCTGTTCCACACAGAGTCGCCGCCTCTTCTCACCAACACAGGTAACCACGGTAACCACTCACTGTTTGTTTCTATGGCAACACAGTTGGTAACAATGATGCATATTATCTGTTTTTGTTTTTTTCAGAGTACACCTCTCCTAAAAATGGTACGTAGCACCATTGTCATTTCAGTGGATATAAATAGTTAATAAACGATTTCTGACACACTGTTAGTTACATAAGTAGGTGGACGTGTGTATTAGCTTCTACAAAACAGTCTGTTATTAACGTGCTTTCAGGCAGTGCATGAACTGACATCAGATGAAAGTAAAACTGAAGTTTATGTTTTTATGTAGAGACGACGGCCACCAGACTGCAGCTGGAGTCCACGTTGCACTGCGGGGTGGCTCGTACGACCACCGTCGATGAATCTGAAGAGTGGCACGGAAGAAGAGGCCGCGTCAAGAGAGTGTTGGGAGGATGGCCAACACAGCCGGTCTGTCTGCGTGTCCGATCTGACTCTCAGAGTCTTTATTAACCCTTAACACACACGCTAAAGCCCAGACCAGCAGACAGCAGGGTGAGCTGTCCTTCACAGACTGATTTATGTTGTGTGTGCAGACTCAGATCCAGTGGCAGGTTGCTATAGAGATGAACAGACGGCTTCAGTGTGGAGGAGCTTATATTGGAGGCTGCTGGGTAATCACTGCTGCTCACTGCCTCAGGTAGGAAGCATGACGTAGTATTGTCAGTGACAATGCTAGTAGTTATAGTAATATTATAATGTATATAATATATATAATGCTAGTAATATTATTCAGATTTTAGTGACGCAAACAATCGATTAGTTTGCATAATGGTCAGATTGATTGACAGATGTGACATCTCTCTTCTAGGACAAACCCTTCACTCGTGATCAACAAAGATGCCGTTTCTGGTCAAGACAACCAAAAGTAATTATCTACTTTACTAATTATCTGTCTAATTTTCCATGTGGTGAACTCAAAGGTTTTTATTGTTATCCTGATTTTGACAGTCGGACACATTGTCGTAGAGTCTCGCTCGTTTCTGTCCTGCAGGCCTGACCCCGCTGGGTTGTACGTGAAGCTTTCTCTCTGGAAGAAGATAAGAGCTCAGGCCTCAACAGATATCGTTCCTGTTCAGGATGTCTACATCCACCCTCAGTATGCATGTTCATGACTACTTCTGCCTTAGGCTGACATACAGACTGCTGTGCTCATCTTAAAGTTTTGAGTTGAAATTCTTAATTTGAAAAAGATGAGTTTTTTCTTGGTGAGGTTACTATAAACTGATCTCCATTAAGGACAGTTTTGATCAAAAAAGTAAAGTAAGATGTCGTCAGCATCCTTTTAAATTCATGGAAAGTTGCAGATATTAATTAATTACTGTTCATCATGAAAATAACTATTACCTTAGGTAAAATGTGAGTGAACTAACCATCCATCTAATGTCTTACTTACTTCTGGCTCGAAGGTACAACGCCAGCACCCGTGAGAATGACATCGCCCTGCTGCAACTGGAGAAACTGCCATTCTCAGACAAGTGTTTTTCCGATAATCCTGCGGTCAGCCCTGTCTGTGTTCCCTGGACCACCAGGCTCTTCCATCCCAACCACACCTGCACCATCTCTGGATGGGGACAAAGTACAGGTACAACAACAACACACCAGCATGCTGATATGACTTAAAACTGCCCCTAATCTACTGCTAAAGCCTCCCTGTTCTTACTTGACACTCCATCTTCAGTCCTGCAGTGGGCCAACGTGACCCTCATTGAAGGCTGTCAGAGAATCTACAGTGACAGCTTTAAACCCGGCATGATCTGTGCAGGTAGGCGCGCTCGTACTTGAAGGCCACGGTGTTTGCTGCGTTCACGACAGGCCCTGTGAGGTGTGTGCTTCGTGTGTTCAGGTGATCTTAGCGGCAGCGTGGACGCCTGTCAGGGGGATAATGGAGGTCCTCTGGTGTGTGAGGATGAACTTGGTGTTTCTTACCTGTGGGGCATCGTCAGCTGGGGGAGGGGATGTGGGCGGCCAGGATTTCCTGGAGTTTATACACAGGTAATATATTTATTACTGCTAATGTTTGTCCTCTAAAGGTGCATGGACTGTTTACTGTCCTCCACCATCTTTTCTGCTACCAGAGGCTGAAAATGTGTTTTTTGTTGTTTTTTAACAGACTCTCTTTACTCCTTCGTAACTTAGAGGAACATCATATTTCAAATCCCCACAAAGGCAGAGATATCTTATCAGACTGTCCAACCGGGTGTTAATCCTGCTCTTTGTCTTCCAGGTCGCTCATTACTTTGAGTGGATCAGACTACATACAGGCTGGCCTGCTGTGACCAAGTTCAACTCCTAATAACACTCTCAAACAACCCTCCACGTATGGGTCACATTCATGTTTCACCATGACTACAGCTGTGTGCCGACAGACAAGTTAATTCAAAGTTTCTGTGTTTAAAAACTTAAAAACTATTTTGTTGCTGTAGAAAGTGTAAAAAAAGCTATTTTACTTTGTCTGTTGTGTGTGTGGATTTATTAAAGCAACACGACCTAAAAACTGGTATCTGTTGTGATTTGTTGTCTCCGCTGTCAGAGTGTAATCCCACTGTGGTAAACATGTCCAGCCAAACACCAACAAGGTCAGCAATATAAGACAGCAGCCAGCTCATTTCCTCTAAAATCCTTTGGTGGTGAACGTCATGTGCTTTTTTCCTCTTTAAGTAAACGTATAATGTGTCAGTCACAAACAAACAGTCCGTACCTTGGTGGGATGTTTGTGGTTGTGTGTACAGAAGTTTGCATGGCTCACAGATAAGCACACAGTGATTTTGAAACACTCTTTTTGTTGGTACAGTGGCAAACATTAACTTATTTGAACTGTCCATGTCGCCTTTCCCAGCAGCTACAGTATGTGTCATAGTAGGAAAAGCACACAGGTTACTAATAGTATCAATTTAGTTATTGTCTTTTCATGCTTCCGAGTATTAAAATGTTTATTTTAATAGTGCGTGTCTGTTATGGCGCTGCTGTAATAAAATGTCCCCGTAAACCAGCCTGACGCTAATACCTGCACCCTGAAACTGAATCTGCTGAATTGAATTATTTATTATGAATTAATTGTATTATTTATGACTGTGACATGTCAAAATGTGTCTGACTTTCAGGAAATTCAGACTTTCTGTTAACACCTTCTCCGGTTCACCTGACCTGACCTTTCTGGTCCATAGTTAGATACAAACACAAGCGCGACCTTTAGCCACCTTCTGTTTGAATACTGGATGTTTTGCCCCTCCCCCGACTCTTTGTTACAGTACACGATCAGCTGGATGAATTAATCTGCAGTCCAGCTGTGTGTCCACATTGACCAAACAAGCTAATGATTGATTGATGGCATCGTTGGTGGACAGAGCAGATATCAGACATCAGTCACACAGTGCTCTCTTACTCTGAATCTGCAGCTCTTCACTGTGAATCATTTTATGATCTAGTCTGAGTTATTTTGTCTTTCCTCCATCAGGAAGAAAATTCTGGAGCACGAGAGGCAAAAGAAGAAAACTTTTTGTTTCTGTGAAGCTGATTTGTCAGGATGAGATCAGTCGGAGTTACTCTTCTCTTGTTTCTTCACATCGTTCACTCCAGTGACCACGATGGGAACCAATGGGTAAGTTATCCTCATTTTTTCTGCATTTGTGAAAGTTTCATGTGTGTTTTTATTACCTGTGTTGAGACGGATTGCCAATCACATATTTCTGCTTGCAGGACAAAGATTAAATGTAGTATTGTAGTCAATACACAACCATTAATCAAAGTAATAACTAACATTCAGTCAACGTTAAACGACCTTGTCATACAGTTACCTCGTGTTTCTGTGCAAAACATATTAGCAGTTTGGTCTGAACTAACTGAAAATAATGCATAGGGTAATAATTCAAACTTACATGACACAATCAGTACAGAAATTAAATATGTTAATTAATACTTCTGTTTTATTATTCTGTCAAAAAAGCACAAATTCAGCTCTTCAGAACAAGTGGAGTTACCAGACCAACACATTGTCCCTCTGGTCACCAACCCCACCCCCTCAACCGCCCCCACAACCGCCCGCACAATTGTCCCCACAACTGCCCCAACAACCGCGCCCACAACTGCCCCCACAACCGCGCCCACAACTGCCCCTACAACCCCTAAAGCACCTGAGGAAGACCTGTTTCTGGGTCCACCTGAGTGTCTGGAAAAAAAGTAAGAGTACTTTGATTGTCTCAGCTGTTTGCTTTGGTTTGTTTTTGTATTCTTTATTACTCAGTGCTGCCATTGGTTTGTCAGTAAACAACATTTAGGCAACGGTTGTGTTCACTACACTGTCAACTAATTAGGTTCTGTTTGGGGGTTGACATAGAGCAAAGTGAGGTATCACCGTTTTAAACAGCTTACTCTAAACCACTACGTGGCCAAAAAAGTCCATTCATCCATTCATCCATCCATTTTCCAGTTCATCAAAGGACTAACACATAGATGAGACAAACAAACAACCAACCATTCACACGTATGGACAATTATAGTCAGAGTACTCAGAGAGAACTCAGGAAGAGTTCAGAAGACATGCCACTTGAATGACGGGTTCGAACCAGAAAACTTCTTGCTGTGAGGTACCAGTGCTAACCACTGCACCATGAAAAAGAACAGGACACGAAGACTATATCCTTATTTCACTGTAATAATAATAATCTATATCATCTGTCTTTCAACATTTGTCAGGTTTACTCGTGCATCGTGTGACCTGGTGTTTTGTCCTCCATGGGAGCGTTGCATCGAGGGACATTGCTCCTGTAAACTACCCTACCAGTGTCCCACTGAGGACATGACCCCCGTTTGTGGTCTGGACAAAAGGAACTATCGCTCATACTGCCAGGTAACCCACGAAGAATCAGAACCATTTGAAAATATGCAAAAATCGATCAACAGACTTTTAAATCTGAGTGATCCTTCGATCTGTTTTCCAGGTGATGGCTGTCTCTTGTCGGACCAAGAAACCAATCATGTCCCACTTTGGGGATAAGTGCGGAGGTGAGTGTCTTGTGTTATGAGTAATAGTTTTAATATCACTGTTATATTCCTACTTCTATTTAATGTTACCTTTGTCTCTCACTCACCACAGAAAGTTATCCAAAGTTCAAAAGTTCAATCGACTCGGGCACAGGCCTGGTGAAGGTCTTCGTTCCTGACAACAGCCTTGAAGGTGGGGAGGATTTACTGGTGTGTTGGAAGATTTGGAACATGGCGTCTGCTAACGTGGTCTGCAAGGAACATGGGAATCCACTGTGAGAGGACATATATTCATATATTTCATGTTTACAGTAAGCATGGTGCACTGGCATGTGTAGAGAACAAGCTTACATCAGCTGTACGGTATACCTACAATGTGACTGCTGTGTGCTTACAGTGGTGCAGCGGCTTCTGGATACCAAGAATATCATTCCCTGTCAGCCGGCCATAGCGGAAACCACCCACGCAGCTGTGTTAGCATCCAATGCCAAGGTTATGAGACTTCCCTTGCTGAGTGTTTGATCTACAACAAGATCAGGATTGGCAGCAGGAAGGTCGCTGCAGTAACCTGTTATGACGCATCACAAGCAACAAAAGGTTTGTACTGATTCCACTCTACTCTTTTCTGTTGGTGCCGTATTGTATTCTTTGGACTTATGTGGTAAACTTTGAGATGCTACCTGAATGCTTCGTTAACTGGCTGATTTGAGTTTAAAGGTCAATAAAGTGTACCCATCCATTATAATCAGGAACATTCTGAGAATCTGTCTCTTGTATTTGTCTTTATTTTTCCAGCATTGTAACTTTTTTTTTGGTTTCAGAGGATTGTGGTTTCACATGTGCAAACAGCAAGTGTGTGTCTCTGAACAAGGCATGTGACGGAGTTGATGACTGTGGTGACCGCAGTGACGAGATGTGCTGCAAACGTAAACCAAGCGCACACAGACACACACAAATGTAAATGGATTTGATCACCTTGAGAATTAACGTGAATTCTTTGTTTATCAGAATGCAGGAACGGTGCTTTCCACTGCAGAACGGGCGTGTGTGTGCATAAAGATGCAGTCGGCGACAAACAGATTGACTGTCTGGATGGCATGGACGAATCACTGCAGCACGTAAACAACAGTGAGATACACAGATATTTTAAAATCAGTTGACATTTGTTCAGTTTTGGACATCCCTTAAGTGTTTGCTTTAAACCGATGCCTAGAAAACCCGATGTTACGCGCCACCTCCCAGCGGAGTTTTGGCTACTCGTTTACTCGTTGCTTTGGGTTAGACAAAAGAAAAGTTTGACCCTAAAGAGGGACTGAATCAGGTGCTTTCATGTGGTTAAAGTTTGTTTGTTTGTAGTATTTATAATATATTTCTATTTTCCACAGAGTCACAGCCGGTGCACTCACGACCCAAAAACACAGGTATGCCTGTAATAAGATATAAACATAAGAGGGCTGTACCTTTCATTGGGAAGTGTTGGTGTTGGTGGTGGTAGTGATTTTGTTTTTTTGTTTTTTTATTTCAGATTATGTCTCTCCTAAAGAAGGTATGTAACCTAAATAATAACACAGCATAGTACCATCAGAACTGATACATGTACATGGTCACAATACGGACATCTCTATGCACTGCTTTTAGAGCTCTTTGTCCCTTTCCTTACCCAACATCAGTGTTGGGCGTCACTGAAGCTCTTGTGGCTGAATAGGAGCCAGTCCCAGGCAGTTATAACAGCACTTTAATGCTTTAGAAATTACATGTTTAATTATCAGTGGAAAGTTTGGGGGTCCACTTAGTCCAGCCTAAGTCCAGCCTCAGGTGACCAGATCATCTTACCACAAGTCAAATTACCACCCATATGCCCAAGACAAAGTCTTCCGATCACCTCACCAAATCTTTTGTTTCTAGAAACGAGGGCCACCCGAGAGTATCTGGAGTCCAAGTTATACTGTGGGGTTCCCAATATGACCACAGTGGATGATGAGAACGTGGCCGAGCGAGGAAGGAGCAGCGGCCGATTCAAGCGAGTGGTGGGAGGAGTCCCAGCAAAACCAGTGAGATAGAAACACTGTCTGTCTTTCTGATTACAGTTACCAGAACATCTGGTCCGATATCATTCTGCCTTATTTGTCTCTGTGCAGACTCAGATCCAGTGGCAGGTCGCTCTGGAGGAGAACAAAAAGATCGACTGTGGGGGAGCATATATCGGAGGATGCTGGGTACTCACTGCAGCTCACTGTGTCAGGTAGGACTAAGTGTTAAAATAAACATTGTGTAACTTTTGTCATTTGTACATTTGTTCTCACACTATGTAACTTCAGGCTCTGGGTTGGGTATCTGTTTTAATGTTAGTTTAGGGTACTTGTTTAGGGTACTTGTTGGGGTACTTGTTTTGCATCATATTGGTAGTACTTTTGGGGGCAATATTACAGTCTACAGAGTAATAGTCTCTCTTATTCTCTTTACCAGGCCAAACCCTAGTGCATTCATGGTGAAGTTTTCTCTTTGGAAGAAGTATAGATCGCAGACCACAACTGACATTGTTCCTGTTGCAGAAATTCACATCCACCCCAGGTATCTATCTATCTATCTATCTATCTATCTATCTATCTATCTATCTATCTATCTATCTATCTATCTATCTATCTATCTATCTATCTATCTATCTATCTATCTATCTATTCCTTGCTCAATCATTACACACAAACGTGAACAATGCCCTTCAGGTATAATGCCAGCACCTATGAGAACGACATCGCTCTGGTGCAGCTGGAGAAGCTTCCATTTGAGGAAAAGTGTTTTGAGGAGAACCCAGCCATTAGTGCCATCTGTGTTCCCTGGTCCACCCACCTTTTTAAACCAAACCACACCTGCAGCATCTCTGGATGGGGACGAACTGCAGGTATGTGCATTATCAGTGACCTTTATGTCACCACGCGCTTAAAAGTAGTTGTTTCGAGCAACAACAAGAATAGTAACACAAATGTAAATGATGTCTTGTATGGAGGAAGATGAGATATGTATGTTATCAGTGTTTAAATATTGATGGCTTTGTTGATAGATGGCAGATCAGCTCAGGTGTTGCTCTGGGCCAACGTATCCCTCATCGACGGCTGTCAGACGTTCTATGAAGATCGCTTCAAACCAGGCATGATGTGTGCAGGTGGGTGTCCATGTGGTTAACGAGAGATAAACAAATCATCATTGTACATGTGTTAATCTGTGTGTGTGTGTTCAGGTGATCTGGACGGTCACGTGGACTCCTGTCAGGGGGACAGTGGTGGTCCTCTGGTTTGTGAGGATGAAGTTGGTATTTCATACCTGTGGGGAATTGTCAGCTGGGGAAAGAAGTGTGGTGAGCCAGGATTCCCTGGAGTTTATACACAGGTAAAATATATTTACATAAATGTTCACATACACAAGAAGAAATGCAAGAAGAAAAGTTGGCAGCAGGTTCAGCAGGACGGTCCAGATGTCCTCCTACATAGAGTGTTGCAACATGCGTTTCCCCAGTGTTGCATCACGAGTTGCCCCAGGATCTCTTTCCAGTTGGACGTGTCAGGAACAACTCCAGACCAAAAAGCTTCATCATCAAACACTCAAACCTCCAACACCCACTAAGAACATCTTTGACTTGAGAATATAGACACAGCTGTCACCTTGGTTGTACTCGTAGCAACCTGGTACCCTACACCCCTTTAGTACCCAAACACAGGATCCCACAGGGGACTCGGTTGTAAGCAAGCTTTATGCCTTAACACATGTAGACTGAACAGGCAAACAATCCATGTTAATATTATTGTTATATTCCTATTTATTCTCTCTCTCTGACAGGTGGCTCATTATTTTGAGTGGATCAGACTTCATACAGGGTGGCCTGCAGTCACCAAGTTCAACTCCTGATGAGGCAGAAACTGAATTGAAAGAGTCTGTTTGCTGATTGTATCTGTATCAAAATACCAATCTGTGTCCAATAAAATTCAATAAAATATATTTTCCTGTTTATGTGACCAAAAAGACAAAATAGCAAAATAAAAATCCTGTTTCTACAGTACAGCTAGTGCATAGATAGAAATGTATGTACACAATGCTAACTGCAGGGTAAGTCATCAAAAATATTAAAATGTTTTATAGGAAGAGAAATTAAAAGGTTTTTCACATATAACTTTAACTTGTATTCGACAGAGACAGCTGAAGAGTGACAGGAAATGAGAGAGAGAGAGAGAGAGAGAGAGAGAGAGAGAGAGAGAGAGAGAGAGAGATGGGGAATGACATGCAGGAAGAGCCACAGGTCGGATTCGAACGCTGGGCTGCCACGGCGAGGACTGAGCCTTCGTACACGGGGCGGCTGCTCTACCAACTGAGCTGAACGCCGCCCCGATAACATACTTTTAAAAAACTACACAAATACTTCGAAGATAGAGCGAGGATACAGAACTTGGAAAACGTGTTTTTATTCCACAGCATTTTTCATAAAGTTAGACCAAAACAAAACATACAAAACTGTGCAAAAAGTTAAAAACATTTAATGTCAAAGAATTCTGAAATAAAACTCTCAGGTGGCTCTCTGGGGCTGAGTCTGACCCACCGGCCGCTGAATGGCACTCCTCAACCTCCTGAGATCGTTCTCCACCTGCGTACACACAAACACACTTTAATTATTTCAGGCGTGAGCCTCCAAATAATCACAAAAGTCTGGAACAACAAACTGTGCTGGTCATTTTAAATCCCAAATTTAAAAATACATTGGAGGAAATCAAACGCCGTTTGGATTAATAAAGTGCTAATAGTGAATGTATTCCTTGTTTCCTTTCCTAAACCGAAAACCTCAGGACTCAGTCTGTGTATGTGTTCGTCACCTTTGCCAGCTCCTCTTTGAGCTCGTTGTACATTTCAACGTTGAACTTCTGCCGAGATGCTCTCTGGTGGAAGAAGTGAAGGAACTGACGATCCCTCACATTCGGACAGATGAAATCCTGCACACAGAACACATTTTAAAATATTTAAATTAGCATAGAATAATAAATACAATACAATATGCACTAAAAGGAGAAAAAGGCAAGTGAAAATATGTTTGCATGGAAGAGATACAGTTACATAAATACAACAGTGGATAACGACATTTGCTGCCATGTAGATAATGTCTTTTTTAGGAACGACCTGCTTATTTTCATAACACCCGGACTGTTTGACTAGAGTGAAGGTGTAAAGGTGTGAAACTGTGCAGTCCAGACTTGTTGTTGCCTCTTTATGTAAAATATGATAAAGAAGGCCGTGACCTTTTGAGCGGCTGCAACTTTAAATGTTTTGCACATCATCACATTTTGTTTTAAAGTGTCATCACAAAGATAAAAAAGGGTTCCTACCTGTTTGGTGAGGATGTAGTACGCAAAGAAGAGCATGCTCGTGCTGTAGGTAATGAAGTAGGTGACTGGTTCCATGACGTCCCAGGCAAACACATACCTGCCACAAAAACATGATTGTAGGACACCTGAGTGTATGTTTGAGCTGTGTATGTGTGTGTGTTCATTACCAGGTGAGGTAAGCCAGGAATCCTCCCTGCAGTGACAGGTAGGCAACCCCCGCCCACCCCAGTATTGATGCTCTAGTCTCCGCCTCCCGTGCCATCTTGATTCTCACCTAAAGAAACACAGCAATAATGTAAAGGGTTTAGTCCATTCTTTCAACTCTCACTCTTGTGATTTTGGTTTTGTCAGAGCTCAATGCACAAACATTTAAATTCTGCATACAGGGTATCCCTCCACATGTATTTCTAATAACAGTCCTGTTTGTGAGGACCTGTTTGAGTTTTAAATGTGTTTTAGTAGTATCTGATGTGTTGTACCGTCTCCAGCGGCTCCAGCTGCTTTTTGAGCTGCTCCTGTCTGATCATCAGCTCGGTGTGTTTGATGTGCTGCTGCTGAGGAAGAGTCAGAGCTGAGTGAAGAAGGTGGACCACGTACTTCATATCGTCCAGACCCAACATGTGCTCGTGAGACGAACCTGACGGACGCAGAAACTTTATGTTTTTATGTTTTCATGGTAAATCACACATACTGAAACTTCAACATGTGTCTTCACATGTTTATGCTAAGCTAAGCTTACAATATTCTTTACACACACACACACACACAGGCTGTACCTTGTCCAAGTGCGGCAACGTTATGTGTGACGTCATTGATGACCAGTTGAAAATCTTTATTTAAAACAGTTTCCATGAAGGTGCATGAAGAGATTCTCTGTCCATCTGAGAAAGAAAATAAAATTTAGTTTACTTTTCTTGTCATATTGTTAGTGTGTGTGTGCTCCTGTACATAAGACTTTGTGAGGACCGTTTGAGTGGAGATGTTAAAAGTGAGGACGTTATAACAAAGTGAGGACATTTTAGAAGATGATAACATTTGTGGATATTTCTAGAAAGAGGGTGGAAGTGAAGACATTACCACATGTTACTCGTGTGTTTGTGTGTTACCTCCGTTGAGCAGGCTGGCGGTGTGAACCCCGGGATCCTTGGCTGTGATGTCACGCAGCAGGTCACCAACCGTGGTCAACATGGGCGTCAGAGTGAAATGACACTGCTGACCTGCAGGGAGGCGCAGAGAGAGGACCGGGCGTCCGAGGCGATAATGAACAGACACATCTGAAAGACAGTGTTGCATTTTATTAGTCTGGTATGATATACAACAATATTTTATAACTTTCCTCTGATAAACTAACATCTGTCACCTCCTGTTGATCCACACTGACCTGTGATCAGGTGAACAGTGTCTCAGTCATTTGTACGTCTGTTCTCACACTATGTAACTTTGGGATCCGGGTCGGGGGACTAATGATAACTCAGTTTGTTAGCTGTTTGTAACCAGGCTCAGCAGCTTCTATGGACATAATGGCAGAGGAGCAGAGAGTGAAGAGGACGCTGACGGAGGAAGCTAAGAAGAGAAAAGGAGAGAGTGAGCGAGCAAGAAGCCGCCGGACAAGAGTAAATCTGGGACTGACTTTTAGTGGTTGGTGAGAGCTTGGTGAAATAAAAGGCTGAAAGACAGACGCCGAGCTGGGCTGACTGCTGTTGGACTAGTCAGTAATATTAGCTGCTGCTGTGTCTGCTGCTGGTGACCTGGTTGATGTTTGGCTGTTAGCAAAGTTGTCGACTCGCTAGTTTCTGATCAGATGTAATGTAATCAGAGTAAATACTCGAGTACAGCTGAACATAGTTACACAGTGGGAGTTTACCTTTAGGTGGAGGTCGACTGCTGTAACTGGAAACAACACAAGCCGACCAAACAGAGCCAGACTGTCAGATAAAAACAAAGCATTACATTGACTCACACTCCTGTGTTTTCTCAGACAATCTTACAGGTTTTGAACCAGCAACCTTTCAGTAATTTAACAATGCAAACACTTCTACTGTTCTTGTTCTGGTAGACAGAGCGACCACAGAGGAAATGCTGCTATGAATCATCTTAGTATGAGAAAGGTGTGGTTATGAAGCGGAGGGAGAGAGAGCCGCTGAAGGGTCGAGAGACATAGAGAGACAACAGGCAGGCTGAAAGAGAGAGAGACACACATGTTGTGCATCTGCATGTCATAACAGATCAAACACACACACACACACTTGTGTATACTAGTACAAGTATAGTAGTACAACAGTAAAACCGATGCTGTCGTCGTACTTTCAGTAGTTTTAGTAGTTACAGGCTGATAGTTGAGGTAACAGGAAGTTGTATATCTACTGAAGGAAAACAATCTTAGACTAAACAAAAAGTTTTCTGCCTGTTCAACTTTTAAAAACTCACCGTGTAGATTCTTGCAGGTCGAAAGCAGCACAAGCTGAACCTGTGGAGAAATCTGGAGGCAGACATGACGAGAAGCGTCCTGACAAACTAACAGACTGACAGACTGGAAGCTTCTTTTCAGTGTCGTAAAAGCTGCAGGCTAAAGAAATGTCTGAAATGTCTGAGGCGAGTAAAAACAGGTTTCATGGCAGGAAGAGGGGGGCAGGTACGTTAACCCTTTACTGACTCATTCACAGCTCAGATTTCACTTGAAGTCTTTGTCCAAACAGGAAGTGATGGAAACACTTTATATTCAGTTTGTGATAATAAATAATTCATAGATAATACGATCCTTATAAGATGTTTATTATCATTTACAATAATAGCATCATAAACACATTTATTGCTGTATTATATATTCCTGTTTGATCCGGTCTGTGAGGGCTGCTACAGTCGTCTCTGTCCGGGCCTCACTGATCACTGAACATAAGCACAGTTTTAGAACTTTATTCAAACTGGATCAGATTTTATTCACAATATATTTGCTGCTTTTCCCTCTGATGTCCTCCGACTCGCTCAGCAGCTCGTTCCCAGGCAGGAACCACGGCCTCAGGCTTGGAGGTGCTGACCCTCGTCCTGGCTGCTTTACACCTGCAAATCACCCCAGTACACACTGAAGGTCGCAGTCTGATGAAGCCAACAGAACTACATCATCTACAGAGAGCAGAGGCCGACACCCTCCTGAAAGCTGTCAGCGCCATTCAGAGTTTATTCACCGTGTAGGTAAGAGCACAACAACCACGTCAAGACTTACCTCACCATTGGCTTATTAATAGTTATATTCTTTGCACAACATGTTTGTTGACTGCTGACCTGAAGGTCTCCAGTCTCCAGTATGGACCCTCCAGACCAGCAGACAGCAGCTTTACTCCTGAATCCTGCAGGTGCCCTCCGACAAACTGCAGAAACTTAGTCTGGAAAAAAATACAGTAGTCAGAAAATGGATGGATGCTAACAACTGCCAGACTGAACCGCATTGTAAACAATAAGAGCTATGTCCAAAACTACAAATAAAAAACCTGGAATAACACATCAATGTACATCATACATCAATGAATAACACATCAGCATGAAATGTGTCTGACTTCAGCAGTGGCGGACTGGCCATCCGGAGCACCGGGACGAACTGGCCCGCTCAGCGATTGCCGATGGTCGGGACCAAAGGCTCGATTCAGGTCATGCTTGATTTTTAAATCAACTATCCGTCGTGCGGCTCATCAGGCATCGGCTTCGATGAAGCTCAGAAACAGAAACATTTATTTTGTAGGGGAAAGAAACAGAAACAGCTGTGTGTGGGCGCATGTGGAGCCTTTGCTTTATTATTTTACACTCTTACATCAGCAGGCGCCCAACCTAACTCACTCCTGGTGTTTTGCGTTAATCAGGTGGTGGTGGCCTGGGATGGCCTGAATTATTGATTCTGAGGTCCAGGGGCGGACTTCAGAATCCACTTATTCTCTCCAGTCCAGCAGACAGCAGCTTCACTCGTGAATCCTGCAGCTTGTTATAACTCAGGCTCAGATCTTTCAGGTGGGAGGTGTTGGACTTCAAAATGAAGGCCAGATGAGAACAGCTGCTCTCTGACAAGCTGCAGTGCCTTAAACTAAATTAAGAAAAATGACATCATAATTATAAACACCCTGAGTAAAACCTTCAACTTTTACACGCTTGTTATTTAGCAGTGGACATCGACGTATTTTGATCAACCTTGGTTAAGTTGTCTTGGATCAACATTTACTCAAATGAAGTACTGAATGTCTGTCGCTGTTTCTCTTGATTCAGATCTATGATCGATGATTCTCGAGTCTACACTGAAGAATCTTACCAAACAGGAAGTGGACGCTTGCAGCTTTACTGCTTTGCAGCCGTTTGTTGCAGGTTTCCTGTATTAGCAGAACATGTGGCGGGTTTCAAAGCAACAACATCCTGTCTACGTAGCTCGACCTGTTGTTCTACTCATCCTGTGTCTTCCAATGTTACAGCTCTCAGCTGTTATCACATCACGTCACGTGACTTCATATCTAACGTCCAGAGCGAGATACCGTCCACTAACCGGCACGCAGTGCTCACACGGGGCTGAAACATGCATTGGTTATCGGTGTGTTCTGGACTGCTGTTAGCTCACGTTCAGTCAGTTTGTTAGCCGGGCTGCCCAGGCTGTGTGTCAGAGGGCAGTGTCAGTGTTTGTATTTAGTGTTAGTGTACTCACAGCTCACACACGCTCTGGTTCTGGTTCTAGTACAGTCCACGGTCTCCTCCACACAGTGTGTTTCTGAGAAGTCCTCTCAGTTCCTGTATAACTGAAACTCTGCATCTCTGCAGAAGCAAAGAGGCGGGCAGTGCTCACATATAGAAACCAACATGAGTCACCCAGAGACAGACAGTGACGTCACACTGAAGCTGAAAATATGTGACGCTGGTCGCCAACATGCTGGACGTACTTCATGCTCTTAATCCTGCATAACTTTAAGTCTTAATATAATGTGAACAGGTGAGTTGTATATAAATTCACCCTCAGTACAGTTGTCATGAACGGGGAAATTAGCTATAGAGACCAAAACTGTTTTTTGTACCAGGCTGTAAACATGTTTATTTCTGCTGTGAAGTTGGACATTTGAACATGGGGACTTATGGAGACTGACTCACTTCTGGAACCAGCCTCAAGTGGACGCTCAGGGCATTACAGTTTTACAGTATTTAGCACTTTAGCACTGGAGGTCACCGGATGGAGATACAGACTTGACGACAAAATGGGCTGCAGCTTCCTGAACTACTGTCTGTGTCCTGTCTGTCTGTCTGTCCGTCTGTCTGTGTCCTGTCTGTCTGTCTGCCTGTCTGTCTGTGTCCTGTCTGTCTGTCTGTCCGTCTGTCTGTGTCCTGTCTGTCTGTCTGTCCTGTCTGTCTGTCTGCCTGTCTGTCTGTCTGTCTGTGTCCTGTCTGTCTGTCTGTCTGTCTGTCTGTCTGTCTGTCTGCCTGCCTGCCTGTCTGTCTGTCTGTCTGTCTGCCTGCCTGTCTGTCTGTCTGTCTGCCTGCCTGTCTGTCTGTCTGTCTGTCTGTCTGCCTGTCTGTCTGTCTGTCTGTCTGCCTGTCTATCTGTCTGTCTGCCTGTCTGTCTGCCTGTCTGCCTGTCTGTCTGTCTGTGTCCTGTCTGTCTGTCTGCCTGTCTGTCTGCCTGTCTGTCTGTCTGTCTGTCTGTCTGTCTGTCTGTCTGTCTGTGTCCTGTCTGTCTGTCTGTCTGTCTGTCTGTCTGTCTGTCTGCCTGTCTGTCTGCCTGTCTGCCTGTCTGTCTGTCTGTCTGTCTGTCTGTCTGTCTGCCTGTCTGTCTGCCTGTCTGTCTGTCTGTCTGTCTGTCTGTCTGTCTGTGTCCTGTCTGTCTGTCTGTCTGTCTGTCTGCCTGTCTGTCTGTCTGTCTGTCTGTCTGTCTGCCTGCCTGTCTGTCTGTCTGCCTGTCTGTCTGTCTGTCTGTCTGTCTGCCTGTCTGTCTGTCTGTCTGCCTGTCTGCCTGTCTGTCTGTCTGTCTGCCTGTCTGCCTGTCTGTCCATCAGGACTTGGTTAAGTACTTCTTCTTCTCTTTGTCTCTGCCGGCTGACTGACCCTCAGCTGCAGTTCAGGATTTCACCTCTGGGTGGTGCCGCCGTCCTCTTAGTCCACCTTAAGTGGTGTGTGAGATAGAAACTCAACCTGAGGTTGAACCATCAGCATCTGTCTCTGTTTGTCATCACACACACACACACACACACACACTGGGGTATACATATATGTGTGTTTGTGTGTGTATGTGTGTGTGTGTGTAAATGGACATTATCTTGTCAGAGTAATGAATGAAACAGATGAAACAGCCAGCAGCCTCGATACTACATTCAATAAACCTGTGTGTGTGTGTGTGTGTGTGTGTGTGTGTGTGTGTGTGTGTGTGTGTGTGTTGTATTAGTTTCAATTCCCTCTCAGCGACACAAAGATTGTTTTAATGTTGTGCTGTGTTCAGTGTACTGTACTTACTGTGTGTACTTAAAGGTCCGGTGTGTACCACTTATTTATAGAATCTACTCTTCATTATTATTTATTATAGTCCGTGTTGAACTGTAATAATAATAACTGCAGCGTGTGTAGTGTTCCTGTGTTTGGCTCCATGATGCGTTCACAGCCAGACTGTTACAAAGTTTTGTTGCAGCTGATTAAAATGAAGACGGTTTAATAAAGTTTAAGAATCTCACTGAGCTGAGTATCTTTCACTCAGCTAGCAGCGAGCTTCTTTTCATGCAGCTCAAATGAGTTAAAGTGAGTTTAAATGTCATTTTAATCTGTGTTCAGTGTCAGCAGGAGGCGCTTGATTATAAATGATTTAAATATTTGATGTTGTTTTATTTGACTGATTTCTCCCTCGCCTCCTTTGTATCATTGTATTTTATCCTGTACCTTGAAGTTTCCATGTGTTAGTTGAGGTTTTCATGTTTGTCTGTGTGCCGTGTCTTAGCGTACACACTGTCCTCAGGTCAGCGATGTTCTGTGTTTGTGTAACCTTAGTGTTGGAATAAAGGCATTTCTCCCTTTCATCCATTCAAGTATACAGACTGAATATTTGGTTTCACTTCTGATAACATCACACACACACACACACACACACACACACACACACACACAGCTGCAGGTAAGGAAAACATTTAAGGTGGATTAATGCTGTGAGAGGTGTGAATATGATACTGATGACATAACTCTGTGTGTGTGTGTGTGTGTGTGTGTGTGTGTGTGTGTGTGTTTATACAAATCTCACCAACATTTATCTAAAGGGAAATATGTGTGTGCGTGTTTGTGGTGTGAAATGTTTTCTTCAATGATCTCATAATTACTGTGTGTGTGTGTGTGTGTGTGTGTGTTTATCTTATCTGCCATCAATGATTTCAGCTCTGATTCTATCGCCACGGTTCAAACACACAAACACGCAGGTGTCGTGTCGTGAGTGTGGAAAGGTTAAAAGCTGCTGACTGAAAGGTCGAGAGTTTAATTACCATCAAGATACGTAAAGATAGTGTGTGTGTGTGTGTGTGTGTGTGTGTGTTGTTTTAGACAGTCTGTGAGGACGTCACAGAGACTAATAGTTGGTGGTGTTACGTCCTTCTCCACAGGTGATCGTATGTCTTCATTTAATACTTCATAATCGTTAGTTTTAGTCTAATTAGCTCAGATCAGAAAGTGTGAGCGTTCAGGTCGAAGCAGCAACATTAAAATCAAAGAAGAAGAAGCAGCGGTAGCTCGAGGTCAGCGATTAGTAACCTGACCTGTGAATGTGCTGATTGTCTGAGAGAGAGCTTCATCCAACACATGACACACAACATGTCACTCAAACTCACACTGAACTGTACTTTTACTGCTTTTACTGCAGTACTAAAGTACTTTTACTGCAGTACTGAAGTACTTTTACTGCAGTACTAAAGTACTTTTACTGCAGTACTAAAGTACCTTTACTGTTTTAAATGTAACACGTAACAAATGAAACTATAAAAGTCGTTAAAATATACATTTTTATTTGATCTAAACATTATTTAAATAAAGAAATGATCTTCAGAGCAGAATGTTCTTTGTGAACATTGTGAAATGATGTGTGTTTTCATATTATTAATACTCTGTTCCTCTTTGTGTTTCATAGAAGGAAATATTTCAGGATTGAAAAATAAAATCATCTTTTCAGTTCAAAGCACCAAAATAAAAATAAAGAACTTCAAGTTTTTACTTTAAATACATTTAACTGCATTTCACTTTAAATTTAAATGATGGATTTGAAACAGTAAAATAACTTTTCATATTAAACTTAAAGCGGACATCTTGTCCCCCCTCCTCCCCCCTCCTCCCCCCTCCTCTCTGTGTATCGATAGGTGAGGGGGGCGCGCGGGTATCGATGGGGTGTGTAGTGCTGTTGGAGGAGGTGGAGGTGGAGGATGGGTGGATGGTGGTGGAAGAGGAGGTGTGGCTGGCACTGAAGGCGGACCGGGCTGGTCGCGTGTCCGTGTGTGTATAAAGTGGATCAGAGTCCGGCTCAGACTCACCTGTGTGGAGGTGTTCACGTGAAGAGGCGCGAGACGGAGAGACAGTTTGGATTAACGAGGATCAAAAATCTGAAGCTGCAGCAGGTCAGACTACAAACTTTAAACTTTGAACTTTAAACTTTAAACTTTTAACTTTAAACTTTAAACTTTAAACTTTGAAACTTTGAAACTTTAAGTTTAAACTTTTAAAACTTTGAAACCTTTTAATCTTTAAACTTGTCTTCATGACGTCACGTCAAACACTTGTGTAGTTGTAGTTTTTTGTGTTTTTACATTCAGAGCTGTTCATTGGTCGAGGCGGGGTGGACAAAATAATAGAAACACCTCCAGTTTGTGACGTGTGCGCGTGTCTGATTTTACTTTAACTGTAGCTGGATTTCTCTAATTAATTAATTAATGTTTGTTTGTTTGTTTGTTTACAGTTATGACTCATCATCAGTCGCTGTTGGTGGTTTGTGTCGCGCTCGTGCTGTCGGCGTGTTCCCGCGGCGGGGACGCGCGTGTCCGACTGAACTCCATCAGGACGGTGATCCTGAGGGAAGGGCACGCGCTGCCGGTCAACAGGAGCACGTGGGAGCCGAGTCTGGATCTGACGGTGAGTGTGTGCGCGCGCGTGTGTGTTTCTACTTTTCGTGTGTGTGTGTGTGTGTGCACGTTGTGACGTCACTCTCTCTCTCTGCAGCTCTATCAGTGCATGAGCGACCTGGAGTGCAGCGAGGGCAGCTACTGCCACGCCCCCACCAAAGGCCCCGCCCACTCGCGCTGTCAGACCTGCCGCAGGAGGAAGAGGCGTTGCCATAGAGACGGCATGTGTTGTCCGGGCAACCGCTGCAGCAACAGTAAGATTTTCAAAATAAAACACCCTGTGCAACTTTTTGACCACGTAGCTGACAATTTCTTGGTTACTCCGTCTCGACTGTGGCGTAGCGTCTCATAATCGTCTCCATCTGTCTCCTTCAGATATCTGCGTCCCTGACGTGGGCACCTTTGTGTCTCAGAGGATCCCGGACTCGGACGGAGGGATGAGCCCGCTGTCTAAAAAGAAAGGATGGAGGAAGAGAGGCGGGATGGATGTCAAAGCGGCGTCCAGTAAAGGTGTGTGGAGCTTCAGTGTGGAAACATCAGACGCTCCGTCAGTCGTTGTTTCTGTTGTGTTAACAGTTTTTCTGTCTCCAGGTCAGGTCGGTGATCCCTGCCTGCGCTCCTCGGACTGTTCGGACGCTCTCTGCTGTGCCCGTCACTTCTGGACTCGCATCTGCAAGCCGGTGTTGCGGGAGGGACAGGTTTGCACGCGACATCGCCGGAAGGGGAACCACGGCCTGGAACTGTTTCAGCGCTGCCCCTGTGGGGACGGGCTGAGCTGCCGGACGCTGCGAGAGCCCGTCCAGACGCCGCCATCATCGTCTTCGTCGTCGCTGCTAGCAGCAGCAACAATGTCCAAGTTCGCGGCGTCCTCGTCTCGCCACTCGTCCCCGCACACCTCGCTGCTGTCGTCGTCCTCAAAGTCAGCGGCAGCGGTGGCAAAGACGAGACTCCACGTGTGCCAGAAAAACTGAAGAACGTCCTGGAAGGAAAGACTTTCCTCTTTCTGCTAATGACCGAGCCCAAAGGCAACGAGAGGTGGAGACCGAGACGGACGAGAGTGAGACGCAAACAACCGGAGGGAGCGCTGAAAAAGCACACCTGTTCACACCTGTGTGACCTCCTCCTCCTTCAGACTCTCCCAGTATCTCATGCTAATCAGCTTCCTGTCGGGTTGCATTCACACACACTCAGCGGGACGTGAAACTCTTTGTGCTTCAGTTTCCTCCTGAGCGTCTAGACGAGCGGAAACCGCTTTGAAATCCAGTTTGACTCCATTTACACTGACGGGACAAAAACCTGATGCGTGATGCTGATGCATGGCCTGCAGGGTGTCGTGCTTTTATTTTGAAAAAAACAGATAACATATATATTCACTCACACGAGGGAGAAATGTTTGATTATTTATTTTGAAGTCCAGAACTGCACTGACAGAAGTCCATTTGTTTTGGCCCAAAGAAATTAGTTTTATTCTGAAAGCGCTCGACAGTCTGTGAAAACAGCTGATCTTTGGTTACTCGATGAGACCGTCCGTTCACTGAAACTCTTCCCGCCTCCTGAGCTCACGCCCGTTTTGGCGCCAATAGAAACTCGTTAACGTCGTCAAACTTGTGAACTGTCGCCTCGTTAAAACACATCTTGTTTTATTGCACTGCTTTATTGTGAAAGAGTTCTCTGTATGTGTCCGTGTACTCTGGATGAATGTTTGAACAGTTTGAGAAGTTTCTGTATTTTAAATGCAAATCAAATAATCTGTGTTTTTATGATTAAATCCACGTTAGCTCCAACGAGTCTTTCTGTTCATCATTTATGTTATTTTACAGTTCCCATGAAGTCAGACTTGATGTTTGGTTGATTTTGGTGAAATGTTACACGGCCGACTTTATGATGGAAACATTGATCAGTAGCAGCAGTCCAGGAGCCAAAGAAGCCCAAGAAGAGGCTGGTAGGCTGCTGTAGTCCCTGTCACAGCGGCTCACTGCTGGCTCTGCGGTTCTGTTCTGGTTCTGGTCATGCTGAAGTACCGTGCTAACGTGAGTCTGGATCCAGGCTGTGGATGTTTTTCTCAGAGCTGGTGGGTGGTGGTGAGATTACCGAAGAGGAAAGGACAAGCCCACGGGCTGTGAAGAAACGAGGAAGTGATTCCATCTGTGCAGATAAAAGTTATTTATGACCGCACAGTTAACGGGTTTGCTCATTTAAATGTCCGTCACAGGGACAACAGCTGATTTCTGCTGTGCTGTTGTCAAAAACATTTATTAAAACGTCAAATCAACAGCAGCAGCTAATATTACTGACTAGTCCAACAGCAGTCAGCCCAGCTCGGCGTCTGTCTTTCAGCCTTTTATTTCACCAAGCTCTCACCAACCACTAAAAGTCAGTCCCAGATTTACTCTTGTCCGGCGGCTTCTTGCTCGCTCACTCTCTCCTTTTCTCTTCTTAGCTTCCTCCGTCAGCGTCCTCTTCACTCTCTTCTCTTCTGACATTATTTCAGGAGAAAAGGAAGAAAAGGAGGTTTTCAGGCCCAGCGGTCAGCAGCATCTGCTGAAAACCTCCTTTTCTTCTTCTTCTTCTTCTTCTTACCACTAACACTCCCCTGGTGCTCTGAGCTCACAGTCCGGCTAACAAACTGAGCTAACAGCAGCTACAGTCAGCTTCTCTTTAGCTAACATTTACAAAAGCTTTACAGTACATGCTAACGCTAACATATGACCACATATGGTCATTTTTTTGTTTCCATAAACATTCGCGAGAATCAGATTTCGATGTTTGTAGACTCTCTGACACACACACACACACACAGCAGACAATGTGTTTGTGTGAACATGTTCCCTCTCTTGTGGTCGGTTGCTGTCGGGCATCGCTGTCCTCAGTTTGGGTATGCTTGTTTTAAAGATAACACACACACACACACAGACTTTTACATGCTTGTGTCACTCTTTCATCCGTGTTCCCCGGCTTCCCTGTCACTGCCCACCCAGTACAGGTCACACACACACACACACACACACACACACTTATCTGCATTAACGTCACCTTGCCGCGTGTGTTTCCTCGTTTTCTTGATGTCACAGTTTCACACACACACACACACACACACACACGTGTTCTGCTGCTGATAACGTGATTCAAACGCTAAAGTTAAAACAGCTTTCTGCTCTCAGCCATCAGCAGTGTGTGTGTGTGTGTGTGCTGATGATAATCTGTGTGTATCATCATTATTTTATCTCTCAGTCCAGATGATGATGTTTGTCTCTGCAGCACGCACACTTTATTTTTTAACGTCCACGCGATGCATGTTCGGAGAGTAACGAAGATGAACCACCGTCACTAATCAATACACAACGTTAATCAAACCAATAACTAACATTCAGACAATATACTTCTATGATATTCTCTCTCACACATACACATTATACCTCCCCTCTGACGTGTCCCTTTAAATCTTCGTTAACAGGATGTTTGTCAGTTTTACAACCTAAAACTCTAAACAGAGCGACTCAGTGGTTATTCTTTAACCACACACACAGACACACACACCCAGTGCCTGGTGTCAGTTCAGGAAGTGTGTGTCCGTGTTTCGTGGTGTGTTAAAGCAGGTAAGAGTCACTTCTGTAAATTCAGATGATTTTATTTGTGTTCTTCATGTGGTGTCACTGATACATGACAGAGCTGTTATAATTCACTGAAGTGATCAACATGTCACATATTGACCGTGACGATCACAGTCGAACAGGCCGGGTCGTCACAGCTTCAGGAAACAAACACAAGCTGAGATGCAGAGAGTTTACGAAGCGTAACGCTGTTCATGAAACCGAACATGTTGAGCAACCTGTGTGAGCTCCGTCAGGTGACGGAGACAGTGTCAGTTCTTAACCACTCGAGGTCAAAGTTACATATTTTACCTGGAAGTTTTCTGTTTTCTCTGGAATATTTCTGATGTTATGATCACTAAATGTCGTGTTCGTGTCATCAGATGATCCTCACCATGGAACGCAGTCGCTACAGCAACGCCCCCCTCAGACTCCCGAACAGCAGCGACGACGAGCGGAACCTGCTGGCCCTGAATGTGCTGTTGCTAGGCGACAAACAGAGTGGGAGGAGCTCTGTGGGGAATGCTCTGATTGGTCAGTGTCTTACTGGTGTATCGTTATATTTCAGCTGCAAACACGCCAAACTCTTCTTCATGTGGAAGCTCATTTCAAATATCGTCATGGTTACAACAGGTGGAGAGGTGTTCCAAACAGGTGCCTGCATGTACGGCGTCTCCGTGACGACAGAGTGCCGGCGCCGCACGCGAAATTTCCCCAGGTATTTCAGAAGACAGGGGGCAGAGTCTGACCTCACCTTGAGCGTGGTTGACACGCCCCCCGTGATGCCCGGCCCGATGAGTGTGCACGAGCTCTGCCCAGAGGGCGTGCACGTGGTTGTGCTCGTTGTGAGAGCTGACCTGCCGCATGGCAACACACACCAGGAGGAGCGTGTGGAGGTACGCACACACACACACACACACACACACACTGTGACATGTTTTGGATAATTTGTGTGTTTTCAGACTCTCTTTGGTCCAGACTGGCGTCGTCACACTTTACTCGTTCTCACGCACACTGACCACCTGGAGGGGGCGGGGCTTCACTGTTCAGTCTACCTCACACAGGCCAGTGATTGGCTGAGAACTCTGGCTGAAGAGGTGGGAGGAGTCTTCTTCTTGGACAACACCCATGATTGGCCGTCAATCAGAGGACCAACTGCTCCACCTGTCAGCGAGGAACCATCACAGAGCTCTGAGAGTCGAGACACGGCAGAGCCGGGCTCAGCAGCCGGACCGGACTGGGTTGGAGCACAGCCTCTGAGACCATATAACGTTACAGTACCGAGGTGATTTACAGACTTTATGATGGAAACATTGATAAGTAGCAGGAGAGCTAAAGCTAATATAACAAAGCTAACACAGCTAACACTGAGGATCCAGTTGGTTTGGAGCTAGTGCTAATGTAGCTAACTGCTAACGTAAGTTAATGCTATGGACCTCGCTAGTTTTGGGAAAAGGCTAACATAGCTAACTGATAATATAACCTAGTGTTGTAGATTTAGCTAGTTTTGAGCTATAGCTTATGGAGCTAACTGCTAACATTAGCTATTTTAGTTAGCTTTGAAGTAAAGCTAACATTAGCTAATGTTATGAACTTAATTAGTTTTTTTTCACCAAGTTAGCTAACTGCTAACATTAGCTACCATTACTTGATATAAAGATTGATAAGCAGTGAAGCGCTAACTGTAGTTAGCTCGGTCAGCCATGTAGCTAACCGAACTGACTCATCCTTCGACATGAACACAATGACACAGATGATGATACATTAAACAGATTTAAAAGAGGTTTTAATCAACAGTGATGCAACTGAAATTAAATGTTTACATCTTTTGTAAGATAACTGCACTTGCTACTAACTAGCTGTTCAGCAGGTTTTTCACAATAAAAGCATTGTGATATCTTCAGCATGTCTTCTGGTCCTGTATGACGTGGCCCCTTTGCAGCGTCTATCTGATGATGCAGTTGGTGAGGGAGGGGGCCCTGCACAGCCCCTTGCCCTTCACCTCAAACCTGCAGCCTTTGTAGTTAGCTACGCCCCTGCTGTCCACCTGCAGGTCGGGCTGGAGGAGCTCCCAAACTTTCTGCTTGGACTGCAGCTCTCTGTCTGGCTCACCTGGACACACACACATGATGTTTGATGATGATGTTTCATTCAGTCATTGTTTGTTTTGTAACTTCGTATTCGCAACCATGGTTACCAGGGTAGTTGAGGAAGGTAACTCTGTCTCCGGGGGTGGAGCCCGTGGGCGGAGCCAACAGCTCTGCGCCGTCGTCGTCAGAGGCAGAGCAACACAGGAGGCGGGCCTGAGAGACCAATCCCTTCATCTTATAGGCTTTGACGTTGCATAGCAACACGGCGAGGCTGCCCTGGAGCTAAATATCGGACATAAAGTTGTTGGCCGATAACTTGTTGGCCGGAATATTTTAGAAATAAATATTATAAAATAATAAACTGCGTCACCTCCTCGAAGTCCGTATTCTCCTCCAGCTTGCTGACGACCACGCGGGGGGCGTCCTCTCCCACGTCCACGTCCTGCACTGTCAGCCCCTCAGCCAGTGGGTGGCGCCGGATGTTGAGGATCCGTCCAACCCGCAGGTCCAGCCGTGACACGTCAACCCGAGGCTCCACCCCCAAGGTAGGAGAGTCTAAGGTGGGACGAGCTGAGAGAGGGAGAGAGTCAGTCTTTAATTTCCTTCATTCCTTTCCTCTTTTCTTTCCTTTGTCATCTCACCTTTCCTCTCTCCTCGCCTCCTTCTGTTTTGTCTCTCTCTCTGGTTGTGTGAGGAGGGAGGAGAAGGATCTGTAGGAGCAGCTGCTGCTCCAGCAGGGGAAAGAGCTTGATTGACAGACGTGGTGGGGGCGGGGCTTAATGTTGGAGGAGGCGGGGCAAGCAAAGCCTTCGCTGAAAGAGAGCAACGAGGCACTTTAATTTATTTTCATTTATTTTATCTTCAGAACAAATCTTTAAAGGCTTTTGACTTAATAAAGTTTTTATTAAATTTTAATATCGTCTCCAGTCTGTGTGTGTGTGTGTGTGTGTTTGTCTTTCTATCATTGTGAGGACTGGGTTTCAAACATTCAAAGAGAGGACTGTTGAGCAAAGTGAGGACATTTAGTCTTTAAAAGTTTGTTTCGCGGTTTACCGGTGCGTCTCCTCTGTTTTTCTTGCAGCTGAGCTTTGAGCTGCTCGATGTCTTTCTTCAGTTTGCCGTTTTCCACCAGCAGTTTCTTCTGATCTCTGACGGATGCCTGCAGCACTAAAAACAAACACATAGACACACTAAAAACTTTTAGAGATTTTAACTTATCCACAAGAGGGCGCCATTACCTGCCTGAACGTTCATGTTCATGTCACAGCATCTTTCTCCTAAATTTGTTTAAATTACAGACACGAGCTTTAAATTAAAGGTTGAGGAGTGTGTAGGATTTAGCGGCATGTATATGTGTACTTATTGATTGTAACCCCCTCGCCTCACCTTCTCCTTCCCAGAAGGAGAAACAACATTATGGACTATATAAAAGATATAAAAGGCTCATTATGAATATTGAATCTGTAAATGGAGCCACACACTGGACCTTTAAAGAAAAAAAATACTGATAATTCTTTGTTGTTTTTGTGTCTCAGTGTTTCCTGCAGTTAATCTGTTGATCAGTCCTACAGTCACACGAGAGTTTAATACAACATGTGCATGTATCTGCTCTTACGTGCTTTCTCTCTCGTCAGCAGGGCGTGAGTTTTAAAATACTCCATGATCTGTTCACCGTCCTCCGGATGGAGCTTCATGAGAGCGGCTGCCAGGCTGAGAGACGGAAAAACAATTTCTTATATTAAACATAAAAAACATCAATAAAAATGATCCCAAAACAGTGATCTGTGTCTGACAAACCTTTGCTTCAAGTCACATCTCAACTCACTTGACCCTTCCTAACTCCGTAGCATGTATCGGTACAGGAGAGGAAGACGCTGACTGAGGGTTTGTAGGTGGGACAATTAAAGTCAAGTCACAAGTAATAAGTTCAGGCTGAGTCTGAAGTCAAATGAGAAGAGTTCAAATATTCAAATAAAGTCTCAACAGATATTTTGTCTCAGATTGTTTAAAAGTGTTTGTAAAATATCTCTGATGCCAAAATGTTTCAAATGTAAATGAAAGAGTTAAAATGAGTTCGGTGACACTCGGTGGGCGTGGTGCGCGCCGACTGACAGTATGCAAATCAGACAAGCAGTGATGTCATCGACACGCCAATCAAACGTTTATATAGATGATATCTTAGAGGAAGGATGTAAACGTTTCTGTCGCTGTCAGAGTGTGAAATGTCAGAAATAATTGATATGGGGAAGTTTGTGATTTCATTTCTGTATCAAAACAGAAATTAAATGAATCCTTTTGTCTCAATCAGCTTCAAAGCACTTCCTGTCTTACACCTGACTGACAGGTGGATTAAAGCACACACACACACACACACACACACACACACACACACACCTGTCAGAGAAAGAGCTGTCTCAATTTATTCTTTAAAATTAAAACACGGCTCATATCTTCATCGTTTCAACACTTTTCTGACAGTACTAACTCTCTAAATTGAAGTTTTATTCTTCTGTTTCACAGGTTAGATGGTTTATTTGGAAAAGGACACAAAGATAATTACCAGGAGGAAAATAACAACTAAACTACAACTGTGTTATTACCTCATAAAAGCTTGTGCAATAGGAATATATATGAATAATATGAATCAAGAATTTTGTAAAATCCATTTTTCTCTGAATCTTATTCTCACGTGTTTCTAAACATTTTAAACAAGTTGATTTAAATTAAAAGCAGCTTTAAATGTTATGACTGCTTTGCAAAATGAAGATTTCCTGATTAATTTTGTCAGATTAAAGAAAGTAACATTAACATCACATTAACATATCGTTAACACAGCTCGTTAACAGGTAAGTTAACGACGAGTGAGGGAAGTGAACTGAGACATGAAAGCATAGAAAGAGCCGTCACTGAAGTTTTGACACGTGATGAAGGAACATATTAATACCATCAAAGTACTGCACATACACTGAAACCAGCCTATTTGCATGGTGACAAGCAGACGGCTACCGGTTAAATACACAACCTGACGTTAACACACTTATCTACACAAGCTTGTTATCAAAGGGAAAATCCCCTCAATGACTTTAACGACGACACCACATGAAGTAAACGTTCCATATTATTGTTTGTTGTGTTCAGTGTTCAGAGTTAGTGTGTGAACACGATTGTGGTTTATTTATGTTTACAGACTCTCTCCACATTCATTTACCACAAATAACAATAATAAACTTCATCTTCACGTTGATCCTAAATTATAACACAAATCACCGTCCCCACAACGCGAGTGTGTGAACAGATGCACTCACAACGTACACACACACACACACACACACACACACACACACACGTGCAGCTGCTGCTACATCAACGAAATGCAGAGAGAGAAACAACAGCTGCCGTCAGACTTCATGCTATAAATAACATGAGCTGGTACGAGTCAAACGGTGACAGTGAAGAAGAATCCTTCACTTCAATATATATATACATACAAACATATATAATATATAAAATATATATATGTATGTATAAATACTGTCACTGTGTGTGTCACGTGTGAAAGTCCTGAGTGCAAAACTGACGTCAAATTAAACTGAAATCAGAAAATGTACTAAAGGTATCAACAGTAGATGTACTCATGCAAAATGGTTCTTTTAAAAGTATTTATTACTATTATTATTATTATTATTATTATTAGTAGTAGTAGTAGTAGTAGTAGTAGTAGTAGTAGTATTGTTGTTGTTATTGTTATATCCCTAATGCATTACTGTTGAACGTAACGTCTGTTTAAACTGTCTTCATTTAAATCATATTTTATAAACTGATTTCTGTTTTTGTTTAAAATCTTGATCTGAAAAGTAACTTAATAAATAAAACATTAACACGTTAACACAATAAAGCGTCAGCCCTAATAAAGTTAAGTAAACAACAAATATTTATTTGGAAAAGAATTTAAAATTGAGGCAACTTCTCTGGAGATAAATAAGAAACTGAATAATTCCAACACAGAAAGAAACGTGACACACAAACACACTCTGAGTGCCCTCTGCAGGGAGTCTGAACCTCCATGTTCCCTTTATATAAACCTATAACACGCATGCCTGATGAGTCTGAAACATGAAGCGTAGACGACAAACTCAGGTCTGCAGGTCGTACCTGGGATTAAACATGTCGTCGGCGTTGTCCATGTTAGACGTCAGATGTTGTCGGCCGGCTGGTCAGAAGCAGAAAGCTCAGACTGAGTCTTCAGCTGAGACACAAACTCTGTCAGCTGTCTGCTTCCATCTCAGCTGGCTGCAGGTCAAAGGTCAAACACCTCCTCTTTAAAATCTGGAACACTTTTAAATATTCTCTATCACTTTTATTTCACCAGAGACTCTTTATACGTCGTTATTTATTCAGAATCTTTGAGTTACTTTGTTTTTCTATGTACCAAATATAAACAACAAACAAGGCGGCCCCTCCAACACACACACACACATTACACACATTCAGACACACATTACTTTACATTCATTTATCTATTTTATAAATTAAGGTTACGAGGGAATATAAAAACCTCTTCAGTGTGTGTGTGTGTGTGTGTGTGTGTGTGTGTGTGTGTGTGTGTTGTGTGTGTGTATTGTGTTTGTGCACCCTCTGCTGGAAGAAACTACTACACACTACAACTCCAGCCGCAGAGCTTCCCTTCACATCACGTCGTCTCTAAACACACGTGATCATCTAC